>JAOWBP010002052.1:51321336-51362943 GCA_028571105.1 Tragopan temminckii | reverse complement strand
GCAATCCTCATACCTATCTCGATCACAGTGTATTGAAAATGAGCAGAACTGAAAACCACACCTGGCTAATGCTGAAGCATGAGTGATAGGAAATGGGAGACAGAAACCCATTTCTGTCACCTACCTATATTCTTCAGTATCTAAAAGCATTTGAAAATGGCTATGACCTACTAAGAACAGCAAACAAATTGAGAATTAATATAAGCAAAATATGTATAAAATTAGGACAGGCATGTAAAGTACATAAGCAAAATTTGCAAAAATATCTGCAAAGCTCCTTACAACTCATTTGAAGTTTCACTCATCCATTTAAACCAAGACAAGAGCATTATGGTTTGCTGTCCGATTGAACCAAACCAGATGGGATTCATCCATTACTACAATTCCAACTACTGAAATGACACTTGGCTCTTCTCTCTAATCCCTCCTTCTTTGACATTAATGCTAGAGTCGTTTTAATAGGTAGGCTTTTTATGGAAAACTCAACTCTAATAAAAAAAATACAAAAATTGCTGTTCTTGTATTCATCTTGTTGTTGAAGAAGAAAATTGTACTGTAAATTAAATCTGATTTCATGACATTTTGCATGCATATAGATCTTCATATGAACTCAGGGGAGCATACTTTATTTGAGCTCTGTAGTTCTTATACTTTTTAATTAATTTTTCTTTGTAATTCAGAATAAGTTTCTAATGGATTCATGGAACAATATGGGGTCACTTGGGGGTGATTTTAATACCTGCAATTCCCAAGGTTATTAATCAAAGACTTTTTAGCCTTTTAGATAAATTATCTGCCTTCTGTTTAGAAGATTGAGATTAAGCATGTGAGAGAAATTGTCCCTACTGACACAAGGAAAAAAAGTCAAGAAAAAAACAAAATGCAGCATTTTAGATATCTCACAAAACCACATATGCCGTAGATTTTCAATTTTCTTTCATCTAGCTTCACAAAAATATTTTTCTATGAAAATAGCAGTGATTGTTAATATAAATGGTTTTGTTTACTGACAATAAATGTTAGAAACCATCAAAACCAGCAGAACTTTTTCTAATTTGAGATTTTAAATTTATCAGAAACAGTTTGAAAAAAGAAAATCATCAAGATTTCTCAGCACTATGAAATAAAAGAGGTGTTCATTTGGCATGTTTAGTTGGGAATGTAAACTTGAGTTCTGTCCTCTTAGACAGGGATGGTTAAATTTTCAGTCACTGAATTCTGAACTGTACAAAATGGGCAGGTTTTTGCGCAATAGATTTAAACTCTCATGACTTCATTGTGTTCAATAACTAGAAAAAGTCCTGTCAGATTCTCTGTTCAATAAATAGATCCCCCCAAAAAACAGTATAGCAAAACCCTCAAGTCACACAAGCGAGAAAACAACTTTCAGCTGAAGAGGTACCTTTATTGGGTTTCATTATATCTGAAAATATATAAGAATATCAAATATCTCAATTCTGGTTCTTCTTCAAAAACTTAATCATACAGGAATAAATCTTAACAAAATGAAACATTTAAAGTAGCTATGGACTAGCATCCAACTTTTCAGATGCAGGTATCCTCAAGGGTGTGGAATTTCAGTGCCTATATGTAGCTCATTTCTATCTCTATGTCAAAGAGAAATTAACCAAGTTTAACAAAGCCATTTTATGTGGTTTTATCATCTCTATCATTATAATAGCTAAGTATTTTGCAATTTTTCTTCACCTTCTCAAGAAGGGCTCAGTTTATCAGTTTGTTAACTTGGGACACAGTTGTCTGCACAGTACAGTGTTGTGAACTGTTTAGTATACTTGTGGTGTCTGAAACAACACAGCTGCATTGTTCAACGGGGCTTATTCGCACCCTATAAAATGTCCAGATGAGTCACCAAGCTCAATCACCTGCACTTCTCCCAGTACTCCAACTGGCTCCTTCAGCCAGTTCTGTGCAGCACAGCATTATACTCTTTTAATTGCATGGAAAAAGGTTAAATTGATTATCTGAAGCCACATAGAAGTCTGTCACAGGATCTGAACATCGCTTTCCAAAAATGTTGGGAATGTTATCCATTCTGCATCTTCTTTCTTAGCCAACAACCACATAAATTGGAAAGCAGAAAAGCAAGGAGAAAACAAAGCAGCGAGTCAGCAAAAATTATTAACAAGAAATATTCCTATAAAGAAAAGAAACCTAAATGAGTAAACAAACCATACGTCCTCCTCCTATGGTGCCAGAGCAGACTTCTGAAACATTTTTTGCTTTAATCCCTCAGGGGCTTTTTTTCTGGAAAGATAATAAAAAAGAAAAGGCCTGGAAAGAGAGAGTCAGGGAGTAAGGTGATAGAGAAGAATAAAACAATCTGTTCTTGAAGACAGCCGTGTTCAGTGATGTATAACGTTCTCCATAGCAAGTATTAATTTCCTACAGAGAGCACTGAACACCACCATGTAGGGCTGCATTTAATAAATTGCAAAACGTATTCAGGAATATACATTTATACATGTTGTATGGTATACAGTTGCATATTTAACTTCATCAATGTGGTATTTTGAAAGCTGCATGCCTTCTCTTGCTAGAAGATGTCTTCAGAGGTCTCAATATTTGTTCTGCCAATGGAGTAAGAAGATTGATATACACACATTTTGCTCTGTGTAGTTTAGGAAATTATTAGGAAGTGCAATTTAGCACATGGATGTTTTTTAGCATCTTCTTAGAAGAAAACAATGTCAAGATATACGTTATGTACATATGTATTTATTTATAGAGTGAAAAGGAAGAGAAGAAACACAGGCTTCAAGGATGTATGGGCACATCTATTGGCAAGTTTTATTAAAGTGTCAAAGCATTTCTTGTATTCAGTAATAAGCTTTCATATGTTGATGAGCTGTCTCATTCTTAACATGAAGCTAGTGCAATCCATATTCCTTCCTTAATTTCCCATGATCTTTTTATGAACTTTTGGATAGCTTTGTAGTAATAAATGTGGCAGGAATATATCTGTATAATAAGTAGTAAATGTCTATTAGGAGCATGATCTGAATTTTCCATAATTAGGCACTGTTTTTGTTCCGGAGCACAACTGGGCAAGTGGCTCTCTCTCAGATGAGAAGGAAAGGATGGGGGTGAGTCAGACCAGGTGGCTGTTGATCTTAGGACAAGGTATGTAGAGACATTCTGAAATGTGTTTGCTACAAACTCCAGAAACTCAGTCTCGATAATGAAAGTTTTAGCATCAGACACTTTGTTCCTGATAAGCATATACTGATTTTTTAAGATATATATTCGACAATGATGGGAAAAGCTATGTAGTTCACCATTTTGAGTTGTAGGAGTGTATAGTCTGAGTATTAGATCTATAAAGCCATCAGTGTATCATCTTTTCTAAAATTGTACAAAGTCAATATTTACTCTTCAACACCCTTAAGACAAGACCACTGGAACCTTATTCTAAAGAAAAAGGACCACCTATGCTTAAACTGAAATGTATTATTTCATTTTGGAAAAAAAAAAAAGAAAATGATTTTCATTCAGTGCTGTATTAAATGCATTATATTATGAATTTTTCAAAAAGTTGGGGGCAAAACTATATGACAAGCTGAAATTCTTATTTTCAGTTTTCTTTCAGAGAACTAGGTGTCTATCTGAATTTATTCCAGGTGAAAGAAACTAGATTTCTAAATCTCAAAATCCTGTGTAAAATGGACTTGTCATCCTCTGTCAATATAAATTTGGTATCTGATATGAGGTTTGAGTTTGCTGAAGGATGACTTTTAAAAACAGTGGAAGCTGTTTAACTCACCATACGCTGGATTAGACTCACCAGGGCTGAACTTGTAGGCTATGAGATAAAACTGCATGAATAAATACCTGTTTGTAGTTGTATATTATGGCCAGCTGAAATGTTTTGTGCAATTCAAGATCTAATAAATAAGCTTGAATGAGACATAATCAGTGAATCACACTCGAATCACAAAAAGTCTGAAGTGACCACTTGCCCAGTAATTTTCTCAATACAGTTGGAAAAGTAAAATATTTCTATTTTCTCCCTTCCAGTGGAAGAGTTAAGTAAGTATGCTAATTTTGAATGTAATAAGAAGGTTTGCAAAATTCCTCTTTAGAATTTTTCCATTTTCTGTGCTTTGTCTTATTTTTCAGCAGGACTTCTACTATTAACATGATTCACTGTTATTCCTGAGAGCGTAATTATGGCATGCTGACTCCTTTTTAGTGGGTTAAATAACCTTTATATCACATTTTTTGAAGTATCAGTGATGTCTAAGTATCCTGCTATATATGCTGACAGAGAAATTGAGTTTGTATTTAGTTATGCAGTGTTATGTAGAGTTAGAAACCTAGTTGGTTTGTGACTGACATGATTTCTACTGGCATTATTGCACTGCATACTAACGTAGTTATCTTTGTGTTGTATGGAAATGAGGAGTCCGACACTGAGGTTGTTATATATTTAGATGTTATTAACTATGTAGTTTTCTTTCCTGGTAATGCAACCCCTCTCATTCAGATAAACAACATAAATCTCTGAGAAATCCTATTTATCCAGCAGAATTTAATAGTTAATAATAAATGCCAATACCATCAGCAGAGCTAAAAGTGCTAGTATTTGTCTACCCCAAAATGTGCCTGACTTTGTGGGAGCTCTACTAAATATCACCAGATGAGAATCTGGCTTTGTATACACCATCCCAGGGAACATCATGTGTTTGTTACGTGAAACTCATGAATTGCTTTGATGATATCTCAGCCTGTATTACAATATGAACTCTATAGGCTAGTAAAATCTACTTTTAAATAATGTAGAATCCACTTATTGCTGCTGAGTATTGAGTCTGATATTAAGACAGCACCCAATTCTACCCATTCTATCCTGAAACGTATGTATAGCATAGATATGTGAGGGGGTATAAGTAGGCCATTATCAATATTTTGACTACTCTTTCATTATATATCTTTACTCAGCTATACTGCCAGCTGAGCCTGATTCTGCTTAAAAACATAAAGCTATGTTGCACTTACCAAGTTTTGATCCTCCAGTACTTGCAGATCTTGTTGAATTGAGGAGCAAATAATGAAGTCATAGGAAGACTGGAAATACATTTAGGTACCTGAACTAATAGGTGGCATACACAGTTCCTTGATAATGTGTGCAAGATTATGGGTTATAAAATAAAGCGGGGAAAAAAAAAGGAGGAAGATTTTTCTAAATGGTAAAAAACTGAGTCATCCTGATCACAGAAAGGATCTGAAAGTTACTGAAAAATAATATCCTTTTAGCCTTGAACCCAGTGTTCAGACACAATGATGAATTCAACCAAGAATAGGGATGTATTCCTAGATTGATACATTACAATTCCTAGATTGATACAGAGCTAGAATCAAGACTGCAAAAGGCATTGATTCAGATGCAGATGGCATAGCATCATACTGGTTACAGTCTTTTAGGAAACAAGACAGTGAATCTGAGGTCTGGGCATCCTATAATATGCACACACACTGGAGTGCAAAATTGGACTGCAACAGGATGGAAAATAAATGATCAGAGGAACGGGAATAAACTAATTACACTGAGAAGGATGCAAAAATAAGAATTCTTAATCACACCATTAGGTACCAAGAAGGTTGAAAACAAAAGCCTCGGTAAGAAAATTCACTTCAGGAATTATTTTTCTTTTAAAAACTCACTGAAGCATGAAGTGCTGTTGAACTTAAGTGGCTACATGGTTCTCTAAACAAAGGAGGCATAGGGAGCTACATGGGAAGACAGAAAAGTCAGGAGTGGAAAACAAAGGGATGGAAAGAAAAGAGTAACAGTAATAATATTTCAGCATTTAAAGGCAACAGCAGAAACTGAGCAGAGGTGAAGCAGACTGTGAGCATATGCAGAGCAAAAGACAGACTTTTCAGTCAGAGGCATACAATTTAAATTCAGCTGCATATTTCTAAACAGTGGCATTACCCATAAAGAGCATTGTGCCCCTATCAGGCTCAGAAGGTTCTGCTGGATGCTTGCTGCTTTGGAAACTTAGCCATTAGAGCCAGATTAAAGCATTACATAGAGTCCCTGATCTGCAGACGTATTTGTGCATCTGACTTTGAGCATCTGGGTAGGAACACCTCATTGATTTCTGTGGGTCTGTCTGCATACTTAAAATATCTGAAGTCATTAGCACTGCTGGTGCCTTACTGTGCATTTCAGATTCTAAGTTCAACTTGCTGCTTATGAAAATCTCAATTTCTTGGCTTGCTTACGAGATAAAAGATCTGGCCCCTCACGCACTCTTAATAAGAAGAGAAGCCATGAAAGTAACAATTTGACTTACCAAAAATGGTTAATGTTCTGTTTAAATCCAGTTTCAAACCATGGGACAAGGATCTTAAATTTTAGCAGTACCCAGATGGAAACCTTTTGTTTAATCTTTGTGCTCGGTAAGGAACAAATGTGCAAACCAAAAATTCACATTTTAAAATCCAAATGATTAAAAAAAGAAAAAGAACTTATAGCTCATCTTGACAAAGGTTTTGTCTCAAACCCATAGAAGACAATGGAAGTCCTACAGAGTGTTTTGTAAGCAGGGCTGTTACTATCTGCATCTGGCACTAAAGCTTTTTTGAATAATTATTGACTCTCCAGCCAATAAGCAATTGCACTGAAATGCAGGTAATCCCTTTACAAATTTCAGATATTCCTTTTCAAACTCTATGTTTCCCAATGCATTCTGAATTAATGAATGACAGAACCAACATTTTATTACACAGAATCTGTTTCTCAATTTTTTAAAATATCTCTCTCCTTTTGGATACACCATTCTTTTTTTTTTCTCTTTTTTCTTTGTTTTTCGTATCACAGAAGATACTGATTAGATAAAAGGTATGATTTCTAACTCACATTGAACCATTTCTGACTCTGAACTGAAATAATCACAATTATCCTTGAGCTTAGGTTTTGCTGTGCTCATTACCACTTATTTCTTCCCTCACTCAAACATTTTTAACTTTGTTATTCTTTCTTCCTTTAGGCAAAACCTTCAGATATCAAAACTCAAGTCGACTTACCTGTGCTACATAGCTAATGTAACCTGCCGCTAGGATAAACCTGATTTTATACTTAGTGTAAAGCCTGTTTTTGTATTTTTAAGATAGGAAAAACAAGGCTGCAATGGCTCTTCTTATAATGTATATCTCAAACTGATTATTCAAATACTGCTAAGCAAACTAAAATATGTTTATTTATCGGGATTTGTTACAGGCATTCAACATTTTCTTTAGTGGATTCCATTTCTCTGCTTATTCAGTTTCACTAAGAGAAACAACAGTGCTTTACTATTTGCAGACATAGAGATTTGAATTAAAATTGCATTCTTGAAAATAAACGGCACATATTTCATTTTTAGTAGCAAATTTCACTATTACCATTAAAATAAAAAAAATGGCAACAAAAAATGCCCTTTTCTCACATTGTCCCACTGTCTTTTCTATTCAGTACCTTTTACTTTTATTTTTGCCCTGTATTAGTCTGATTTACATGAAAACAACCATTTCACTTAAATTTATACAATGCTCTTGGTTAAATTACAGAAATGTTAATTCAGCTGCACCTAGTGAAGAAAGCAGCAGGTCAGCCATTCCCACCACCAGCTGACTGGTTGTGGGAAGTCTATTGGAGCTGGGCAAGAGGATACACAACTGGAAACGATAGGAGAGCAGCTCCACTTCTGCTTCACCTGATTCAGACTTGCACCTTTCTTCTGGGACCATGTTCTCATTGATGTCAATCATAGAAAGCAAAAATCTGTGTGTGTTAGAACATGTAATGGAAGTATCAGCATGCTTTATAAGAATTAGTAAGCGGCCACTGCCAGAGAAAAATGTCACTTATTACTTACATGGGCCAAAACGACACAGACTAGGATTCAGTATTTCATTGCTAAGTTCCTGAGGCATTCAATATGCCTCCCTTACCTGAAAATATATGCTTCTTAAAGCAGATTTTAGATCGCCTCAAAATGGTCTGAAAAGATAACATAATTGAGAAAGAAAAGTCAAAAAGAAAAGATGAAATGCACCTACAATTAATTTTGTCCTTTGCCTAGTGTATCCTCATCTTCTCAAGTAGAGAATTCATGAGCAGCTTTCATTGCAGAGCCAGGATCATAGGATACGACATCAGCAGAATTTCCTTGTGGTGTTACTGTAAACAGCTTGTGTTGATTGGGCTTGTTGTGTTTTGAATTTTTTATTGTCTAAACTAATTACAGGTTGGAAGCATGGAACAATGTAGTGAATGTGAACTACTGATTTAATCGGAGTTATATTCTTCTTGAGCCACAAAGCCAGAATATGTTTTTTGTTTCAGCTGGAGAGATCCCACATAGAATACTTACCCCATGGTAAGCCACAGCTCCAGATTTTGGTGAGTGGGGAGAATGGATGTCATGGCTTGGCACCGTTACACATAGAGCTTATGTTGGATCATGGCCAGAAGGTTTAAGCCCAAGTTGTTATTTATTTATTTTCCCAAATGAGGATGGTCCTACAGAAAAAGTAATCTCTTGGAACAAGTCAAAATTTTCAGTAAACTTTGTCCCTTTTCTTACATGCTTATTGTTGTCCAGTGTTTAAAGCTTTGTAAGTCTTACACACAGCACTGCAATACCTTCTAACAAACTGTTACTCCTCTATGCCCTGAGCTAATCCAAAATGCAGTTGTTAACTAAGATCCACCACAAATAGAAGAGTTATAAATGTGATGGTTACCTTTTGCTGTCAGACATACTTTCATCAAACTATGTTTATTTCTCTCTTAATCTCTTTGAGGAGTCTCTCTTCCTTTTTCTTTTTTCTTTTTTTTTTCAATTACCAAGAAAAATCTTATTTCAGTGTACTTCTGAGAAAAATTCTTTGCTTCTGTAAACTCTGCTTATAGTACCCACACCTTTGTTCTGATAAAACAATCATCTTTGTATCATCTCTCTTATACTACATTCTCTAAGTTTAATCTCAGAACTTCTGGGAGGCAGCTTTTCTAAAATGATGTATTTCCACTGTTTTTTTTTTTGTTTTTTTTTTGTTTTGTTTTTTGTTTTTTGTTTTTCCCTGAGGCTTATAAATTAGATCTTGACTCTCAGCTGTGTCCTATACAATGCTTTATTTACTCAAGTCAACATGGCTTATGATCCCACATCTGTCAGATTTATAATCCACCTTCTTCCTTCCACATTACTTTTTAACATAAAACATTTTAAACTTTGCGTAGACTATAGCTTCCTTCTTTACAAATTACAGAATTAATCAAAACCTCTTTTACAGCAGTTTTCCCTTATATTTTTTTCTCTCTCTGTAACTAGTTGAGACAAATTTATTTTACACAACTTTGATTTTTAGGTTCCATCTTCGGCATTTCTTACTGGTTTCTTGGAGTACTGGTCAGTAAGAGCAACTTAAATTCTATTGAGAGAATTACAGTTTTTCCCTTATACAAATCTCAAGTAAAAACTTTTTTCATTACCAACACATATGACAAGGATTTCTAACATCTCTGGATTCACTTCCTTTACCATGCTGGTCATGAGCTGTCATTTATTGTCTTCCAAATGACTCATTACAGCCTTGATCTCATCTTGATTCAAAGAAATCTTCCTGGTATTCTGCAAGTGAATGATCTTCTGCTGTTTAAAGTGGGATGCATGGAGTTCTTTGCTTTGGTTCTGAATGGGTTAGGAGAGAAGTATAAATCTGATGACAGTCTTCTGCTTATGGTTAGTCTACGTTCAGTGCATCACTGCTGTGACACATTTTCTTTTCTAGATCATGTTCCATTTTCACAAATACCCACTGTCTTTGCTTATCTTACCAACATCTCACACAGCCATCGCTTTCTGGGCCTTCCATATCCAACTGCCAGATGGGGTTCCATGGCAAGGATGTTGCTGGTCAGTTCTAGTCGCTTCTTGCTCCACTCCAGGACTGCAGCAGGTCAGCATTTCTCTCCTATTGTCAGTATGTTTCCAGTTTGACTGATAACACTTCATTCTGTTTCTACCTGTGAACTCTTTCTGGAGGAGCTTTTCTTCAGACTTGAGCAGGTTTTTCAGGCCTTCTGTGAATATCTATAGCAAATATATTTGCACACTATTTAGATCCTGTGTTAATTTATTCTGATCATTTTTATTCTTAAGGGAATCATAATTATTTTTTCCATCCTTACATACCAGAGTTATCATCTCACAGCTTGCATCCTTAGCTTTGTCTTTTCTGATATAATCAGTTATCTCACTTTCATGTAGTTTATAAATAGTCAAAGGAGAAACTACTGATTAGGAATTTTCTTTCTTTAAGTCCTTTTCTGGACATAGACTGTACACAAATTGTGTTTCTCTGGAAACAGTAGAAATCAGAAAAGAAGATGTTCTTCCTCTGCTAAATCTTTCCAAATTCTTTTCCAGGCACTCTTTCTCTTTAATTTTACATCTTCTGTCTTTGCCTTATACTACTTCTGTGATACTAATGTTGCAATGCTAGCACAAAATTAACATGTAAATCCGTTTAGGAGAAGGTATATTGATAGGTGAATAACATTTTTTGGGGTGTAATGAATTTTTTTTTTGTTTGATTTCATCCGTTCAAAATGCAGATAACACTGAAAAATTATATTTAAAATGATATATTATCTACTGAATCCAAATCTGATTTATTCAGAATATATGTAAGGTGAAATAATTTTGTTACTGCTACAAGTTCATTGTGATCCAAGTTTTTGTGATTTTTTTTTGTTTGTTTGTTCTGTTTTGTTTTTATTTTTCCTTTTCTGTGTGGTCATGAATAAAAATGAAGCTACAAACCCAGCTCCACCGACTTTGAAATTGCATTATCTTTATGAAGAATGCTCACATTTTTACTAACTTAACAATTTTAACTGCGTATTTTTGTAGGCAGAATTTTAACTTGATCTTAGACTTGCATTGTAGAACCAGCTATTCAGAATGAAATCCAGCTCAGAATATATGTTGGCTTGTCAGACAAAATATATATATATTAAAAATATAATGATTAAATCCATATTGTGCTAGTAGAGAAGGCTGAGAAAAACTTCAATGACCTTTGCTTTCTGTTGAGTAAGAACACAATATTTCCTTCAAGTTAGTGCAAAAAATGGACTTCTGCATTAAATCTGGAATAAATAAACTATCTAAATTTAAAATATTCTTCAGTAAGAGTTATTTCAATGTAATAGTTTTATGCTGGGCTCTCATTATTTGGGATTTAGTACTTTCTAACAGAATTGGCATAACAATCAATGTAGTGATTACTGTCATCTCCCAAAAGGGCAATTCAAGGTTCTCCTTTCCCGGATGGACATTGTATGTCCCAACCTTGTTCTTTATTAAACAGAGATATGTAAACATCAAGAAGAGATTAATTTCAAACTTTCAAATAGAGTTAATTCTTGCATTTCGTATTCCTAGGTTAAAAATTCTCTTTCAATTTGGTGTGGTTGAGCAGAGAAGGACAACTGAAAAACTTTTAAAAAATTTGCTCAGTCCATGATTTTTCTTTGGCATGCTTTCAGCTCTATCCCTTCTCTTTCATTTAAATTCCTGTTACTTTTCATTTATGTCTGTTCTGTTTTCCAAACATAAATGCTTGATCCTTGCAGCTGTTCTTTAGTTGAAGTGATGTGGGAAGGCAGATTAGAAGAATTTTCTTGGTAAGTTTCATAATTTTATCCATCTCTAAATCTATACTTACACTGCTGGCAAAAATAAGATTTAAGAAATTAACATTAGTTGATGAATCATCTTAGTTGTGGTACAAGATGCTTAAAACTGTGCTATTTTATATGCTGTATTAAATATTAAATATAAAAAAATATTCATAGCTGGATTAGGAATTCAAAGAAGTATTTAACTATTTTATTTCTCATTTGAAGGGTCTTGGAATACTCCAGGAAAGACCTATGGATGGAGGTTAGGTTTCACAGTATCTTTGTGTAATCTGTAGATGCAGACGCAAAAACTTCTGGTGTAATGAGCCAAACAATTAAAAAGCTTTGTTGTAACCATAGTATTTGTAATTGGCTTGTCAATTTCTTTGGTGCTAATTTAACTTGCATTAGCTTATCCTTCTTGGCCTGAATCAATTTCTCTTAACATTTGCATTTTAAGATACACTTCCAAAAGCAGTAAGACTAATCATTTTATGGAGCTAACTATTTTTCTCCATTGATATAGCCAAGAAAATTCGGTTATACTCTAAGGTGAAGCTACTTTGTTGCCCTTAAAAAACCATTGCCCAGTTCTGTAATCCTATCATCTGTTCCTCAAGAAAGCAACAATTGAGAGAAGTCCCTACACTAAACAAATATGACCCCAGAGTAGCTTGCAAAGCCTCATTCCCTACCCCTGCATGAACCGCTCTGCTGATTAGAGCATATTTTAAAACTATCCAGAAGTGCTCTGTATGCCATGTCCCCCAGCCATGGGATTATCGCTACACAGACACAACTTCCCTGAAACTAAAGACTTTTTTGAAGTTGGTGAGTTCCTCAAATAGAGAAAAAAACATTTTTTCCACCTTTTGTTTTGAGCTTGAGGAAACCACACTGTGGGGCACATAAAAACACACACCTGCGCAACTGTGGAAGGAGCGTGAGCTTTCGATATGTTTGCACTGAATGTGCAGGTTGTGAACTACTGCACTGAGTGAAATATTTCGCTGCTAGAAGTGTTTTTGTAGCAGTAGTTAGGAGTGTTCAAACTTGGAAATAGAAACATGTGGCTATTGCTGATGCTGGTAATTATTATCAAGAGCTTGATAATAGGGAACAGTTATATAATAACCAGTGGTTGCAGAACTCCACTCTCTGTTCATTTACTAACTGTCATGTTAACGAATTGTTGACTGTGAAGAAAGTGTCTGTGATTACAAGGCAAATGTAGGAATTGCAACAGTGGGCATGATGAGCGAAGGAAAGCAGGAGACGGATGTCCTAGTAGCCTTTTGTAACAGTCAATTAAATTTCAATCTCCTTTTTTCTTTTCCTGCATAGCTAGGATTGGAACATCTAGCCACATATTAACTCTTAATCTAAAATTCTAGTTTTTTATTTTATGAGGGCTGCTCTGAATGTAATGCCTCCTGTTTTATGATGTTGCCCACGATGTCAGAGGCAAATACTGATGGTATGGTAGTAGAGGTTGAACCTTCCTGCAAATATTTCATTACATTTTCTTGTCATGTGACATATGGCAGCAAAGGTGCAGTCTGATAAAATGGCATCTGACATGGAAGTGCTCATGAATCAAAGATGTGGAATTGAATTTATCTGTGAGGAAAAAATGGCACCCACTGACATTCATTGATGCTTGCTGAATGTTTACGGAGCCCAAACAGTGGATGTGAGCATAGTGAGGTGGTGGGTGGTGTTTCAGCAGTGACAACAGCAACAGAGGGTCACCTCTGCTTGTGCAGATTTTTATGAGTGCATCATGCAGGTTCTTGTTCATCTCTGGTGAAAATGCAGAACTAATTGTGTTGACCATTCTGAAAAAAATAGTGTTTTGTAGCTGAGAATTTGCTCTAACAAATAGTGTCATTATGCGCTTTGTTGTCATTTCTGTGGAAATAAGTAGGAGGCATTACTTTCAGAGCAACTGACAGAGTATTCCTTTAATAATTTATCAAATGACAAACACGACTCATGAAGTTGAGAGTTACATTTGTTTAGAGGCAAACGTGGGAAAGCAGAGAAAATTCAGAGAACAAATCCCAAGCAACACCACAGAATAAAGGCAGACGGGTTTTCTACTAGCCCATTTAAATTATATGTTGAGCTTAGTGTAAGCTTCCTAACTGGTTTGCTCACCCGCAGGTAGCAGTAGATTTTGAAAAATAGGGCTAACAATCATGAACCTACATTTGGGACATCTGCCCTTAGATCTGATCCCATATAACCACTGATCTGCCTACAGATTTGCAGGACATGGTTTCCACTCTGTCTCGCTCCAATTTTTAGGAGGGAGAGAGGTTCTTTGATATCTGTAAACCTGACATGAGATTAAGACACAATGGTTCAAATGTTCATCCAACCAGTTTATTACAAATCTTAATCAGGGAGACAGAGAAGGGGAGGACAGCAACTATTATGAATTAGGGTGATGGGGAAGGGAAGGAGGGCGATAGAAAAGATAGGAATTAAGCAAGAATTGCGTAAAGTGGGGATAGTCACCACCAGGATCCAGCAGCGGCCTTGTTGCATGCTGTTCTATAGGTCTGAGGCAAAAACGGGGGGGAGGGGGAGCAGCAGCAGTGTGGCTGGCCTTGGACAGCAAGAAGGTGCAGGAGGAAGCCTGCACTTACCCTGCAGGGTAAGTCTGGGAGGAAGCAGCAGGACTCAGGGAGCAGGCCCAGGAGAATCCGTCAGCATGCAGGCATTCCATAGTCAGGGATCTGATGGCAGACACCTTCGTTCTTCTTCAGCATGCAGGCATCGTGTCGTAAGGAATCTGCTGTCAGAAACCTTCCAGGGGAGAGCAACAACAGCATGGCCAGCCTTAGGCAGCATGAAGGTGCAGCAACAGAGTAGGTCCAGGAAGGAGAGAGACAGGACATGAGGCTTCTCATGTCCGAAAACCCCCTTCCTCTTCAAGAGGAATCCTGTTGCCAGAAAACCTAACCTCATGGTTGTAGGTCTCCTTTTTATCCTTCTTCTGCCAACGTCGCATTCCTGAGCGCTTGGGTAAGAGTCATGTGCAGTACCCCCTGAGAGGGCTATCTCCCTCAAGATAAACCCACACAAAAGACTGCTTCCTGGCCATTAATCTGTGGCTTATCCCTCTCTGGTTGCCGCTGGCCTTGTCCATCTGTGTCCCTCAGACAAAGGAATTCTCAACCCTGGTCAAGGACTTGTTTGGACTTGTTCCTCAGCAAGCTTTGAGGCAATGGCATAAAAGAATAATCTCTTACGCACTCCTCATTGTCATTGGGAAAACACCTGATGGTAGTACTTTATTCAGGATGGGATAAAATGAGGACAAAGGACTCCAGCCATTTCAGAATATCAGTGTTATTGACTTATATCACTTCTTTATGGAACAGCAACATGAGAATGATCTTATGAAGACTCTAATTTGTGCCACTTGTGAAAGCAAATTACAAAGTGATGGCCCAGAAGAAGAGTGAACAAATCTGGCTTGTGGGCATTATCAGCTCAGGAAATAAACTTGCATGTAGTGTGGAGGTACATAAGTCTCATGTGGAAACTAAAGCAACATGTCCTCTTGCCTCCAAATACCAATTGCAAATATCGCTTCCCTCTGGATATATTGTATGTCTGCTAACATTTTTGATGTGGACAGAAATTTATGGGCTGTTTTGTTCGTGGTTAAAATGAGGTTAAAAATGAATGACGACAGTACAGGAGAGGATGTATAACTTACAGAGAGCTATAAACATACAGAATATTTTGCAAACATGCTGGAAAGCAAAGTACAATACAAAGAAGCTTCATTTGAACTTGTGATCTCTGTTCATAGTAAAAGTAATAATAATAAGTTATGTACTATGTAAGTACTTTATAAAATTTTCAAAGTTCAGTATGTGTAAGAGTAGGGTAAGGTGAACATAATTAGCTCTTAAAAAAGTAAAAAAGCTTTGTTCCTGTATTTTAGTTGTTTTCAAAAGAAAGTAAAGCAGAAGATTTTATTGATTTTTATTGAAAATATAATTAACTTTTATTATTTATTCTTGCCCTGTATAACTATACAATACAGTAAATTATAAAAACTTGTTTTACATCACACTTTAAGTTTTATCTTTAATGGTTGTTCTCTCTATATTTTCAACTCAAGAAATATTACTGTATAATAATGCTCCAGATCTCAGCAGAAAACTGCAACTCAACTACAGTTATTATAGGGAAACCACTGTAATTATTCTGTAGTTTACTAAAACTGTAGTAAATCAGACCTAAGAATAATAAGAGTACAGTAATCATGTTGAATAATAGCTGCAAGTTATTATCTGTATGTTTACTATACTCATAATAATTACAGTTCAACTATAGAGTTTTGTTTAATGCAAAGTCTCAATTTACTACAGCAATTTTATTCAGAGTTTCATCCTTTGCATAATTCCTAGAATACAATAAATATAACTTCTGGTTTGAACTGTGAAAGCCACATATCTTTTTTCTTCAAGTGTCATGAAAATGATTAATAATTAGATAAAGGAATTTAAAATGAATACATTTGAGGCCTTTTGAATGAAAAAAATCTTCCTTTTCAGTGGTACACTGAGTTTTTGCAACATGCTGAAACTAATTTGTGAGCCTGAATAAAAAAGTAAATGCCATGTTAAAAAACATTTGATAGTTTTATTACCCTAAAAATTCTCAAAATATTTTCTAAGGTGCTAGAGAGGCGTAGCAGTATTCTTTTAATATACTATCTAGTGATAGTAATATAGGAATTGGAAGCAACAAAATTGCACCAATTCAGTATAATATTGGAGACAGAAAATGGTACATTCTTCTTGCATCCATGTGCATGAGATTGTACAGTAATATGACAACACTGTACTTCATATGCTTTAATGACGACATAAGACTGTAATTTCACTTATTTTGAGAATGGGACCTGTCTCTGCAATGGCCATTCCAGTTTCACACACTCTCAACATCTGCCTTTATGGCCATTCAGTGTTCTCATGTTTAGTTTGCATATTCTTAAAGTTCTTGCCAGCAACTGAGTGACACTGTTTTGTTACATCCTGTTCCTTCCTGCAACCCTTACTGCAGATCACCCACCCAAAGTTATTATCCGGAATGTAATGAAGCTATTCATAATGACCTGAACTCTGATCAGATGGAAATCAGCTCTCAGTGTTCTGAATAGCTATTAAAATTTTCAGGAACAGCTATTCCAGCCAATGATTTAGAAAATAATTAGTTCATTCCTGTCTCAGTAAGTGTGATTCAGAAGAGTGTCCTCTCACAACCTATCTCCCATAGGCTAAGTGGTTAAGCTAGCAGGATCTCTAGGTCTTCTCCAGCTGAGATTTTTGAGTTAGGCTTAGAAAGGCAAGGAAACATTTCAAGTTCCTGAACTATATCTGAGCTTTTTTTCTTTTCTCTTTTTTTCTTTTCTTTTCTTTTTTTTTTTTTAACATAAATGAGGAAAATAAGCAAAATAAAGAATGGAGAAGTGGAGCTTCCAAATCACGCAATGGCTTGAGCCTGAGTCATTTCATGTACTGTAGGAAAAAATGAGGCCCTTTCTTCAAGTAGGCCAAAAGCCAGAGGGAAACCTATTTTACCCAAATATTTTAGCTAAATCAGGAATACCTGGGTATTTCTTAACGTTTTCTATGCCTTCTGCATACACAAATCACACTGTCACTCTACACAGCCAGTCTGATAGTCTTTCTTAGTGTCAAGAGGGAACTTTGTGCTAAAATCAAAGGGAAAACAGTTTATATTTGCCCAGCACAGAATAGTAAGTATTTTAAGTTTTGCTAGTCACCATTCAGGATTTAGTTTTTAAGCTAGACTGGGAATAAAATTGCACGCTAGGTTACAGGCTATTATAGTCACTTCCAGAGAGCCTACATCTGATAGATGCAAAAGCAGTTGACTTCATCTCATGCAGTTAGGAAGGTACAATCTCCAGTCTAGTAAAAGGTATTAAAATAAGTTTCAAAATGTCTTCAACAACCTTCTAAAGTATATGTCTGCCTTTCCTGGGGAGGGTAGTAACTGACTGTAAGAATAACTTAGTTTTGAAAGAGAAAGGGTGTGTTTGTTTGTTTTTTTTTCTTTATATTAACTGGAAGGAAGATGGATCACTTATTAGACAGGAAACTCCAGGGTTCATGGGTGCCTGAAAAGGCTACTAAACATGAGCCAATAATAAAATAATCTGAACTGGTAAATATCACAAAATAAAATAAAATAATAATGGTCTGATTTGTCAGTCATCTGAGTTGTTTTAATTTAAATATCGAGGCTTTTTTTTTTTTTTTAAATGCATTTTTATTTTAATTTGGCTCAGAAAAAAAAGTGCTTTCCTTGGGATATTTTGAAGTTTTTATTCACCAAATTATGGGAATTTGTGTCAGTAACTATGCATATGTGATAAACAGCTCCTGGTTAGAAATGCATGCTCATACAACGGTAATCAACATCAGAATCATGGGAAAAACAAGAAATTGAGCTGTAGGGAGTTCTGACTCACAAAGAAACAGGATGAAAATATGGCTGTGAACAATCTGAGTGAGCCTATGAGAAAGAGTTCACTCTACCATAACAAAAGAAATCACAGGGGAACGCGATGCTTGCCAGCACAAAGAAATCTAGCAACAGGCAAGAGGTGAAAGTCAAGAAAAGGGGCTCTAAAATAAATTTAATTCAGAAAGCAACAGGGAACTTCCCCTGAGAGAAGACCCTTATTTTACCTTATCGCAGAACAAGCAGAAACACAACTGGAGGGGATTATTGCTGTGTCTGCCAACTGGAGGCCAGTAACTGGAGCAGACTTAATCTTTAAACAAGATCCTTCACCACTATTGGCAAGCTTTGGTGGACTAAATTCTCAGAAATCACCTCTGATTTTGTGATAGTTCTTGACCAAGGGTGCAGGTCTCCAATATCAGCCAGCTGCATGGCATAATATTAGGAAAAGATGACTGTTATATTAGTTAGATAGTAGTAATTGGCTGTAAATATCCTCTTAGACAGAAACCCTTTCTGCACAAGGCTTTACAAGCACATAAGAACTCAGGGCTGGCCCTGAGGAACACAAAGCCTAAAAGAGGAAGAGGAGGCCAGTTCACTAGTCAGGAGTCTTTTGTCTACCAGACGGAAAGGTGCAGGCATGCAAGTGGAGATCAGAAGCAGCTTTGGAGAAGTGAATTGGTTGAGAGATGCCCTCTGTCATACTGAAAAATAGGAGCATGTTGCCTTATCATAGGATCATAGGATCATAGAAAGGCTTGGGTTGGAAGGGACCTCAAGGATCATCAAGCTTCAACCCCTGCCACAGGCAAGACCACCAACTCTCTGCATTTCATTCCCTTTCCATATCTGCAAATGCACGTGGGATGGATGTTTGAGACCTAGTACTCTCAAAGCACTGACAAATCCTAATATTCTTTCAGGTGTGTCAAAAATATCCAGCCCTGATCTGTGTCAGCAGGGAGCAGCACTAACTTGTCTGAGCTGGAAGTCACTCCTTGCTGAAATGACAACACATGGAGAATGCCAAAGGCTGAAATATCTACCCTTGACAGCCTAAGTCACAGACAGGATGTGTCTGTGCTGTGACAGCATAAAAATACTTCTTAAACAATGTTTGTACCTACCTGGGCTGCTATACAAGTTGCTGACCTTGTATACTGTGGTCTACCTTTCTGAATGTGGAGGAGGTCTCATACATAGCATTCAGTAAGACAGTGTGTTGTCTATAGAGGACTTGCTATTCTGCACTAGTTCACTAAAAAGGGTGTTGAACTAATTGTGCAGGCCCTTAATTTACCACTAAAATACTAAAAGAAGGACTCCTTATGTAGCGTGAATAAATGTCGGGGAAAACACAAGAATAACTGGAAATTACCCTGTTACTCAAGTGTTTCTGTTAGAGTTCCTCCAACACTGAGGTATGTTCCTCTTCCTATGGAGCAGAAAAGAGAAGAGAGGCAGTGCCCCCTCCACACATTCAACTGGAGGAAAGAAGGAAGGAACAGATTTTCCAGCTTCAAAATGACAGAATGTCAGCAGTAAATCACATTCCTCTTTCCTAACAGGGGAAAAAAAAAAAAAAAAAGAAGAAACAAAAAGGATTTTACAGTGCAGTCTGGGTATCATATTTTCTTGAAAGCTTTTGAAAATGTTTTATCGCATCAGTGTTAGCAGCCAAGGTTTTTTACATGAGAATATAACAACGGCTGTTCTGGGTTAGAGGAAGGGTTTATCTAACTCAAGTATCTTGTCTTTAACAGTGGCCAATAGCAGATGCCTAGGGAAGAATATAAGAGCAAGATGCTCCCCAGTTGTATGCTCTCAGCCACCAGAAATCCAAAGCTCTGGGACTTCCTGACCCAGAGGTGTTATCTCTTTGTTTAGTAGCCTTTGATAGATTTTCTTCCATGAATTTGTCTAATAGCATTCTGAAACCTTGTCAGCTTCTTGCATTTTAGTACTAGCAGAGGCATAAGAACAGAGGGGAAGCCAGACGTAAAAAAACATTTTGATAAAAGGCTCTTTAAAAAAAAAAAAGAAAAAAAAAAAGAAAAAGAGAGAGAGATTGACAAGAGCCTGGTGATGATATATCAAAGACAGGCAGCCTCATGTTCCAAACATGAATTTATGAACTGCCTCCCAGATCTCAGGCCAGTTCTCAGGATCCCTGAAAACCCCAGTTCTGGAGACTCAAAGCAACAGACAACAGGCAATCACAATTGTATATTGTATATGACACAAACACGAGTTAAAAAAACATAGCAGACTAAATAGTTTTGTTCTAAAAGCAGAAGGATTATTAAGGAAAATATTTTTCCCTAAAATTATATAGGGAATAGAATGCATTTAAGATAAATGAACTTTTATATGGGCACTAATTTCCATTCTTAGGTTTTATTGTTTGGCAGTCATGTGTCTCTGTTCTTATTACTCAATAGTTGCATCACAACCCATTTGCTGTCCTTTTGAAATACATGTTTAAGAAAGTACTAATTAGGGTAAAGCTGGCATTCTACAACAGGACTAGAACAGGAGCGATCCATTCTTCACTTAAAACTTGGGCATTCAAAGAAGAGGATTAGGAAGTATTTAAGCTTGCTAAATGCTTTGGCACAATTTCTTTGTGCTGTTTCTCAGTTTCTGTGGCATATGAACGAGTGATCAGATGGATAATATATAAAATATATCAAATAAAAAACAAAAATAACAACTGAGTTTCACAGGACTCTTGTACTGTTGAGCACGTGTGCATGAAGTCATTAGAAATTTGCTTTGCTTTGGAAAAGCTAGAACTAGATTAGATCAGGCGTACTAGTGGGCATGTTTCTAAAAGAGAAGGCAAGGAAAGAGAGAAATAAGCCAGCAAGGCAAAGGGAACACAGAAAATCCAAATATTCCTATATCACATTCAAGAAATAAATAATTCATCTGAGCCCCACCGCGTCATTTGCTCCGTGGGTTTACTGATCTCCTATGAAATAATGTGCCACAGTACATTCTGATCCACATCAAAATTAACTATCAGCGACTTTATGAAATACTATCTTTGTTAGCTTTAACACTAACAAAAATACGCTTCCAATTCTTCACATCCACGTTGCTCATCTATTAAAGCAATCTGGGAAATTAGTTTGAGATAAACTGTACAGCAATTTTATTCATAGCCTCTCTGTATCTCACACTGTTAATCTGCATCACAGCTCACTAAATAGTGCCTAATGTTTATTGCATTTAACTGAATGTATACGATTCTGAGGGTACGCTGGGGACCGATTATCATAATTATACATGTTTCTATGGAAACCCACAAGTCTATCAGTTTTGATTCATTATATTGTTATACCTTCTAGCACTTTCTAATTATTAGGTGCCCATAAAAAAAGTCTCAGTCTTGCTGTTACTATAGAAATGAGCTATAGACAGGCCTCAATTGTTAACCCTTAAAGAGCAAGAATGAAAAAAGGAGGAAACACAGCTCTGGATACAGGATATTGGTACAGATAAGATAAATCACAAATTAGTCTAATCTGTGGTCTTAACTTTCCATAAATACGTTACTGAACTAACTCATTCATTTGAAAAAATATCCAGCTAGGAAAACTGATAAAAAAGCATAGCTCCTTGCAGCATGTTCTTGGACAAGTTATGTTATGGTAGTGTCCCACAAACACCCTTCAGCAAGATTATGAAAATCTCACATAATAAATGAGTATCACTAACAGCCTGTGAAAACACTGTAATGCTAGAAATCAATACAAGCCTGTTAAACTAAGTGGGAATTTTTCCACTCTTATCAGTGGCCTTCAGACTGAACCCAGACTAAAGTGTAACTGTGTGACTGAGCAGAGGCTTCATTTAGATGCTGGAGTTACAACTGAATTCAGTGGAAATCACAGGAACCCAAAATTTCATTGGATCACGTGCATAACTAAGAATAAACTACAAAAAAAAAAAAAAAAAAAAAAAAGGAATTAGAGAATCATATAATCATATGTTTTAAGTTGAAAGGGACCTTTAAAGGTCATCTGGCCCAACTCCCCTGCCGAGACATCCACAGCTAAATGAGGTTTCCCAGGGACTGATCCAGCCTCGCCTTGAAAGTCTCCAGGGACGATGCATCTGCCACATCTGTGGGAATCTGTGCCAGTGCCTCACCACTCTCACTGTAAAAGGCTTTTTCCTTATGTCTAACCTAAATCTACCCTGTTTAAGCTTGGAACCGTTTCCCCTTGTTTTGTCACCACAGACCTTGCTAAAGAGTTTGTACCCCTCTTTTGTGTAGCTCCTGTTTATATACTGAAAGGCTACTACCAGGTCACCTCAGAGACTTCTCTTCTCCAGGCTGAACAGCCCCAGCTCTCTCAGGCTGTCCTTGCATGAGAAGTGTTCCATCCCTTGCATCATTTTTGGGGCCCTGTCTGAACAGGCTTAAAGAGGTCCATGTCTCTCCTGTACTGAGAACTCCACATCTGGATGCAGTACTCCAGGTGAGGTCTCACCAGAGCAGAGCAGAGGGGCAGGATCACCTCCCTCGCCTTGCTGAGCATGCTTCTTTTGATGCAGCTCAGGATTTGGTTGGTTTTCTGGGCTGCAAAGGCACATTGTTGGCTCAAGTCTAGCTTGCCACCCACCAATACGCCCAGCTCCTTTTCAACAGGTCTGTTCTCTGTCCTTACATTCTCCAGCTTGTGTTGATAGTGGAGGTTGCCATGACACAGGTGCAAGATCTTGCACTTGGATTTGTTGAACCTCATGACGTTTGCCTGGGCCCACTGCTCAAGCCTGTCTAGGTCTCTCTGGATGGCATCCTGTCCCTTGGGTGTGCTGACCACACCGCACAGCAACACACCACACACCTCAGCAAACCTGCTGAGGATGCACTTGACCCCACTGTCGATATTATTGATGAAGATATTAAAGAGTATCAACTCCAATACCGACTCCTGTGGGACACCACTCGTCACTGCTCTCCATCCGAACATTGAGCCATTGACCACCACTCTCTGGGTATGATCTTGCAACCAGTTCCCCATCCATCGAACAGTCCACCCATGAAATCCTTATCTTTCCAATTTGGAGAGAAGATTGTTGTGGGATACTGTGCCAAATGCCTTACTGAAATAAGATACACAGATTATATCAGTGGCTATTTCCTCATCTGCCGACACAATTACTCCATCATAGAGGGCACTAGGTTGTTTAGGCAGGACTTGACCTTGGTGAAGCCATGCTGGTTGCCTCACATCGACTCCCTGTTTTCCATGTGCCTTAGCGTAGCTTCCAGGAGGATCTACTCCATGATCTTTCCTGGCACAGGGAAATAATAATAAATAAGGTACAATACAAGGAATGAAAATAACTGTGGTGTGGTTATTTTAGTCTAAGTTATTGGTATGACTTACTTTGTCATATAATATACTCATTTTCCTCTTCCTGGATCTTCTAACACAGACATGTGAAACCTGAAAGGGACTGAGTGGTTTCACTATTTCCCTAGCCCTCTTTCTATTACAGTTTTCAATTAGAAGTGTCTTTTAATTTAGATCAGCAAAGCTCTCCCAAAGTGACAGCTCGTCCTTCACACTGCATATCTATTCATTTTGGAAGTCAACACACCATTCAATAACCTGAGAACAGGCCTGATTGCTATGCTAATAGTATTCAAAAATATTTCGACACCAATTGAAACAAGTAAACTAGGACTAATTCATAAAGTGAATAATAAAAGGAGAAAGGGAAACATTCATACTTCTACTTCTCCTGCTGAAATTTTACATCTCAGAAAAATTTTCTTTCTCAGAAAAATTACTATGTGGCACGCACTCAAATTATATTTCACCTGATAGTATGGTATTCCTACCTGGAGCTGGTCTGGGAAGGGAAGGCAAGGGGAGGGAAGGTGCTACATGTTCGTGTCTTTGTGTAATGGCAATGGTGCAGTATTCTTTAGATCAAAGTTATGTACTCTTCTTTCAGAGATGGAGGAATATAAATTATATTCCCATATTTTGAAAGATCCACAAGATGTATTTCTATACATTCAGTTCTAAATCAGACTTTCACAACTTCCAATTAAAGCTAAATTACATCACATACAACAATGAAGGAGATGTATCTTTATGCTTATATGTAATAATTACCATCAAAGAAAGGGAACAACTGTCATTCTACATAAAGGTCTCAGATTTACACTACATTTTCAAGGGCCATTCTGTTCTACCCATATTTAACTGCTATCATGGAGAAACCAGATCTGCTGTTAAACAAGAAGACTTTAAGCAGCTGAAGAGAAAACTTAATCTGGTCATTTTAAAAGTTCCACTAATTGGCAAATTAATATGTAACATATAATATAGAATATATTCAGCTATATTAAAATAAAAATCATGCAGCAGTGCATATGAACATTTACACAACTTAGCATTTCCAAATAATATGTCAGTTTACAGGGCCAGATTCTCATCTAAGTTAAATGGAGCTACACCAATTTATACAAGCTGAAGATCTTGAATAATATCTACCTTTCCACTTCAATTGCTAATGAGTATGTTGTATCATTGTCACAAACAACAGCATTTCCAGCATGACAGTGTATCCAACAGTGTACTGATGCAGGGAATGAACAGGGCTGACAATTTGGGCCACCCATGCATCCCCTGACAGCCCAAAGTTTGTTAGCTGAGTGTTCCATCCTCAGTTGTTTGGAAGAATAATATTCCTTCATAGGAATACAAAGAATATAAGAATCAGATTTCACCTTGCAGGTGAAATCCAACCTCCTGTGGCATGCTCAGTAACCTCTGTGTCAGTGGGGCACAGTATTGATATGGGCATTCAGTCCACTCTTGCTTGGTATCTTGTACTTGCCCTCATGCTTTAACATAATGAAAATTAACCCCTTGAAGTTGATTGAAATGAATTAATCAATAAGTCAACTACTTAATGATCTAATTACTTATTAGCTACTAGGTAATTCATTATTCAAGAAAATACCTTTCAATATTTATCATATATAGAGTCTAGTGCTACAGGATGATGTTCTATTTCCTAGATAATGTAAATGTTTTCAACATAATACTAAATTTAATTTTAAAACTTCCTAAATTATCTATACATACTTCTCACTGTTCCATCTAAGTATCAGATTGTTGTTAGAAGTATAAAAGCTTTCCTCACATTTACTTGAATAAAGAATACCTAATAATCAATATAACTCTTGCACCAAAGAGGCAACTCATGTCACTGCTGCTTAAAGTAATATTTTTCTGCAGTCACATATGAAAATAAAATGTCTAGAGCCTGCATAGGAGCTTACGTGATATGAGAGTTTCTTAATTGAAAAATATTTCCTATGCATTTAACTGAAATGACAACATTGACAAAAAAAAAAAAAAAAAAGAAAACAAAGCAACAACAACAAAACAGCACCATAGAATGAGGTTTACATAGGTACAAGAACAAAGCAAGGGAAAAAAATGACATGCAGAAACAAACAAGCTGTTAATCATAAATATTAGATTATCATAGAATCGTAGTATCGTAGAATGGCGTGGATTGAAAAGGACCACAATGATCATCTAGTTTCAAGCCCCCTGCTATGTGCAGGATCGCCAACAACTAGACCAGGCTGCCCAGAGCAACATCCAGCCTGGCCTTGAATGCCTCCAGGGATGGGGCATCCACAGCCTCCTTGGGCAACCTGTTCCACCGTGTCACCACCCTCTGGGTGATTATTACTGCCACAGATAATTATACAGAATCATTTAATAGCACACTTAGTTTCAAAAGTGTTGAGTTTACAGACACTAAGTTGAAAGTTGTTTTTAGAAGTTATCTGGGGCTAGCTAGAGCTACTCATCTGAAATTGCTTCAGCAAAGATTTTTGCTTATGACTATTTATGGTGAGGGGTCTGGAACACAAGTCTTATGAGGAGTGGCTGAGGGAACTGGGATTGTTTAGTCTGGAGAAGAGGAGGCTCCGGAGAGAGCTCACTGTACTCTACAACTTCCGAAGAGAGGCTGTGATGAGGAGGGGTTTGGCCTCTTCTCCCAGGCAACAAATAGGACCTGAGGAAATGGTCGCAAGTTGTACCAGAATAGGTTTAGATTAGACATAAGGAAAAACTTTTTCTCTCAGAGAGTGGTCAGGCATTGGAATGGCCTGCCCAGGGAGGTAGTGGAGTCACCATCCCTAGCAGTGTTCAAGAGGCATCTGGATGAGGAGCTATGAAATATGGTTTAGTGCTTGTGGTAGCAATGGTGGTGAGAGGACGGTTGGACTAGATGATCTTATAGATCCTTTCCAACCTTGATTCTATGTTATTTTGTACAAAGTATTTTACCAATTGCATGAGTGCTTGAATGAACACACTTCCATCAGTTTTAAGTCTTTAGCTTCAGTAGCTGACTGAATTGGTTTTGTACTTCCTCAGGGCAGGAATGTTGTCTGCTGGAATGCCATTAAAGATCATGACATTACTTTCTCTCTTCTCCCTCATCAGCTGCACTGAATGGAGCTCTGAGGATGACAGTCCTCAACTTTTATCTCAGTTATTATTAAAAAATGGATTTACAGAAGCTGGAGTTCAAGGAGTGATATTTTCTTAGTTGTATGGACTAAATTCAACTGTTATTCCATAGTATTCACTGTTTTGCAGGATTTTATAATTACTAGAGATGTAATCATAAAAGTTTAGTTAGACAATGAACTGGTCTCCCAGGATATATATTTGGATTTGAAATTAAAGTTCAAAATTTCATCCCGTCTTAATGTTTTATTACTTCATTGGTTAAATTATTACTCAATTATTTTTTTTTTTTCCAAGCAGCTCTTGCCTTTATTTGAAGTCTCAGAGTATAAAAGTTTTCCTGTTAATAATCTCCTAGAGCCTGTCTGTTACACTAAGCTTTTAGCTTTGTCAGTTTTTGTACAACTCTGAGTTCCAGTAAAATTTTTTTAGCAAACCAAAAGAAAAGAGATTCAGCTACAAAACACATAGGCAATCATAAATGATCCATGAATGCTGAGATTTTCCAAACCTTTCTATCTTGGAAACACCAGTAACTATGAAGATCTATGTTGATCGTTTTCCTGAAAAACATGATTTTTTAAAACTCAGATTTATCCATTGCTTTTGTGCTGGTGAAGTACAGCACTTGTACCAAGATGCGTGGATAATAATTTGACAATTCACTGTTCTCTTATGCTGAGACTCAAGGAAGAAGAAACACAATTAAATTGCAGGATTTCGCTGGCACTACTGTAACTACATAAAAACAGGGGATTTATGCATGAGTCTTATATCCCACTATCATTGGCAATTGGCATCTTAAATTGGTTTGTTGCAGATTTTTTTTTTGTGGATGTAGAAACGTATGTGTGTGGAGGTGTCTGCATGAGGCTAACATCCTACACTCATGCATAGCATACTGAAAAAAGATGTGTAATTCAGAACCACGTCTTTTGCTTCTGCTGCAAGCAAGGAACCATGGTTTGAGGCCACCCAAAAGAAGATGAGTGTTCAGGATTGCTCTTTGTGTGTGTGTGCAAGTGTGTGCATGTACTCATGTGATACCTGAAGTTACTGGTTGTAATGCTACTGGATAATATTCACCCACTGATCGCCATTTGGCATCAAAATGGGGATGTATATGTCAAGTGGCCCTTGCATTTCAGATTGGATTTTGTCTCTGAGTCTTTAAAACTAGAATGTATTAGAATGGAAAATGAGAGTGAATAAGATTTTGTAGAGTATTTGTAAAAGTTGGCCAGAATTTTGATAATTTTTACTCTAACTTCACATCAAAAGTCCAAATAAGATCCAGAATCCAATCCTGACTCTGTCTGAACATAAGGTTAGAGCACAGGCACCTGAAAGAAAGACAAATTATACTTTCTAAATAACGCTGGATGGTTTTTTTAGTAGAAAAATAGAAAATCTTGCATTTTTTACAAACTAAAGATGGGGACCGCACCTCACCAATAGAAGTTTTTGGTGTCTCTAAACAGTGTGCTCCCTTCCCAGTATGTGTTGCTGCCTATTTCAGCCTCTGCCCGATTTGTTACTACTTGCACATTTCCGTGTTTAACTTCCTTTTTCCCTGAGCTCTTGGAAATCTTTGAGGGCCGAAGGCTAACTGCTCCTTTCTAAG
Organism: Tragopan temminckii; assembly: GCA_028571105.1. NCBI lineage: Eukaryota > Metazoa > Chordata > Aves > Galliformes > Phasianidae > Tragopan > Tragopan temminckii. Next base: position 51,334,562 of record JAOWBP010002052.1, on the reverse strand, counting down.
TCGTCTATTGTCTGCTGCATACCAAACTCCTTCTCCTACAAGCCCTACAGTTCTCTTTCTGCCTTTGTTTCTAGCTGTAAGTCTACTTATCTCATTCCTCCAAGTCTCTTTCTCTCATGGCTTTCTTTCAGGCTGCTCTTTGCTTTAGGCCTCATTCTTGCACAGTGTGGTCTCTCTGCCTAATCAGCCGTGCTGCTTATTACATTCAGGAGCCCTTTGCTATCTGTTTGGGTTTTTATAAGGTCTCCTGTCACCATGGTATCTTAACATTTTCTCACAACTGTGTTCACTTGACATTTTTTGTATATTCATACATATGTATTCGCATACACATGTATTATAATATTTGGTATAAACAAGCAAGGTAGTTTTGCTTGCAGTGTTCATTCTAGTAGATTTTCCTCGATTTCTTGTGATTGTGAAGATAAGCCTCTGCCATTCAACCATGCATTTTGAATCTTCATTAGTGTCATTTCTTCATTTCTTTCCTTGTCATCTATATTCAGCTGTCCTCAGCCAGGAGTTAAAAGAGAGTGAGCATTTTTGAATGGAAATACTATAAAAGCTATTAATTATAGCAGCAGGCAGAATGGCAGCATTATTAATAAAGGGACACAAGAAAAATATTTAAAAAAAAAATTGTTGCAAATTTTGATTTTTGTTGTTTTAACAAAACACTCTACAGGAGTGCCACTTTACCTCAGATTATTGTTATTGCTTCTCACATGGATTTACTTCTTCTGTACCCATCCACTTGCCCTCCCCCCATTGATTCCTTGCTTTTCACTCTGCAACCATGGCAACTCTTTACCCCGACTGAAGGTTGGACATTCGAACAGTCTTGGAGATAGCATTAGGGCTGCTCCATTGAATCAACAGCTGAAGTCGAGGAGAGGGGGAAGTTTACATCTGCACATCCTTTCATTCTCTGTGGATGTACATCTCTTTTATCAAATTCCACTCTCCTGGGAAGAAGAAGTGAGAAAAGATTTTTTCTTCTCTTCCTCACTCTCCTCTCTCCCCTTCTCCAGCATGCAGACTGTTTGTCTTATGAAAATTCTTTAGGCTATTACTAAATTTAGTTATAAAGTTTGTTATACAACAAACACTGGTCAAAGAATTACTTCTTCGGCTCATGTCATTTCTAAGAGAAGATAAAAGCCAATAGTTTAAAAAGGATAATGTTTTTGAAAACATAAGTATAACTTTTCACTGAAGGATCTCTAAACAATTTCTGTGCAATTAACTAAGTCTCACAACACTGCCCTGGAGCTGATATTACTGTACAGATGGAGAAACTAAGGAAGATTAAGTGACTTACACATTGTCATGTAAATCTGTGCCAGAGACAGTCACAGAACCCAACAATTTCCTTCAAAGTCATGTGACATTGTATTTACATTGGTAAATATAGCATTATTCTGCAGAATTCTCATTCATGAAATTCAGTTTAAGATTTTACTGCTCTTTCAGTAATTGCCTTCCCATTCAACGCAGCACTTAAGCACATACTTGTCTTCAAGCATTGGAGCTGGACTAGTTAAAGAGACTTTTGTTCAAGTTATTGCACTAAAATATTTGGATTAAAGGATTTCCTCTATTTTTCAGGGAAAAAAACCAAAAAGATTTGGTCAAAATTTTCCCATGAAACACTGATTTTTGATATTTAATAGATTAACATCCTCAAATGAAAAAGCAAACAAATCTTTCAGAACATATAAACTGACACAATGATCTTTTTCCTCAGTGCCTGACAGTCTACCCACTGATCTCTATTCTTCTTACTTTTGTCTTATGAAATAATGAGTGAAGAGCTCTGTTTTGTGCTAGCATCCAATCCACTGTCCGAAAGGCAACACTATGTGTCTAAAACTGTGTGTGAGGTAATCAGTCATTTTCCACATGCCAAATGCTAAGTCAGGGGGGCTGAGGAGATTGAATACTTCTCAGGAAAAGCAGAATTAGAAATAAACCAACACTGGACGCTTGTTTGACACATTGTACTATTTGAAGTTATCACCTAAGTTACTTTGAATTTCATATTTGGCAAATTTTAGATGTACAGTAATACAGTTTGATACTTTCATACAACCTTCTAAATATTTATTAAAAATGAATGCTCTTGTACAGCTGATTAATCATGGACTATGCTTTCTATTTAATTGTCTTTATTTTGCCACTGATATTTCTGCATTGTTCAACTGACTGAAAGAAATTTTTTGAGATGCTGAGGCAATTCCAACTAGCATAGCAATATACTTATTTAAATATATACATCTCCCTCTGAATATATGTTTGAAAAGAGCAATAACACTTAAAAATAAAACAATAAATAGTTTCCTTTTCTTCTTACTGAATCATAAATATCTTCAGTGTGAAGAATAAGGGGAGCAAGGTCAGTATATGTCTGAATCAGCAACCCAGTGACAATTAAGGTTTGTATGCTACTGGCTGTGTAACTTGCAGCTTTAAAGAAAGGAGTTTACTGCAAGTTATTTTAATAATATACTTAAATTAATCTTAAAATGCAACTAAACCTGTTCAACTTGAATAGTATATATGGGATTTATTTTGAGATTTTTTTCTGGAACTCTTTAAATATTTTTTCTTAAGATAAATTATTAAAAATTCCCATCTATGACATTTAAAAACTTGTTTCTACTAAGTAAACAATCAACTTTTTAAAAAAAAATTAAAATTTTTAAGCTAGCAGGCATCCTTTTTAAGAATCTAAATGGTAGTGGGTCTATTCATTTTTTATATTAGAATTATGAGACATTTTTCACGGAATTGTGTGTAAATGATAAATGTAGGATCCAAGCTCCATTCAATCAGAAAATGCTGATCCTCAGTTTGAGACCACGTTCAGAGAGCTCATCTTCCCTATACAACAGGTATGGAGATACTGGAAGGATCTCAGCAAAGATACATGGAAATGACAAAGGGACTGGAGCATCTCCTATATGAGAAAAGCTGGGGACCTGTTCATCTTGGAGAAGAAAATGCTAAGAAGAGACCTTGTCAGTGTGTGTGAATACCTACACAATGAGAGTCAGTGAAGAACATGAAGACACACTCCTCTCAGTGGTATTATGTGAGCAGACAAGAGGTAATAGTCATCCACTAAAATATAACAAATTCCATCTGACCATAACAGAAGTCTTTTTATTGTGAGAGTGGTTGAATACTGGAACACGTTGTATGAGAGGCTGTGGAGTCTCCATCCTTGGAGATATTCTAAACCCAGCTGCACAGAGATCTTGGGCAGCCTACTCTAACTGACCTAGAATTGAGCAGGAGGTTAGACTAGATGATGTCCTGGAGCCCTCTCCAACCTCAACCATTTTTTCATTTCATGATTTTTTCCTCTAGTGAGCTACTTCAGTAGAAGGTGAGGATATGTATCACCTCTCAGAAAACACTGTGGTGAACTGACCGATCAATTTACTGGTGCACTAAGTGAGCTGCAAGTGATTGTAAGACACATATGTTTAAGTTTCTTTTTCAAGTTCCATTTAAGGGTAAGGAAGGCCGGAGCACTTAATGTAGACAAATTGTCATGCATTTTTTTGTGACCAGCATAACATGAAAATACCTACAGGCAACTTGTCCTGATGGCATGAATGCATGAATGCATTTTTTACAATCCTGACAGGCTGACATCTTGATCCACTTCCTTCCGGTGCCAACAGAACAGTAGCGCCACGCACTGCCAGAGCAGACTCATTCAGGGATACCCTTCTATGCTTCCTGTCTGTCCAATCCTGGACAGGCTCCTTCTGCCTAAAGAGACGTCTTGTAATATCTGCTTTAAAACTGTTAAAATCCTCTTTACCACAACAGCCTAATTCATAGCAAAGCCCTCTAGAAAACTCTGTGTGTCTCTTCAAGAAACAATGAGTAACAAGGCTAGTTTACCATACCTGTATCTCAGTTTCTTCTTGGTTTCAAGGATGAAAATATTAGAACCTACTTCTAAGAGTTTCTACCAATGGCAAAAACATAGCATACTCGTTTTGTTCTCCAGCTCATGAACTAATCAGAAAAAGGCCATTTTATCAATCTTCACTCACCATGTAGCAACAGCTCAGGATTTTCTTACACACACTAGAAATTTCACTTCATCCTTAAAAATGCTTAGCATCCTTGTCAAAAAGTAAAATGTATTCTTTACTTAATGAAAGATTCATTGAAAAGGAGTGGAAGGAATCCATTCCACCTGATCTACCACAGAGCAGTATCAACTGAAGTGACATGATTTCTTACTAAAATTCATCTAACTTAACTACATCTAAATTTTAGTACTACCAAATAAATTAGGTTACTCACTACTATTTAAATATATATCCTCAGTCAATGTTTGCTTTTTTCACTGCATTGTGACATTGATGATTCATACTCAGTTTGTGACCCATTATGTCTGCCAGCCTTTTTCTATGAACCTGAAAACTAGCCCATTGTGCCTTATCTGAGGTAAGATGTGACATCCACACAGTTCATTATACCTAAGAGCAGACTTATATATTTCTGCTTATTGAATTGTGTTCATTATTTTTCTCCAGATCGTTTTATGTTCTAACCCCATCTTCTGGCATGCTTGTTGTTCCACCCAGAGTAGTGTTTCCCATACCATACATGCAATAAGCAAAATACTGTCTAATTAATCTTCCAAATTAATAATGAAAATGTGGAGTAGTACCGAATTTTTTTCATCACTTTTGAGCTTATCTGGTTTCAAAGAGTTTGGTCTAATATCTTTATGATGTAGTCACATGACAAAGCAGTGTAGTGTTTATTTTGGAGCGGTAATGCCTAATGCCTCTCTCTTGTCCATAACGTCTAGTACACTGTCTTATAGACGAAATGGTGGGATATGATTTGTCTTTGAACCATACCTGCTAAATACCTTCTGGTCTTCTTTGAGGTGCCTATGAATAATCTGTTTCATTATCCCTCACAGAGAAGTGAAGACGATTGGAGTAGAATTTCTTGGATCTCTTTTCACCTTGGTTTCATCTGCCTTGCATTTGCCCTTCTCCAGTCTTCTGAAGTCTCTCCTCCAAAAACAATTGAAAGCTACTTTAGTCACATATATAGGAAGAATTTCATTTGAAAATGGCAGAAAGGTAATTTGAAAATGTTTGCCTTATCAAAACACTTCTCTAAACTGTTGTTTCTTATCCTAACCTGAGATCTTATAATGTTGCTCATAGAATCCTAGAATCTTAGAATCAAAGGATGGCTTGGATTGGAAGGGACACAAGGATAATCAAGTTGATTTCATACAGTATGTATAGTGCAGACTGAAGATGATGTAAGCATACAACTCTCAGTTTTTCCATGTCTATCAAGTAGCAGAATCATCATCATACAAGGCTGGATATAAGTTGTTGGATTTTGTGCTGATAATATGATTGAGCCAAGACAGGTCTTTATCAATTGTTTAGGTAAAATAATATAATCAAATGGTGTTCCAGAGACTTGTTATAGTTGTGTCTTGCTTGACATCAATTTTTGCTCAGTGGGTAGCATTTTGTTAGCAATGGCATTGAACAATTCAAAGCTTAAATGATCTTTGTCCCATACTCTCCAGTACTCAGTGTGGGATCAGCTAAGACACCTTCAAACTCTTCTCTTTCAAGGCAGTAAGTGAAGCTGATGTTTGTACTCTAATGTTCGCATATTCTCCATAGTACTTTTTCTTACATGTTGTGTGTAACACTTAAATTTCCCCTGAGTAATGATATCTGCACCTGTCACATTACTATTTTGTTTACCATTAAGGACCCAAAGTACAGCCTACGGAATGAAGCACCAGTATCCTCTGTTGTTTCTGGCACATAAAGGATAGATTTTACATATATCTCCTGCTGTATCCTCAGGGTCTTCATTTCAAGTATATATCTCTTTAGGAAGAGAAGATGAAATAACTAAACACTGCAGTCATTCTCAAACTTCTGCTACTGTTGGAACAGCGTGAACAGTCAGACTTTGCAGTGGGTCATGATGATTGTTAAAGGACACCAATGTATTATTAGTATTATTTTTTATAATTGAATATACTATTAAGATGTGACAGTCCTCTTAGCCATTCACTTTTTTTTCATGGCTTCATCAATACAGCCCCCTGCCAAATCAGGCTCCCTAGACCAGGTTGCACAGATAGGCATCCAGGTGGGTCTTGAATGACTCCAGTGAGGAGGACTCCATAACCTCTCTAGGCAGCCTGTTCCAATGCTCTGTCATCCTTACTGTTAAGAAGTTCTCATGTACATTTGTGCAGAACTTCCTATGCTTCAGTTTGTGGCTGTTTCCCCTTGTCCTGTCGCGATGCACCACTGAAAAGAGTCTGGCCCTATCCCTTTGCCTCCTGCACCTTCGATATTTATAGACATTAATAAGACCCCTTTCTTTTTTCAAGGCTGAACAGACCCAGGTCACTCCGCCTTTCTTCAGAAGAGAGGTGCTCCAGGCACCTTCATCTTTGTGGCCCTCCACTGGACTCTTTCCAGGGTATCTTTAAAGAAGAGGATAAGCTCCTGACTGCCTTCAGTAATGGTGGGTATCTTGGAAAATCTCTTCTCAAACTAGCTAATTTCACAGCTGAGTTTCAGCAATGCAGAGAATTTATCCTGGGATGGCCTTGCTTATGCCACTATGAACAGTGATAGTACATTAAAAATGGGATGTCAGTGCAGGAAAATTAAATACATACATATATGTAGTGAGTCTGCACTGCATGGAGAGGCAAACTACTATTCTAAGTTAAAATATGATTTATATTCTTCTTCAGAATGCTCAGTTCTTTTCCAGGGTCTGATTTCTGCTCTCTGTTAATTCTTGATATTTTTATACCTCCTTGACAAGAAGTAAAATAGATCTCACACTCCTATGTATTATGCATTCCAGCATTTTTATATTCAAATCCAGATACTGTGTTCTGATTTTCCACTTTCACTGTATAATTGGGTCATCAGATTTTCTATTAAAAATGCTTAACGGAACATCACAATTAAACTCTAAAACTGTTACCTGTTTCCTGAGTATGTTTATAATGTTCTTCTTTGGTGTCTTGAGTGAAAATGTTTCTTTAAATAAAAGATTAATTAAAAGAATAAGATACACTTTCTATAGTAATTTGCTAAAACCATTTTTAAATGCCAGGAACATCACAAAATGAATAAAATTAATCCTGCTACATTTTGAGAAATATACTTTAATCCAAAATGGCTATATTTGTACTCTTCTTGGAAATTCGTATCTATATATTATTCTCAGAGTATTCAAGTTACTTAATCTAGTTTGGAGATGACTGATGATGAACTGTTGGTTTGTTATTTTAAATTTAAAAATTTGTTATAATACCCTTTTAGGATTTGCATAATGACAATCAGATATTTTTGTTATGTTAATGGAATGACATATTAGTTGTTGTGTGCAACTGTAAGTTGTAAGTCTATTATTCTCAGAAGAGGGAAATGCTTTGTGAAACAACTTTGAAATCTATTGACAGACTTTGTCCTTTCCCACAAGACAGATAAGTGGACAACTTGGTAGAAGTCTGCCGTGGCCCTGATTGAGTGCCCTGGAGCTGTCCACGGAAACATGCTGGAAAAAGAAGAAACAGATGGTCCTGGTACACAATTTTAGCCTGAAATATCACATAATAAGCAGCCCATGTAAGGGCATCATTAAAATAGATCTGATCTGGAAACTGTGACACCAAGGATGCAAAACAATCTTCTACCAGTGAGGTTTCCCATCTCAAAAAAAAAGTGCTTTAGCAGATGACAAACTCAAACAGCAAATAATACTGTATTGCACATGCATACACACACAAACACAAGCACGTTTACACACACACATACACACTCACAAAACAACCCAAGTCAGAAAAAGCACAGAAAGAAAGTTAGAAAGAAACATATTGACTTTGGAAAACAGAGTATATTTTGTATTATATTGTCTTTTAATTAATTTACGGATACTTCATTCTTACGTACATACTTACTGTATGTGTTTACATCTGTTTATATAGAGTAGACGTCTGTTTCCAGATGTGCACACGCGCTTGCGATAGTGAGGGGGAGACAGTATGTAATCGTTTATTCTTGGCAAGATAATCAAAGAAATAAATGAGAGATACACAGTTTTAGCAAGACATAAAAATTGATTTTCAAATTTGTGGTAAAGTGATAGGGCAATATTTTACAATCGAATTAAAAGGTAGTCATTCCATTGGCCCCAGAAGATTCCAAGAGATGATGGACATTTGCAGACATTGTCTCAAAGCATGAATATCGTGACATCCTAGTTGAAGTCAAAAGTATCATGCAGGACCTACTTTGTTAAGGAACTTTTCACATTACGTATGCATTTATTGTTTTGTATTATATGCTATCTGAAATGATACAAAAACATTTTATTGAAAAATATACCAGTGGTTTTATGTTTAACACCAGGATTACAAACTTGATCTCATGAATTATTCATTTTATTTGACTTAATGTAATCATTTTCCTCCTTACGTTAAGCCCCTGTGAACAGTGTCCTATACAGTTACAGTTCTGAAGAACTTAATACTAGGGGGAAAAAACACCTGGCATTAACTGACAGTGAATTAGGCTCATTGTCACTTGGAAAAAAACTACTTTGGCAATTTAATCTTTGATGTTCCGTATATACCAGTTTCAAAGATCATTTATTAAGTATACAAAGTGGTTCAACCTTGAAAACAGGAAATAAAGATATGTGAATTTTAGTCAGTGACACTGAATCCATCTAGCTGTTGCAAACCTAGCTGTAATTGGAAAGCAGTTCTGGCTCTTACAGTCATTCAGTCAGAGAATTCTGATAAGCTTTCATAATTTACCCAGATCAAACCTTTTTTAAGACTTCAAACCATAGGACAGCAGTCTTGTGAAAAAGCAAGGTGCTTGGCGCACTGTTCTTGCCAATTTACACACTAATTTCCTTTCTTGTTAATGTATGAACAGAGGAGATAAAAAAGATTTATCAGACCAGAGAATTTGCTGAAGGAGGCTAACTTCTAATGGTTTTACCTCAAAGTTTGCAGAACTGGTGCCAGAACTATGGAGAGTAGTTTTAATCAGAATCAGATCCATAGTCATTACAAGAGATTTTCTGGACTTCACAAAAAAGCTTGGTCCCTGCAGTAAAATGACTTAAAATGTGGCCCACTGGCAATATCTGCTATCTGATGCCAAATCAAAACACAGACTTAATTTATGCTGTTAATGAATGACTTCAATTTCCAGCAATATTAAGGCATCAAATAATCTACTGAACTTCTTTTTAAAATTAATTATATTTTTTTACCCTGATAAAAAAAGGCTGAAGTATGAATAAATAGAAATAGAATTTCAAGGTTTTTTTTCAAAACCTAATTGCTAGTAACTGATGACGTGTCCAAACACAAGCATCCAAATAGCAGCAATAGAAAGTGGATCTGTGAGGCGAAAGAAGAGTGCTTCTGTGAAGCTCCTATACTGTTTATGCAAAAACTCTATCTTAACTTGGTGGCACTCTCTTCTACATTTTGCCATACTATTATAATGCTCAAAAGGAGAAGGATGACAACTCATCCCTGCATTTAGTGTTTGCAAAGGTGCACTGCAGTGTACCCTTCAAAAGACAACAGTATTTTCAAATCCAAATATTCCTCAGGCAGGAATATTAACTGCATATTTTGTTTGCTTCCTTTTATCTGAGAAACCCATTCTCTACTGCTATGCAGCAGTCTGGGAAACACCAGTTAATCCACTGTGATTATTATGTACTTTTATTTATTAATCACATTCATGATGCATTTTAGCTACATTTCAATCAAAATTGTGAGCTGGGCCAGAAGATGCAGCAGCCATGTGATTTTGTATCAGCAGCCTCTCTATTATTCCAAAACCACTCTGACCTTCAGCAATAGTGTCATGTGCTTCTATAATGGTTCTCATTGCCTCTTTTTGCAAGCACCACAGCTCCCTACAGACTATATGCACAGGAAGATAACTTTAGGAGCTTTCTGTTTGCTCCCAAACTGATTAAAAAAAAAAAAAAAAAAAAAGAAATATTTTTTCAAATCCAGATTTTTTATTTTTGTTTTTATTTTTAATTCAAAAGCAAAGAGCAACACAGCCTCTGCTTTAAGTTTCTCAGCAAAGCTACTGCCTAATTACTGCCTGCTGGGTAGCGCAGCTAAATACAATCAGTTAGGAAGCCTTAAAGATACAATATCCTTTTTCATGAACTGTCTGCTTGTCAATTCGAAGTCGCCCTCCTGCTTTAAATCAGCCAACCACAGAGCAGTTATGAACAGCAACTGATTTTCCATGCAGTGCTGTAAAACAAAATCACACCGTATCCTATTTTTAATGGTCATAGTTTTTCAACTGCATAACAAGAGGTAGCTGGCACTGCTGAGCTAAACTATATAAAAAAAATAGGTTCAAGTAGAAATAGTACAGAACCCTTGAAGAATACAAGTACAGACCCAATTACACATGCATTGTGATGCTCAAAGCCAATTACAGGCAAATAGCAGTGAAGCATTTTTTCTCCCTCCATACCTGCATTGTAGACATTGGTTGCATTTATTTTCGTGTTTCTACGATGCGGTGAAACACGAGGGATGCGGTGAGGTAGATTTTAGGACTCAAATCCTAAATATTATTTTATTAACCCAGTGTGTATTTATGCACAGAGAAAATGAATTAGCACAGGAGCACCAGTCTTTATCAACCTTACATTGGTGTGGAAAAGGTGCAAGAATTTTATAATACTTCTGTAGGTATTTTATATTTGAACTTACACGTACACATGTTTAGGAACATATGGATGCACACAACACAGAGAAGCAACCATAATAACAAGTACAAGACTACAATCTTCTAAAGACATGATGGAGTGGGCATTTTCTAACAGGGCATTTTCTAACAGGCTTGAGACATTGGATGCTTGCTGATCATTACACATTCTGATATGTTCTCTTCCATGCAATTAAACTATAAACCTCCTGTTAGCTGGAAATTTTCCATTAACTTGAGAAGAACTTCAGATGTGGAGAAATGAAGAAATGTATTTAATTTGACAAAATGCAAAACAATCTTTTCATTTTCCACACTTAAGTCAATGCCTATGGTTTTCAGCTGTACTGTAGCAGAGAATTTCTTGCTCCATTTTAGTAGTGTACAAATAGCGTGTCACAAGCACAAAAAAAGTGTTTAAAACCTTTTAGTATTTGTCATCTTAATTTAAGTGATCTTACTTACAAAGAAACACTTTTGTCCTTTTGACATGTTGCTGTTTTTTCTCACTCTCAGTACTGCTACGGGGCAGAGTAAAGTGTATTTGCATACATAAAATAGGCACTATTTAGATCATCATTTACACATCTGTAGCAGTGGCAGGGGCAGAAAGACAGGAGGAAATGCAAGGAGGAAAAGAGGAACAGACACTCCACCGTCAGAGCAAATAGATTAAACTTTTAATCAGTGGCTCCAGCAGCAACCGAAAGTCCTCTCTTGTTCATTCGATCATTAAATCTGGTTTTCTTTATAACCGTGATTTTCTCAAATGTGTAATGCTAGATTTGGAGGTAGTTATAGTATTTGTTTCTCTTTAAATTACGGATATATACTCTAGGTCTTGCTTCCACAGCAGTATAGTCTTTTGCCAGGGAACTCCATTTGTTGAAAACTTATTAAATATTCCATATAAAAATAAAAGCAAAAACTCATGTAAAAGTGTAAAAATGTCGTATTTCTATTGATTTGCTGTACTTAAATATATATACTTCAGTTAATTTAGCATTAAGAACAGATTTGCTGACACGAGATAAAAAAAAAAATTGAGGGGGAGGAGTCATCACAGATAAATAAATATTTAAATCAATTGGCTGATTTTCAAAATTACAATTCTGAATGGAAAACATCTAATGTGTAATATACTTACCACACAGAAGTTATTGACTGGAATATTTATGAATTAATACTAAGAGAAAATAAAATAAATTTGATCATTATTATTGGCATATAATCAGTCAGAAGAGTTAGTAATAATTTGCAAGCGCATAACTAATATTATCATGCAGATAAAGTTTTCTCCAAGACAAAGCTTGAGAAACTAATGGTGTATCTTACATATTCTCAAAAAATGCATTTACAACAGCACACTATTAAAAAAGAACAGTAAGAAGGAAGGCATAAAGGACTTGTAATCTACATTTTGATTCTGATACAACTTTGACTGAAATATTTAGTGATTTTAGAAAACATTTTGGAGGAATGAAGTACAATATTAACATTGTCAATTTAAACATTGCTTTAAAAACACACATCCTTCCAAGCAAGAACAGCTTTCACATTTTTTAAAATTATCCTATCCCACATTTTTATTTTTTTCTGTACTACTAGACTATAAAGGATGAGAAAAGACAAAAACAAGTAACCTCCACAAAGATTTTTCCTGACTTTTTCCTAGGGTGATGTTATAGAAGTACAACCCAGCTGGTGGTACTTTTGTACCATTTAGGATGACACAAAATAGGAATACAGGACAGACACAGTTTCCCAAATAAATGGAGCAAATGCCTGTCAGAGCATCAGGCAGAACAACGGAGCCAAAACACATTGATTAATCTGTCCTTCAGTGTGCTCTATGTGATGTTAGCTGATGTGTTTCAGAGACTGGAATATTTATATGGAGGAAGAAAGAGAACCTAGATGATGGTCCTGATTTGGACCAAGAGATTTTTTCTTTATTGAACACCACATTGAAGAGCCCCTACCCATTGAAGGGCCTATGTAGTGATTGACAGTAGACTGAACATGAGCCAGCAGTGTGCCCAGGTGGCCAAGAAGGCCAATGGCATTCTGGCTTGTATCAGAAATGGTGTGGTGAACAGGACTAGGGAAGTAATCCTGCCCCTGTACTTGGCATTGGTGAGTCCTCACCTCAAGTACTGTGTTCAATTTTGGGCATCTCAGTACAGAAAGGACATTGAGGTGCTGGAGCAGGTCCAAAAAAGGGCAACAAAGCTTCTGAAGGGCTTGGAGAATATGACCTATGAGGAGAGACTGAAGGAACTGGGGCTGTTCAGTGTGGGGAAAAGAAGGCTGAGGGGAGACCTTATTGCTCTCTTCCAATATCTGAAAGGTGCTTACAGTGAGAGTGAGGTTGGTCTCTTCTCACTGGTGACAGGTGACAGGACG
>JAOWBP010002052.1:51299461-51320350 GCA_028571105.1 Tragopan temminckii | reverse complement strand
AGTATGGTTAGGTCGTGGTTGGACTCGATGATCTTCAAGGTCTTTTCCAACCTGAGCAATTCTATGATTCTATTTTCAGTTACATCCCTGAGCTCTGGATGCCACAGAGAAGAGCACTCTAATCCCATGTCTCAAAAGTAGAGACAATTAGGCCAGTTTATCTACCAGAAAAAAAAACCTTAAAATATTAATTTAGATTCCTTTAAATCTCAAAGCTGTTGTAACTAATAAACCCTCTGTACTTCTAAAGAAAAGCTGTACAGAATTGCCCTTCCCCATTCAGAGGTTACCTAAGGATGTTGGTAACCTATATGAGCATGACAGCTTGATAGAACAATCATTAATTCTCTTAATTGCAACCTCTGTTCCTCAAGTCAAGCCCATGAAGAAAATTATTTTGATTTATATAAAACCACTGAAGAAATCACATTATTTTATTTTGTCACATGAGTCAAAAACAATGAAAGGCTGACATAAATGTTAAATGTTGAAAAGACTCCGCTTTTAATTTTGACTTGTAAAATAATTATCAGATCTACATATAAAGTTGCACAATGTTACTTATCAAGGATGAGGAATGTAATTCAGAGAAATGAAACTTTTTCTGATTTGAATTATTATTTAAAGTGAAAAACACAAGTCTCTTCTTGAACTGTGGAGGTATGTAGAAGGACCGTGCAATTGAGAAAGGCTTTAACAGCACACGAAATAAAATCTAATAAAACATTAGTGTGAAAAAAACTGATAAAAGAAAAAGGGCCATAATATTTCCACAAAAAGCAGGCAATAAGACTGCATCCTTGGAAACTGTAAAAGAAACAAAAACTATTCCCTTACAAGCCATATTTCAAAATGTTGAGAGAGGGGGAAAAGAAAAGATTGCCAGGCTCTTTCCTTGCCTAAAATTTACTGTTCAGTCATGTAAGGCACTGAGCAAATTTTTCCTTATCTGTAAAAGCACTCAAGGTGGAACTTAACTTGAAGCATGAAAGAAATACCACTGAAATCAATAAGAAACCAATGTTTAAGTGCTTAAAGGTAAGCATCTATTAATGTGAATTGCTGGGTAGAGTGCTAAGATCCTTGAAGAATAAAACTTTTATGTTACAGCTGGAAGAGTCTTTGTAAAGCACCGTCCTGCAGTTATAAAAATAAAAAATTCTGAGATCAAAACAAATGAGTGCTTACAAATCAGTTACCAGAGGTTTGTGCTCTTTCTTGGAAGTGCTGTCTGGTGGGCCCATGGATAGACATCTCAAATACTGCCACCAGTGATACCTTGGATGAGCCCTGAGCCCCTGGAATATAATTCAGAAGTCGTTAACCTTCAACCACATAATTACTTTCCTGTAATAAGAACCATGAGTCAAGTTTACTTTTGGAATTAGTGAAGACAATAAAAGTCTAATAGCTGAGTTCAGAGATTCAGAATCTTTATGTCTCCTGATCTTTATTTATAGCAGCTCCTAGAAATGGGATTTAAGAGGTAGCTGCCCATTTTGTCACTGTATGACCAGGCTGGATCTTGATGGTTTGTTTACAACACTTCTACTCATCTACATATCATATAACAAAAAATAAGTAGTATGGTGATGATAATTAGCTTTGACTGCAGGAAAACTCCTGAATAAATGGCTGTTTTCATCATATTAAATGAATGAAAGGATTTGTGACCTTTATATATACTACTGGGGTTATTTTTGCCTTCGCAAACAGCCACAGCTATTAAGGGAATATTTCTCATATGCTCATTTTTTTTCTTACTGTGGGTGTTATTGTCACTGTTTGATTTAATACATACCAGTGTATTACTAGCCATATCAAAGAGGACAACCCATACTAAGATGAGTACTGCTACTGCCTTTATCTTAATGAGCCGCTTACAAGACAGATAAAGTTTAATCAAATAAATAAGAAGTCATCCATTTCATAGTAGGGACTTCCTTAATTTTATTTTAAATAATAAACGGGATTTCTATTTGGATGTATTGAACAATTGTTGAACAAGAAAAATACTTACTTGTCTTTAACCAGGTAAGATTGGAACTTCATAAAACCCAGATGATTTTAGTATCTGAAATTGGTCTGTTCTTCAGAAGAATGCATTAAAATGCATTAATTGCACTTAAATTTAAGGGCTAAATGTGGTAATATTATGGAATTTATTTTTTTAACCAAGGAAGATGATAGAAGCAGATGAATTGCTAACTTGGGTCAGAAAAAAATGTCCATCTGTTATTACAAGCTGTTTGGAAACATTACTCCAGAGGGAAATTTTAAAATCTTGCATCAGGCTCACAGAAGTTACTGCCTCACACCCTAAGTCTCATCCTAATTAATAACAGAGTTGAGATTGCTTTTATGCCAAAGCACAAAGTTGAACACTCATTACGTCACATGCTTATAGCTAATTAGCCAGACACTGGACTGGAATTTATAAATTCTGATTCTTTCTTAATTTTGGATAGTTCTTGATCTTTGTAACTTCTTGTGCCAATGAATTTCATAGTATATGCGAAAAACTATTGTGACTTCCTCTAATTTTAGCCTTTTTGAATGTTTCCTTTCTTATGCATTAGAACAGAGGCAATGAATTCATGTTCTACTTTCCCCAATCGTGTACTTTCCTCATGTCTTGCATGCTTACATCTGCCAGCATCTTTGCTATAGGAAGCTACAGGACTGGAAGTGCAACTTTTTCTGTGGCATTAGTTGATATTAATGGATATGAG
This sequence comes from Tragopan temminckii, assembly GCA_028571105.1. Classification (NCBI taxonomy): domain Eukaryota; kingdom Metazoa; phylum Chordata; class Aves; order Galliformes; family Phasianidae; genus Tragopan; species Tragopan temminckii. The sequence continues at coordinate 51,317,618 of JAOWBP010002052.1, read as the reverse complement.
AGCTTGTAGGATGAGCAGTGCAGGACATGTCTCTCTTCTTTCTGGCTTAATAGTTTCAGAATACCTTGAAACTCACTTCCACTGAAAGAGTCATGGGTTTATTACTACAAGGAAGCCTCAAACTGCTGTTCTTTTCATTGCTAGAAACAAGAAGACAGGAAAGCTACATGGCACATGCAAAAAGAAAAATAAAACCACCAAAGCATTTAACTGTAGACTGAATTTATGCAGGTAATCAAAACTGATGTGGAAGTTCCAAGGCTGAAGATAACTCATACACCATTTCACGCACTACTTAGTGTTTCATTTAAACAAGTCTTTTCAACACAATAACTTTGTTGGTTCAGAAACAATTAATAACGTTGGTGTCCTTTTTCTTGGTCACGAACTGACAGATTAGGATGGATATAAACCACAAAGGCTTACAGTGTGGCTAAATAATATTCACAGCTGCAATGAATCATTGCTTTCCCATGACTGACTCAAAGGCTGTTTTCTATGTAGATCTCTCCGATAGTAATGCCTTCTATTTATTGCTTTGTAGTTGTAGTTTCCATAAAAATAAATAGAAGGCATTAGTTTTGGAGTGACCTACATACAACTGATACAAACAGCACAATAGCACTATTTGATAGAGCAAATTCTAAGCTATAAAACACAATTTTTCAACATAGGCACTGCCATTAGGATCTTTTGCCATTAAGGTCTTTTCCAATCTGAGAAGTTCTATCAGTCTATAACTAGCTATGCATTATCACCAGCGATGAACGGGAGCCTGTATGTCACACTTGTAAAAATCTGTTCCACTGGATGTGACCCACTGTTTCACAGTTGATATGATGGCATAATTGATAGTAAAATGTTGTCCATGCAGTCCATCATTTATTGGCCTGAACAGATGGGAGTCAGAAGACACTAAATCCAGACTATATGGTGCATGTGGTAGGACAGTTCAGCCAAGACTGGCAATATGCTTCACCATCTTCAAATGAGTATGAGGCCTGGTGTCAGGGTGTTGCAAGAGAAAGGCCGCCTTCTTCTCTGGACCAAATGTGGAAGTTTGAGCCATCAGCTGAGTCAGTATCACAAGATAGTGGTCAGAGCTGATGGTTTGTCTGGGTTCCAGGAAATCCAGAAGGATTTCCTCTTACCTATGCCAAGAAAGAATGCACATCACTTTAGCCACTTGAGGGCTGCGTCTTGAACTTTTTTTTCAATGGGGAATTCACATGTCACCACTCCATGGACCGCCGTTTTGACTGCAGCTCATAGTGGCACTGTGTCTCGTAGCCAGTAATGATGCGATCCAGGAAATAGTCACCTTCAGCATTGTGCTGTTTCAATAGGTCCAGAAAAACTTACGGCATTCTTTCTGTTCCCGTGTGAGCAATTGTGGGACCAACCTGGAGGAACCTTTACGATATTCCAAACTTGCCACCATTGTTTGTAATGCACTGAAGCTGATATCCAGCTCCATATACAGTTCCCTCGGTATAATGCTCTGGATTTGTGCAGATCAGCTGATTGAGGCGCTTTTCGTTTTGGAGTCCCCTAACCATATTTAGCATCACTACAACCTGCTGTGTCCTGAATCCAAAGCTAGCCAGTATTGAATACTTAAGAAAAAGGCAGAGAAACCCAGAAGCTTAATTATGCATTTGAATCCTTTCTGGGTCCCAGACACATTCAGCTGAAATCCTGAACCTTGGGATTACAGCAACCTCAGATCCCCCCAAAAGTAATGCCTCCTATTTATTTCCATGGAAACTACAACAGATACAAAGAACACAATAAGTATTTAATAGAGCAATTCCCAGATGCAAAACATTATTTTTTGACATACCACCATTACCTGGCTCACGCAGATGAGCAGATGGAGATGCTTTTCATTTTGTGGCATGACAGCTGTGCATGGCCATCCGGAATGAAGCTTGTCGTTCATGTTGTTGCTACTGTTGAAACTCACCACCCATCACCTCACTGTGCTCACATAAATGTTCAGCAAGTCAGTGAATGTCAGCAGGTGCCATTTTTTCCCCATGGGGTCAATTCAGTAACACACCTTTCCTTCATAAACACTTCCATTTCAGACACCATTTTGTCAGACTGCCCCTCTGCTGTTATCTGTCACACAGCAACAACATGTAATGGAATATTGGTGAAAAGGCTCAGCCTCTACTACCATACCACCAACATCTGCCTCTGACATTGTGACCGATGTCATAGAACAGAAGGCACTACTTTTAGAGCAGCTCTCATATAATCAATTTTTAGGAAAATAAACTGAGTATCTTATGAGTTCAATTTTTTTTTTTTGTTTGTTTGTTTGTTTTTGTTTTTTTAAAGTAATGATTTTCAATTGAAAGCAAAAATTGAATATGTTGTTTAATACCATAGTTATAACATGGTGCCTTCAAAGAAAAATAGTATTAGAAAAACATGAAATATAAATTCTTTGAATACCTTCAGATGGGAATATATGCAGGTGAATAATCCGTTGCTATACATGTGATTTTGTATGATAAAAAGAAAAATGTTAAAAAAAAAAAATTCCACTGCAGAAAAATGTGACATTTACTGTAAGCACTGAAATTCAAAAAATGTTATATAGTTTTTGTATATGAGCCAAAAATGGAAAGCTCTTGCCAAAATCTTTCTGGTTTCTTTACTGGCACTGCAGTTCCAGCTCCAAACCTAGAATTCACAGTGGCTACATGGCACTGAATTTTTGATGTGCTCATTTCAGACTGGCCCTATTTTGAGAAGGATGTCTTTTACACAACTTTTGAGATAAAACATATGCAGATAAGCCCTTTTGGAAGACACATGCAGAGGTGGAGTGATCAGTTAACATTCGGTTTGTGGCTGCTTACTGTAATAATTCTGTATTAAGACTAAATTCTTGTTCAAATTCAGAGTTCCAGGCAGCATACATACTCTGTCTCACTGAATGCTAAATGAAAGACTAATATAAAAAAAAATTATAGAGCTTCATAAATTTACTCTGATTCTCATTCTATACTCTCATCCTGCACTTCCTACAAAATCCCTCCTGGGGACTTTCGGATTTCTGTTTGGTTTAAATCATTTCTGTACACCATTTTGAAATTTTCTTTTGAAGTGAAAAAATCTTTAGGTTTTCATTTTAATGATATTGGTAGCTATCATTCTCTTATGCATCACTAAGTAAGAACGTGACTTTTGATTGTGCATGCCAGGAAAAAGCAAACACAGAGATCATTAATTTAAATTTTAGTCTATATCCTAAGATACAACCCCAGCTTATGATCTCAACTACTTATGTGAAGTTCTTTTTCTGAGAAAAATCATATTGCTTTTACTTTCTAAGGCTGAATACTCCCAAAGCAACAGCTTAAACATCATTCTGAATGTGCACAGCTCTATTTATGAATCATCTTTATTATCCCTGCTAATGGGGTCAAGGGTGCCTTGGATTCTCTTATATTGTTTTAAATCCCTCCTATTCTCTGTTTCAACTCAGTGATGATAAACAGCCAGAGGCAGTAATTGGGTATTCAGCCCTTTCATCTGCCCTTCCTAACCTGCACATGCCACGGACAGCCTGAACTGCAAATTGCAGCCAACTGGATGCAATGTGCAACAGCTCCCATTGTGGGAGACATGCAACTTCCCCAGAACCTCCCCAACAAACAAGGAATTTCTCTGTGAGTAGAGAGAAGTCTCATGCAGCCTCTTCTATTCACTGCTCTTTTTTATCTGCTGAAGGTAATTTCTTCTTAAATAGAATTTGTTGTTCCCATCTGCATCCAATATATCTCCTTTAGAAATGACCTATTTATAATCATAATAATGCATTTCACTTACATATTGTTGTTCAGTAATGACATACAATGACATACTTTAGGTTTTAACAGCACTGGTTCTTTTGCTTCTTGTCCAACAACTATTGAGACATGTCATTATATTAAACTGTAAGATACACTCCTCTTTAATATACTGTTGTTTGATGTGACCAATTTTAGATAAACTGCATAAATTATCTGATCATCTATGCATTCAAGAATAATCTCCTGAAGCTTATGCTGTCTTAGATTGAAGTGCAGAACTTCCCAGGAAAAGTAAGATATAGAAAATTAATGGCTTGACTCAATCCTGATTTAAAATATTTAGATTTTCTTCTAAAAATGATGAATTTTGAAAAGAGTTCTGAGAATTTCAGTGTCTAAAAATATGTAGGGGAAATTGGTCTTGACATTTTCTTTTCTGAAGAGGCCAGAAAGTAACATGATTCTAAAGATGTCTCTATCTTTGCTAGTAAGATATCTAAAATACCAATTACAGTATTGTTTTAGTATAACCATGTTTTGTTTTTTTCTTTCACAATCTACTTTTCTCATTCTGATAATTCTTGACAGGGGGAAGAAATGAAGCCATTACTGCCAGCAGGGAAAAGAGGAAACAAGAAGCTATTTAAAGGACATGGAGGGGGATTTTGAGAATTGCTAAGGTTCCTAAGACATACATTTTCAGAACACGTAATATAAACACAAGAGAATGCCAATAGTACTATAAGTTCAGAACAAATAAATAAATAAATAATAATAAAAAAGTAGATATCTTCCTCATTTCGTTCATCTTTGAAGAGGTACAGTTCATAAGAATTTGCTTTGTGTATTATTGAGCTAAATATGTTATAAATTTTCTAATGAAACACTATGCAAATTAAAAAAATATGTCTTTGTTCATCATCTCACAGACATATTTTATCAGTAGGCTTGCTGCTATCATTAATGAAATGTTTTTACCTACTGCAGAATTTTTGATGTATAAATGTTTATATATATGCAGCTAAAAACCTGTAAAAGGACTTCTTTGATAAAAAGATTTTAGAAAGAGATCGTAGGAAGGAAAAATTCAGTAAGACGTGAAATGACATTCTGAATATTAGGAAATGACTTTTCACCAAAAGAATGGTTGTGCACTGAAACAGGCTCCCGAGGGCAGTGGTCATAGCACCAAGTATGCCAGAGTTCAAGAAGTGTTTGGACAGTGGTCTCAGAAGAATGGTTAAATTTTTGGATGGAGACAGGAGTTGAACTTGATGATCTCTGTGGGCCAGTTCTAACTCAGGATATTCTATGATAAAATACAGCATACAAGAGTACCATTGGGAACCCAATTGGGATACATGAGAAAAAAAAAGGTGCAGAACATATTTGTACAATAGAAAAGTTAGGCTCCTTATACTCTTGCATACTCACACTTGTTTCTGTAACAAATGAATTCTGTAAAAGTTATTTCAGAATCTTCTTAATCTTCTGCAGTGGTGGAGAGGTTACAGAAAGGACTTTTTGTTTGTAAAGTGTCAAGCATTTCCCTCTCTTTTACAAGCAAAAAAACCAATTGTGAAATGCCATGTTACTTTTAAGTGGGAAATGTTTTTTGGGATCATCTTCTGGACTGAATAATTGTCGCTGGCATACCAGCAATACAGCTGTCCTGTAAGCATCATTACCCATTAAGACTTACGAATTCAGCTCTTGAGATTCTTTGGCCATCATGCACAGAAAAAAATCAGGCTTACCACCATACAGCATTCGTTCTTGGCTATGAGTACCATATTAGAAATGTCCTAAGGAGAAAAACTCTTGAATTGCCCTTTCCTAAAGGCATTTTTGTGCATGAAAATTGCTCTATGAAGGGAATTTGAAAGCATTGCTTCAAAACATAGCTTCTGAAGGTCACTTTCTGTAAACCAATCAGAGACTCCAAACCATGATATTCCTATATTTCACAAGAACTTGTCATGTTTTTTTGATTTTCGTTATCAGTATTCCACATCATAACATCATGTAGTGCAATGGGATTTAAAGAAGTAATGCTCCAGTTCCATGGATTGTTGATAGTTCCAGAATACCTTTCTCAGAAGAGAATAACTACGCATTCCAGAAGACTTCATTGTTCCATTTCTGTTTTCCGTTTAAAGGGAAAGGTAAAACTGTTTGGGAATCACAAGACTCACCCCATCTTTTTGCTCATCTCTGCAGTGTGTGCTCCCTAGCTGTCTCGCTTTCAGCATTAGAGTAAGGCCTTTGGTTTTTGGACACTCTCTCATTTCATTTGATTTATTAGCCTCAATTCCACTTATATCGTATTATATTATCTTGCATTCCTATATCATATTTAGTAAATTAGTTTTTCTCCCTTAGCTCATAGCCACTATTCTGTTTTTAGGCCCGTCTCCTTGTCTTTTCTCCCTTCTTCCTCTCTCAAGGCATGGGTCCCTCCACCTGTTTAGTCACAGAACCAGGCCGAACCAGGCCAGAACCACTGTCAGAAATCTGAATAATTGACTTCATTCCCAGGTGTTTCTGCATTTTACACTACTACATACTTCAAAGGCAGATTTCCTCCAGCAAGAGACAGAATCAATGTCTTTCAAATTCTGCTTCCCATGTATATTTCCTTTGCAGACTTGGATAAAAATGACCCTATACTGACCCATGGGAGAACTACTTACAATCTTGTTTCTTGATCTCGTCATGATGAGGTTGTAGTATGACCTACACCTAGAATGACATAACTAATCCTTCAAATCTTTCTTACATTTTCAGGAATAAGGAACAAGCATTCATCTGACATCAATGTAACCAGACTAATTTTTTTTAATCTGCATGCTCTGAAATAAGTTGCCAAATTGCGTTCTTCCTTCATGGAACCTGAAAAATCTTGCTGAGTCTGAGTTGCAATCGCACTTGCAGCTTTCCAGATTTCTGAGGAACAAATTGCCTTAGTTTCTCCAAAGTGGCTCTTACTTGTCTACTCAGCCTCTTCCTCTCATTTATATCTTATCAGCTTGGAGGTGCAAAATGTGTTGTCTTAAAGTTTTTCTTTCTCTTGTCCACATTATTCAGATAAGGCAGAATTTTTGCATTCTTAAAAAAAATGCTTGAGGCCCATTTTGAAATTAAAAGTAAAGTTTAAAAGTAGCTATCCCTTACTTCTCAGAGTGAGATAACAAGGTGTCAAAACAGAATAAGCAATAGAATGCCTGCTACTTTTCAGAGTAACAGTCTAGCGTGACAGAATCATCTCTCCAAATGAAGATGAAGGTGGGAAGTTCATTCCAAAAGAGAATTGCAGTTTGGAGACATCAGAAGCAAAAGAAAGTGTTTAAAAATTTTAATTTAATTAGTAGCATACTCTTTGTGAGTGGAATTTTTGAGCACCAATCATTTCTTAACATGGTTATGTCCCTGCTCCTTACTAAGAGATTAAAAGTAGATCATTGGAAGCATCTCGCTAGCATTCAGAAGTCACCAAGTGAATATTCCAGAGGTAATTTAAGTCCATTATATACTTATAGGCACTTATGGGACATTGGGATAAAAATGATGAGCAAAAAGGAGATGAAGGAAGAAAATTACTTTGTTATCGCTTAGACCCAGTAGTCAATGCCTGTATTCCCAAAACATCAAGAAGCTCTTAGAAACACTGTCTTCCTTGGACCCTTTTGATAGATTTTTTACATCTTTAAAGTCAAGAAAAAAAAAAAAAGTACTTGAATAAAATCACAAGTCCAATTGTATATAGATTTGAAGAGGAAGAGGAGCTAAAGAGAAGCAAAAACATGCAGAAGATCCAGTTGGTGACTAAAAGCATTTCTTTGCCTAATAAGAACTTTTACACTGCAATTTTCCTTTGCTCCAGAATGAGATATGGTGGGGAAAAAAAGTCACAAACTCACTTCTCCCGGTGACAAAGAATTAAAATTAAAACTTCTCATGCTCAATCCCTGTATTTTATCATTCTTTGTCTTTTTTCCTGTTGTATTTATCCTCTGGTTTTACCTTATCTCACAAAAAGCAACAACCTCAAAAATGAGTCAAGGACAGTTGCATTTTCCAAGAAAATACAGTTGCAGCCTAGAACCTACATATTAAGAAGACTCGCAATCCTTTACCTTGTGTTTTCATAGCTAGAAACACTCATAAGTCTATTTGTTCCTCTTTCCTCACTACCTTCAAGCTGCATTGACATTTCAAGTTCATAAAAATAGAAGCAGTATTCTACACATTACTCCACTTAGTAGCTGAATATAATTCCAGTCAGTCCAGAAGGTATTTTTCATGTTCTTTGAGACAAATAGCTCCTTCTGATTCCATTGATGGTATGGGAAGCAATTTCTCACAGAATAATTTGGAAGTCCTTTTTGATTTACAAGCAAAGCCCTATTATTTCTGTCACCATCCTTTGAGGAGGGGCAGAAATAACATTTTACAAACTACATGTAAAATAACATGGTTATTACTGCACTGTGGCAGACACAAAATGCAGCTTTACATCATAGGTAAGACTTGATATGAATGATGACTTCATATTCAGCCTTCATCAGAGGGCTCAGTCGGAGTATTCCAGTTTTAATGGATGTTGAAGTATACTCGACATCAATACGAATACTCTGAAAGCTCAAGAAGGTAAAGAGGGGTCCAGCAGTAGGGTTATAATGCCAAAAAATTGTAATATGGCAGAAGTAGATTGGAGTTCTAATTCTTCTGTTAGGTTTTAGTGTGTTCTTTATTTATCAGTGCTTTAAAACAAATATTTATTTTGCTGTCTAAACAATTAGCTTCAAAATCTTTTCAAATTATGTACAGCCTGGTTTTATCAGCAGCCTATCCAAGGCCCATTATCTATTTTAAGAGCCTAATTCGCTTAGAGTATTCTATGTGTTAGCAGAATGATGTATATTACATTTGTAATTAATTCTGAGCTGGCATAATAGTAAGTCTCTCTCTCTCTCTCAAAAAAGTAATAATTACAAGATCTTAAAGGACATAAAGAACCTTGGCAACTTTTTTTAACTTCTGAACTAAAAATGCTGATATGATTTTGTCATATTATACTCAAATGACACTGAGAGGTTTGTGTTAATAAAAGAGATTACACAGATATAATATACCACATCTATAATTTTAAAATTAACTATTTATCAAACAATACATTCTCATTTAATTCTACGTATGTACATAATTAATTTATACAGACTTTTACCTTAAAAAAAGAGTATTTTTTAATAACTTTTTTTTTTTTTAATTGAATGGATGCAAGGTTTTAAATTAAATTGCATTAAATGGTTTTGTATTTATTCTTCATTAAACTCTATTTTGTTTATTGTCATCTTCCCAGCATGGTATCATCATGGTTGAAGAGGGCTGCTAATGCTATTTATATTATGCTGCACTGTCCTCTAATTGACCTTGTTTGTGCAACGGAATGGCTGCTTTTCTCAGGCTGCCAGCCCTTTATTGCTGCATTTTGACCATGCACTAGTGGCTCTTTGTGCTGCTGTTGAGTTCAAGAATCAATACTGCATTCCCCACAGCCAATAAAGGAAGCTGACAGCATGAATTAACTGAGTGTAGCCAGTTGCATGGAGGCCCATTGTCTTTAAGGAAAATCCAGACGATTACAAGCCTCCATTGCTTACTGGAGATTTTAATGCAAAGCGCGAGGTTGCTGTAATTTAAGTTTGGCCTGCTGCTCTGACACACTCCCCTTTGCTCCCGCTTTGTGGTGTCCAAGCTATTAATGGCTGCAGACCAAAACACATAGGGAGACAAAGGCAAATAGTCACAGTCGCACAGCAGCAGCAGTTCCTTCTGATTTAACAGCAATACTTCTTTTGCATTTACAAGAATTGACAGATTTTTTTTTTCTCTTCTCTGAGTCTTCTCTGTTGAATTAATATATACAAAATATTCCAAATAAAAGAAAACAAACAAACAAACAAACAAAAACAAGCCACAACATCAAGACAACAAACTGTCATGCCCCAAACTGACCTCTAATGGAAGAATTCATGTGGGGCAAAATTGAAAATGTACACATTGACCAGGCTCTCCCTTCTAGTCTCAGTGAATCATATAATAGGAGATGCTGTCCAGCCATAGATACTTCAGTAAAGTTGCAAAGAAATATTCACAGAGAAATCACTTTAAATAAATGTGAAGTTAACAGTAGGACTTCTGCTATTAAAAGCACAAACAAAATCACTTTCTATTTCTTAAAAAAAAAAAAAAAAAGTAATGGATTTTATTCAAGTTGCTCTGATATTGAAAACTGTAGTTCCTTATGACAGGTAATATTGTTGATTCAAATGGATTCAAACTCAGTTATTCAAAAGGACAATGTATTATATACAAACCATTTAACTCAAGCTTTTAACTTGTTTTCGCTGTTGACAGTGGTAGGAGAGATTGTCTAGGGCGTAATCTTTTTAAAGTAATGCCTGTAAAGTTTTATCCATTTACGAGTTTTATTAAAAAAAAAAATAAAAATAAGAAGTTCTTGATTCCTACTGTCTGCTTACCTGCATTGTAAATATCTCAGGTATTTACCTAAGATTAAAAAACAACAACAACAAAAAACAAAAAAAAAAAACCAACCCTAAGATGAAGTCTGACATGATATTTCTAGCTTGTGGGTTATGGAAAACAGTGTAAGAGTGCTCAGAATTCTTTAAGCAGGTTCTACTACAACTAAGAGAAGTTCTGCACCTACAGTGTAATTCACAAATGAGATCTTTTCATCACATAAAAATAGTATGTTGCCTTTACATACAAGTGTCCTTCTTTTAGGTTTATCTAAGCCCTTTGACAATTTAAATTTGGACTTGTAAGATTCTGAAGACAGGTCTTCATTCCATTCCCCAGAAAGAGAAAATGAATTTCAGAGTAAATGAGGCACGCGTCCAAATGATAGGGGCATTCAGGTAAGAGTTAAAGTTCTTTTTCCTGAGTTGCAGACAGGCTTGGGAGTTGGCAATTGTACATGAGACTCTTTGACCATACGACTCCTTTGTGTGAGACAAGTACAAAATACTTCACAAGAGAGCCATTTATCTCTTCTGCCATTAGCCTTCTAAGAGTTAGACACCTAGTCTTCTTCTGTAGTCAATGTAAAGTAGGAAGCGCTTCAAGAGGATGAATCACCCTATCCCAAAATAGCAGTTAGAGACAGCGGATGAACTGTGTCATGGAGATCTATTTTTTTCTCCACTGATAGTTAAGTGAGCCTGGGCAATTAGCTAAGTTAACTTTCAGAAAGCTAAAATGAGATAAATCCTAGACTAGCCTTTTAACATACATTGTTTTAAAGGGAATGGAACAGCTTGAATAGGTATTTCTTTACAGCCCTTATTGTTCTGTTCACTGCAAAGGTGCATGAGCAGAACTACACAGAGATAATCCACAGGTGTTGAGAGTTACACATGCATTTTTCCTTGCAAAATGAAGGTGTATGCAAACATGAAGCAGACATACTTCTCAGTTAAAAAAAAGGAACATATGACTACCAAGAAAAGAATGTTCTTCATGCTGGAGATGAGAACCAAGAGTTGGTTGTATGATTCAATAGATTTAAATGAATGTCTGGAGTAATTTCCATAAATACTCATTTTTAAGGATCTTCTACTAACCACTCCTCAGCTCTTTCTTCTGTGAGCTTCACATCTTGCACTGACAGCAGAGGTGTGCCATAGCTCTTCTCTGAAATAAGACATAAATTTACTTGTTTGACAGACTGCATTTTGCACAAGTTCACAGAATGGAGGCATAAATAATCCAAAAAATAAAAAATAAAAAAAAATTCTAATATGAAAAATTGAAAAATGACCAACTTTGAACACAATTTGTCCACAGTATGAACATTTTATATAGTGATTAGAAAGAATTAAAACAAAAAAAAGGGCAAAAGTAATTTGGAGTGACCTGCATTGTAATCACTCTTCATTGTGCTGAAAAATGATGGCACTGAACATCAAAGGATCTAAGGAAGAAAGGATAAAAGCATAGGAAGAAAGGATAAAGGATCACTGCATGTAAGTAATAACCAAATATACACAAGGAAAAATACCAAAGTGATAACAAATATAATCTAGGCAGGCATACTGAATCCTGGAGAGGAATACAGCCTTGTATATAACATGCTCCTCAGCCTGCTTCATCTGGTAGTAATGAAAATTATCTGACTGACATTAGAAGGAGCAGATTTGGACCCCAAATGGGTTTTTAAATACTACTGTCTCCATGACACCTAAATATTACTTAAGATGCACATTGCAAACTTTTAAACATGTTGAACTCTTAACCAAGCTCAACACTGAGATACCCAGACATATTCGCATGGAGAATGGTTCTCTTCAAAGTTTTTATAAATGATTTGTATATAGAACTTCAATGCACACTAAGTAAGTTTGCAGATGAGGCATGAGGAGCTGTAGATTCTACACTGACGTAGTTTTTCCACTGCACCTTTGTGCAGATTTGGGTGCTGCAGTCAAAGGACATAAAACCATTAGAGAGCATCCGAAGGAGGGCTATGAAGATGGTGAAAGGTATAGAAAGCAAGACATGTGAGAAGCAGTTGAGGCCCCTCTGGTTTGCACAGCCCAGAGCAGAGGAGCAGAGGGGAGGCCTGATGGCGGCTGCAGCTCCTCACAGGGAGCGGAGGAGCAGCGCTGAGCTCTGCTGTCTGTGACAGCGACAGGGCCCGAGGGAATGGCATGGAGCTGTGTCAAGGAAGGGGCGGGTGGCTGTGACTTTCTGATCTCTCCCTACCTTCAAGAAGGACTGTTTATGTGTATTACTGGAGGGCAGAATGTGGCAGCACAGCAGCTAAAAAAACATCACCAGTCAGTAATGATCAAAAGTTTACCCTATTCACTGCAAATTATTATTTTTCCACCTTGACTCATTAATAAACTTTAAAATGCATTTCAGACCTTGCAAAAATGTTGACAGCTAGGAAGTTTGGAATTGTTTACAAGACCCAGTTTTCAGGTAGAAAACAAGGGCAAAGCACATCTAGCTTTCTTTTGAAAATAATTTATTATTTGGATTAAAAACAGTAAATGATATGGAAGTAAGGTAAACCTAATTTGCATTATTCAGTTCAAAAGAAATGTTGCTTTGATACGACTGTGTTATATTTACAGTACACCCATGTCCTCCTGGGAATGAATGTTTTTTAAAATACTACTTTTTTTCTTTTTGTTTCATTGCCTGCTTTATTCAACCAATCAGATTCGTAGTGGTGAAGCTATTCCAGTTGCGCTTTATATATGAGAGCATTTGCTACTGAATTATTTTTCTGTGATTGAAAAAGAAGGGTAAACATGGAATTAGGCAAAAACAGAGGTTTTACGAGTGCCAGTAGTCATCACTGAATTCTGTGTATTTGTAACAAGACGTAGGCAGCTCACTCTCTGTCTTTAGTGAAAACTGTAACAAGATTATGTTCAAATGCTTTACGGAATTCTACAGAAATTTTAGTTACGTTCATTTTGAAATCACAAGCAAATTGAAACCTATATTGTGCAGGAGTGTTAATTGTCCGTTACTTCTTGAAATCCTTGAATCATATATGATTCAAGATTACGTTTCTGTTGTTTTATCGACCTCTTTACTTACTGGTTTTGCTTTGATATGGTAGACAAAGTGTAAATGTGCAAAATCAGCTCAGCTGCTCTGCAGTTTCGAAGAACACAAATAGTAATGACTTCTACACACTCACAAAATTTTTGAAGTAATTGCTGATGAAGTATGTACCAAGTGTCTGTCCTTGTCTGTTCCGCAAGACTGCATCATTTTTTTAAATTTCTGTCACTACAGTTGACTTTTCTGAGACCTGAAGGGTGTGGAGTGGGTTTTTGGAACACTTGAGGTATACCTCTAAATAAGAGACTGTCCGGGAAAAAAACAAAGAAAGAAACAAGTAAGCAAAACACAAAAAAAGCCAAGAAAATATTTTTGGTGAAGCTTTTAGGTGTCTATCTTGGGAGTCCACCAACTGAATTTTGATATTTAGTTGTTTTGGTATCTATTTACATTTTTTAATGGTTATTATTATTTAAAGATATGCTGAGATCCTCTTCCAGTCAAAAGTTCAATCTTCACTGTGCCTATAGATATACAGATGAAAGACATTTCTTGTTTAACATCTTCTCTATCTAGGTAGATGGAAAACATGTTATGCAGATCAAATGGTCATATTTCTTAAATAATATATAGTCTATGTATAAAGTTTACATTATTTTTATTATATTTATTTTTTATAATTATAAATATAATTTATATTTATTACATTTACATCACTTCATTCAATATTGAAATGGATATACAAGGTAGGCAGATGGTGCGAATAATACTTTTAGAACAGTTTTTAGGAATGGAAGAATATCTTATCACATAAAAGCTGTACAGAATTTTGGGAGAACATGATGAACTGATTTAGAATTTGGAGAGTATAATAGGGTTAACATCTCTAATGAAAACTGCCACTTGAGCTTTAATCATCAAATATTTCAATTTTAGGTCTCATACATACAGAATAGTCTGAAACTCTTTAATTGCCTTGTGTAACAATACACATTTTTAAGTAAGTGAATGCATTACAGTTTTGACTTTTGTTCTGATCATTTTGTGTTACAAATAGCAGCACACCCATCGTTCTTCTCATCGTTTAGCAATTTTAATGTTGGCGCATAGGATATTCAGCCTGCATAATTTCTTTTACTCCTAATAGGAAATGTCTGGTGATGTCTCTTTGCGCTGAGGAGAGAATAGAAGCAGTTGTCTTTTGAAAAGAGTGCCTTCTCTTTTGGTACAAAAGAATTGGCATCTGTGTCCTTAACAAACTATGAAGCAGAAGGCATTTGAAAGAAATGTACCTCAGTGTTCAGTGTCCACTTCTGACTAGATTTATATTAAAAACTGATCTGCACACAGCTCTTTCATCAGTAGGAGATGGTGTGATTGTACTTAATATCTGGAAAGCTGTTCCACATTTCCAGCTGTATAACTGGGTTTGGCCCCATGTGTGGAAATAGTGTACCTGGTACTGCATATCCTCTCGGAGATATTGTGGTCTGCTCACAAAAGCAAGTGAAAAGGTAAACAAGCGCTCTCTGTTCTTTTTGAGAAGATGAAAACTCAAGCAACTGGACGGAAAAGCTCAAATGCCATTTCTGTTTTGTAGACTCACGTATTAGAGAGTTGCTAACCTTTTGCTGGTTGTTTCCCATATGCTAAATGGAGATATCCTACCCACTTCCCTGGGATGCTGTGAGGTTTAATTAATGGTGTTTTAAAGCACTACATGACTCTCGCTGCTAGCTGAAATTTGTCCACTGCATACACTTGGTATTTTGGATCAGCCATAAGTCCATGGTATCCATATTACTGATATTAAAGGAAACAAATTATTACAGAGAAGGTTCCAGAAAAGTAACATATTTTGGGAGTCTGCCACAAAGTCTCATTGATTTGTAGAGGTAACTTGTGTCTTTCCACAGATTTGCAATCTCTTCTTCCTTACACTGCGTATCCATCTAAATAATGATAGGGAACATATGGCTTTATTTTTAAACACTGGAACAAGTCTGAGACAAGCAGCTCGTGGGTTATAAATCACATACCATAGCCTGTTCACAAAGACTAGTAACATCAGTGAGCCAAAGACTTCTTTCGGAGGAGTGGAGGGGGGCACGGCAGCCATGATCCTAACTGAATCCTATTAGGAGAAGCTTTTCCAAAGATCATACACAAGAACATATCTTACTGAGAAAACAATATTCAAGGTATCAGAAGGCTTCAAGGATGTTTTTAGGCCAGAAAATAAACAAGGCTGTTTTATCTTGCAAGCCAAAAACATAAGGGCTGTTGCAACTTCCAGCCCAAATAGCTCAATTCAGATATAACAACAGAGAGAAAAGGGCAGAGATAAATCTGGGACAATTTTTGGTTTATGAGGCTGAAGAGAGAGATTCCCCACTGCAAGAATGGAAGGCTTTACTTATGCTAATTAAAGCACATAAGCAATAGTGAAATAATACAACAGAATGAATAAACCATTCAAATTCATAAACTATAATAGAAACTTTGTTCTAAACTAATAAAACCTTAATTTCTATAACTAGATTCCCATTGTAAAAGTAAAATGAAAGGTTCCACTGAAAGATTAGCTTTACAGTCAGCAAAAAATCTGTAGTCCAAAAAGCTTAACGTGTAGTGGCTTTTTCCATCATCCAGATATTATTTTTACTCTTTAAAGACAGCTATTTCCCTTAAAGATATAGATTCTGGTTTGTATTATATCATGAAGTATTGATGTTATTCTTTTTCCTGATGACTAAAAGTTAAATTCAGTAATCTTGTCTTTTTGTTAAACATTTGTAGGCATCCCCCTTGAAATAAAATGTCCTGTGGTCATTCAGCTTCTGGGGTTTTGCATAATGCATTTTAAGCACTGAATAGGTTGGACTGGGGAATTCTTTTGTGTCACCATTTTGTTACTGCCTGATGAAAGCAGCAAAAAGACTATCAATATTTTATTGAATATAAGGACCCGTGCGGTTTTAGACTGTGCAAGGCAATGAACCAGAGTCTCATCTCAGAAAGACTGGTGTGAATGCTGTCAAAACCAATGCAGCTCCTCCAAACACAAGCAGTGAAATGGAGAGCAGAAAGCTATCTCAGACACTACTTTTTTTTTCTTCTTGAAGAGTGAGCAGTTTTCAAGCTTCCCTTAACCCCATGCTATCTGCCAAGAGCACCTGGAAAAAAAAAAGGCAATTTCAAAACCAAGACAGGCCTCTGTAAGAACATTGTGAACAGAGTTCCCACTGGCTGCCAAAGTTGCAGATCAATGGTAAAGTAACAATAGTAAAAGCTATTGGATGAAAACAAACCAACGAAAGATACTGACTGAATGTTTTCTGTACTGTTGCTTGGAAAAAAAAGTCAAATTTGCAGTTTAAGGCAAAGAAAAAAAAATCAGATGAGATTAGATATTGATTTAGAACCTTTGCACTTGTTATTCAGATCTGGAAATGTGAACCTTCCTTTCTTTGACCAGTTTAAGTTAGTAATTTAGGCTGTAATTCTGATTCCATGTGTGGTATTATTGCATTATATTCAACAACAAAGAACGTGTAGGCTGTTTACTGTGCAAATACAATGCATAAAAATTGTCTGCCTTGAAAAGCTGATGATTTACAGCTTCAGTCCCTATTCACATGCTTCATTTTATGGACTTGAGTACTCCCACTGGAAAAAAGACATACCTGCTTCCATCTTTGACAGATAAGGACCCAATTTTATGGATAATGAAAAGATGAATGCTTAAGCAATGAAGATAGGAATTAAGAACAGGCCAGGGCTCCAGCAGGAGGGTGTTGCAGCCACAGTAGGTACAGGTCAAGAGTTTTGTAGAATTCTGAACCATTCACGCACACGTGATCAAGAATCTTTAGAAATCAACACATGCTGCACAGTCTCTGATTTTACATGTTATACCTGAATAACCGGTTGCATGTCTGGATCACATAGAAGCAAGTAGAGCTTAAAGAGGAAATCATAAACAGACAGGATTAAAAATGTCTTTGACAGAAGAAAAGTATGTAACAGTGATGCAGAACTGTAAACCATGCAGCATGACCCAATTATTTTAAAGGAACTGCTAGCAGCATTTTAAAAGCCTGTGGATACACAATTGTTAAATTTTAATGATGTTTGTATATATTGGAATTATGGAAATTTGCATGAAATTTTCAGTCCTGTTTTATCCAGGTCTCTTCTGAAATAAGACTGTGACCTCAGTAGGGTTATTCAACTTAATAAAAATTTTAAATAAAATAAATAAGTAATACCCAGTCATAGCTCATTTGAAGGACATCAATCGTATATTTGTAAATTGTGGATTAAAGTTCAAGAACTACGGGGAAGAAAAAAACAAACAAATCAACAACAACAAAACACAAAAACACCTAAGACCCAGTAGCATTCAACATTTTACCTAAGTTTCTTTTATTCATTCTTAATAAGAACACAACATGTTTTCTCAGGCTCTCACCAGAAATTATTCTGTGTTTATTCACAAGTGCACCACTATTCAACAAGATATAAACTTTTGAGTATTCCTCTAGTCTAACATCCTCTACATCACATTCTCTTGAGTTGTTTACACTGTGAGTTGCCCTGCATTGTTTTCTTAGGTGCCACTCTACAGAGATGTTCACAGAATCAGAGAATCATAATGGTTGGAAGGGACCTCCAGAGATCATCGAGTCCAACCCCCCTGCCAAAGCAGGTTCCCTACACCAGGTCGCACAAGT
>JAOWBP010002052.1:51284358-51297515 GCA_028571105.1 Tragopan temminckii | reverse complement strand
AAAGCTTTGTCTTCTCTCTTAAGAGAGAAAGATCTAAATTTGGCCAACTAATGCTGAAGAGAATGAAAGGGGAAAAAATGTGCATGTTGGCCCTCCAGTTTAAACCTTAAAATTAAATCCTGCACTGAAAATGACCTAATAGTTGATGTTAGTGTTGAAATAACTGTCTGCTTCCACAGTACCTTTTCTGTTATTTACCCTTAGGGCTGTATTTAACTAATAGGGGAGAGTCTCAGTGCTCCTGACAATGATAGACAGCTCCCCATAGTAGTCAAACTTGGCATAGGGACTGTCCATGTATTCTGGCTCCAACATACAGGTCAGTTAGCATCAGCTTACAGATTTCTGAGCTTTAATTTATTTACTGAGGCCAAATAACTTCAGTGGGTTCTGCAGCTACTCAACAACTCTCAAATCAAGAAATTTTATTTAGTTACCTAAAAAAGAGAGTCAGTACCGAAGCTATATGCATGGAAGGTTTTACATATAGAGAGTGAAACTGGTGGCATTAATCTAGGCAGGCATTTTGCCTCTGGGTCCACAGGCTTTGCTAATCAAGCTTGGGACTGACTATAGCACTCCACAGTCATCTCTGTTTTGGATTTTCTTGATTTAGCATCATCAGATTAGAGCTAATTTGAGCTAGCTGTGTGTTGAAAGGGGTTTCAAAAGGCAACTAAGTTCAATATATGGTGCACCAAGCCAGTGCCTTCCATTTGCTGAATGCAGTGTTCCTGCCTGATGGGGTTTAGGGTAAGGAGAGTACTAAGAGTACAGCGCCTGCACAGTGTTGAACCAGTATCATTCTTGCTTTGCCATTGAATCAGCTAATGTGGAGAAAGATGGTTGCCCACATTTCCCAAAGCATAGGCTGCCTTTGGTGTCTGCAGCTCAGGCTGAACTGATGACTTTAGCACTTGGCTGCATGCGGAAATTGGTCCGTCAAATCTCTGATGTTCAGGCTTGTGCTCATGACTAATTCTGAGGGCAACTTGCTGAGGTTTATTCTCAAAATCAGTGGGAAGTAGATGCAGAATGAAAAGCAAAGTCTCCAAATTGTTGGCCTTTTTACTTGTTTTGCTCCCAAAGCTATTCATACCTTAAAATCTGTGGTAAAACAATATTGCCTGTAAGACACTGTCTTTTTTTTTTTTATATTCACTGTTACTAAGTGGAAAAGTAGATAAATCATTTTGGTAGGTTTTAAGTGACCTTAAGTTTCATTCATCCTTTTGTAAGAAATTACATACATTCACACATGTACACATACTCATCAAGCAGTTTAAAAGTCTTTACAAATAAAATCAGGAGAGACGGTACTTTCCTCTTTAAACATTTAGAAACAGGCTCATTTTTCTTCCCAATTATAGCAACTACACAAAGGAGCAATAAGTCTCAGATTTTTCAGAAATCTTCCAAGTGCATGACACCAGTTTCAAAGAAAACCACTGGTTCCCTTCAAAGTAGTAGTCTGCAGCTGCCTGATAAAAGGCCACAACCCAGAACAAGGTAATCATTAGGCAGACGTTATTATTATTTTGCTAATTAGTCAAAAATCATTGGATTTCCTGTGGCTTCCTCCTGCTGAGCAATCATTTGATCTTTCTTATGTTGACAAACATGCAAGTCACCAATTGTGCCTCATTTATCACTTGACAAGGACAATGTTTGCTTCTTATGTGAAGAAGACTAAGAACAAGAAAACAGATGAGAAGATTCAGAATATAGCTATCCTCCTTTTTTACTTTGACTGATAAAGCATCAAAACCTACCAAATGAACAGAATCTGCAGTGAGCTAAAAAGCCAATGCTAGATCCTGAGGGGAAGTGTTAATACAGAATTCTTACTATGACCCTTACACAAAATAGCCTGGAAATATTTCTGCTTAAGAAAAATGTAGAGAACTCCATGTTCCAAAAAAGGACCCCACAGCATTTCCCCTGCCATGCTGGCAAACTGTCAAAATGTGGTTAAATTTAACTGGAAGTACTGAGGGGGAAAAAAAAAGAAAGAAAAAGAAGAAAAAAAATTTCTCTGTAAAATGTAAAAAGTAAGATAAACTTGTAGAAGTCAAAACCCCAAATTTAGTTCTAAAGACATTCAAGACAGCTGGCAAAGCTGTGCATATCTGTGAATGTTTATTGATAGCTATTGTTAATGACGGCTATGAAATTGTTTTGGTCTAGATATTTCTGTTTTGGTAAGCTGCTCAGTCATTTTAAAAAAATGAACAAACAAGCAAACAAAAAAACCACCACATATTCTTCACAGTAGATTATTACACCAGATACCAAGGTTAACAGCAAGCATTATTTTGTTTCTAAGAGACTTGCAGTATGTGTTTTGAAATTCCTTCTAGTTTCTGACATACTGAAGCTCTTTTGCTTGGCAGTTTAGCACATCACAACATTATTTTTCTTAATTCATTTTATGAATTAGTTTTATCAGTTCTCCATGACAAATAAATAATGGGGAGTTGCTACAGAAAGAAAAGACTGACAGTAAATATGGGAATATGAAAAAGTATTTTAAAAGCTGCAAAAAATAATTTTCTGTATAGATCATTTGGAGAAAGACAGAGAGATAAGTGTCTTACTGAGATTCCATGTATGGTTTTAAAACAGGTGAGGTAAGCTGCAGAATTTATGTGACATTGATATTGACGTCTGTATCTGCAAGAGAGCCTGGATATCAGTCTTTAATATCTTTATACTGAAGTGTTTTCATTAGATGATAAAAATAAGTGAAAACATGAGCAAGAAGGGGTGTGTGTGAAAAATACTGTATTCTATCTCTTCCATGGAAGAGTACAAATCTCACATAATTAAGGATTGTGCAAAAATGGATTTAAATGCACATTCACTGCTTGCTCAAACCTATATTTTTCTGGGGAGGTAATAGTGATTTCTTGACTTTTATTTACATGCAGTTTGAATTGGCTTTCAAAAATACAGTTTGCGTGCTGAATGATCCCAGCTACTTTGCGAAATTACTTGATGTGTTCTTTTTATTGATGTTTAAAAATATAACAATATAACCATCTCCTTGCAGCCTGCTCTACTGCTGCTAAGGTTTCAGAAACAGATGCATCAGCTCTCATTTTAAAGAGACCTTACTTTTCCCTCTGTGTTAATAAATCAATCCAATACAGCAGCGTCGGCACTCATGTAACTGGGTCAGGCCAGGGCGCGTCCTCAGTTCACCTCAGGCAGGCTGATTGCTGATCACCAATGATTTGATTAGTTGTGCTGCAAAGAATGATGGGGTTCAATAGCTGCAAACGCAGCTGCCCACAGCCGGACTGCAGCAAAGCCATGAGGCCTGCCAGCCCTGCAACTCCCCTAGGCGCTGCGCAGCCTGTCAGGGCGGCCTGCCCATGGCTCCACGCGGGCCCTGGTGCCTTCAGCCTGGGGTTTTTGCCAGATGAAAGGAATTGGGGCTGAAATCCTAAAAAAGCCATAGCTGCACTCTGATTTTAAGAACAAATACACAAGTCATTGCTAAACAAGACAGTTAGGACTCCAGCTAGACAAACTGCTGATAAATTGCACTAAGCTCCGGTCTGCCCACCAGCCCATGCCGACTTTTTGGAGGGATGAGCAGTTGCTAACTATAAGAAATTTAACGTATAAAAGGGCATCCTTAACAGTTATCAGCCATTAAACTCAAGGATGTAAGCTTTTGTTTTGTTTGTTGTTTTTTTTTCCCTTCAAAATTCGTTGAAGAATACTTAAAAAAAAAAAAAAAAAGAAAAAAAAAAGAACGCTCAAACAGCAGCTCTGGCATTTTCCCTTCTCAAGTGAGGCCTCACTTGCACAAACGTTGACAGCTACAGCTACCTTCCTGCTTCTGCACTGAACATTTGTGAGAAAGAAGAGCCAGATGAGACACACAGACATGATACAGGAACATTAATCCAGAGGTTGCCTCTGTTTACTCTGTCCGTCTTCTGCACCTTCTGTACACTGGCTCCATGCACAGTGAGCCTTATTGGCTCTGCTGGATAAAGCACTCCAGGTCTTTGCTGGTACAGCTGTTGAAAGAAATGTAATTTTAGCACTGCATGGGGGAGCATATCTGTTCTCTTAAATTCTAAATTTGTTCAGATAAGTATTTGTGTTGGAAAGGTTTCCTATGCTCAGCCAGGGCAAAGGAAATGTGTTTGTAGGTGGATCTGAACACCCAACAGTTGAGCAGTGCATGGCAGATGTTAAATGTATGACATCAGAGACCAAAAAGTTCAAAATTACTACAGTCTAATAAATTTATTCAAAAGGTTCAGTTAGGGAAATAGCAGACTGCTTGTAGAAACTTTGCGAGCAAACTCTTGGTATAAATTATTCATTTCAGAATAGGTGAATAGGTGCTTAGGTGAAAGCAAGATAGAGATTGTTTGCTTAACAAAGAAAAAGGGAAAAAGAAACTAAAAAATATTACACTTAAAAATCACATAAATGAGAAGAAAAGATAAATAACTTTTCTGACCCTGATAAAATGAAAGTCTTATAGGCTGCACCTTAACCATGAAATTATTTGTTTTTATTTTCCTTCTGGTAATACTACAATTTCATTGCTACAAGGACACTTAAACTGAGGCAGTGACAAAATGCTTCTCTGTAAGGACTCTTTTTTTGGAAAATATATACATTTCCCCCCTGATCTTCTTGAATCGTTATGTATTTTACTTTAAATTCCACAGTTCTCACTTTCATTTGAACTCTTGAACACTGGCAG
This sequence comes from Tragopan temminckii, assembly GCA_028571105.1. NCBI lineage: Eukaryota > Metazoa > Chordata > Aves > Galliformes > Phasianidae > Tragopan > Tragopan temminckii. Next base: position 51,292,780 of record JAOWBP010002052.1, on the reverse strand, counting down.
TTTTTTACAGATTTCTTATATTTTCATACATAGAAATCTACCAAGAAAATTTTGGCAGCAGCAGCTCAGAAGGTAAAGTACAGTGGAATGCCACGTTCCTAAAGCAACATAATTACACATCTTAAATATGGCTGAGTTTAAGAATGCCAAAAGGACATGAAGGCTCTGCTTCTATCCTGCCTACAGAAGAGTAGAATTAATAGCTTGGATGAATGTAGTATAATCACAAAGGATAATCAGATTAAATCTATAATGAACTAAAATTCAGTGAAAGCAATGAAGGGATCATAGTTGTTTGAAGAATATGAGAAATAATTTGAATTTCTTTCCTTTTTTTTTTTAAATGCACCACCTGTAATGAAGAGAAATGTAGAAGAAAAATGTATGTTAAGCCTTGTCTTTTTCTATCTGTATTGCTATAGCTATTTCACTGTCTTTCCTTAAGCATAAATATGTCATTGCAAAGAAAAGAAAATTATCCACCTGGATACTACATCCAGTTCTGGGGTCCTCAACACAAGGACAAGAAGTTATTGGAGTGAATCCAGAGAAGTGCAACAAAGATGATCAGAGAGCCCTCTGGACAGGCTGAGAGGGCTGGGGCTCTTCAGCTGGGAGAAGACAAGGCTCTAAGGAGACCTCATAGCAACCTTACATAGGGGACCTACAGGAAAGCTGGGGAGGGACTTTTTACAAGGGCAGGTAGCAACAGGACAAGGGGAAATGGTTTAAACTGGAAGAGAGTAGATTTAGACTAGATATCAGGAAGAAATTTTTTGCTTTGAGGGTGGTGAGACACTAGAGCAGGTTGTCCAGTGAGGTTGTGGATGCCTTCTCTGTGGAAGTATTCAAGGCCAGGCTGGATGGGACTGTGAGCAACCTGGTCTAGAGGGAGGTGTCTCTGCTTATAGCAGGAGGTTGGAACTAGATGATCTCAAAGGTCCCTTCCAACCAAAACCATTCTGTGATTCTATGATAATACGAAAATGAAAGCAGTTGTTTCTTGTTCTTGATATTTTTCTAGTCATTCATGAATGTAATTAGAAATCCTAATGGGTCTCAGATAAGTCATATCTTTGGGTTTCTGTTTAAATGTTTTCTTGTTTAGAATTTTTTTTCTTTTCCTACAAATGGAGGAATGTTTACCTCTAAGGAATGAGTGCATGTAGGAACAAAGAACTAGAAATGACACCAGGGAACATAAATCCAATGTTATTAGCAAAAGACACTGTGAATTTTGACAGTGTCTTGAATCTCTGCAATAATAATGGAGATTATTGAATAAAGTTCTCAGTTTCTAAAGGGTGAATTCTCACTCATTTTAAAAAGTGAATAAAACATATCACAGTGGTTTCTATTAATCTAAAAAAGAAGAACATAATCCCTCTTAAACCAATTACCAGGTTTCAGTGAACAGTGATTAAGATGTACCAGTGAGTCTCCTAACCATATTTAGCATCACTATGACCTGCTGTGTCCTGAATCCAAGTCTAGCCAATATATAATACTTAAGAAAAAGGTAGAGAAACCCAGAAGCTTAATTATGCATTTGAATCCTTTCTGGGTCCCAGACACATTCAGCTGAAATCCTGAACCTTGGGATTACAGCAACCTCAGATCCCCCCAAAAGTAATGCTTCCTATTTATTTCCATGGAAGCTACAACAGATACAAAGAACACAATAAATATTTAATAGAAAAATTCCCAGATACAAAACATTATTTTTTGACATACCACCATTACCTGGCTCATGCAGATGAGCAGATGGAGATGCTTTTCATTTTGTGGAATGACAGCTGTGTATGGCCATCCGGAATGAAGCTTGTCATTCATGTTGTTGTTGCTACTGTTGAAACTCACCACCCATCACCTCACTGTGCACACATTTACTGTTTGGTCTCCATAAATGCTCAGCAAGCATCGATGAATGTCAGCAGGTGCCATTTTTTCCCCATGGCGGAATTCAACAACACACCTTTCCTTCATACGCACTTCCATGTCATTTTGTCAGACTGCTCCTCTTCTGCCATCTGTTACACAGCAACAACATGTAACAGAATGTTGGCAGGAAGGTTCAGCCTCTACTGCCATACCACCAACCGCCACCTCTGACTTCGTGGGTCAACATAATAAAACAGATGGCAGTACTTTTGTATCAGCCCTCATATAATTAAGGTGAATCTGTCACCTTTTATTTTTGATACTCCAAAATATCAGAAAACAAAATACCACAAACTTTATTTGCTGTTGACATGAATTTGCGTTCACGGCTATGCAATTCCCTTCATAAACTTTCTAAAATCTATTTTAAAGCAACTTATATTTCCTGTTTGGAGTGTGCCTTAGAAGACCACTAGAATCTTCTTTTCCCTCCTAATCTAAAATTGTTAATGTGTGTTCACATCTGTGTGATCTTTGAATCATACTCTTCAACTAGAAGTTTGTCTTTTTGGAAATATTAGGATAAGATTATAAATTATGCTAGTTAAAAAGAAAATATACAATGGAAAGCTATGAGTCTATTATTAAAGCAGACAGGCAGGCTTTCCAAGTCTACCAAGAGAATTGCACACCTGTTTCCTACCAAAAAGCTTTGGGATTTGAATACTTTTTTTATGCTCTGAAAATTTTATACCTTCTCTTCACAACCTCTCTGAGGAATCTCATATACACGGAGAAGTGAAGAAGTAAGGAAAAATTTACAGATATTTCCACAAGGGGAAATGCTTTGGGAAAGAGACACAGTTACCTGTCACTGTCTTCTGGTCCTGTGTTTGAATTCTAGAAAATCTTGCTATATACTTTACTCTTTCTATGTCATGTAAGTAGGTCATGAGCCTCTTGTGCCTGACTTTTGCAAAAACTGCAGACAGAGGTCAAGTAGTCTGAGCTTTGAGATTTGGTCCTGATTCATAAACTTGAAGGAGGTCATCTGGGTGTCAGATATGCTTAAAACTAATCCTAAATCCAGCAACTAATGGAAGAAGATGTCTCATCCTGGTGATTTTGGTTGTCTCTTATTTCCCATTTTATTAATCTTATATGGCCACAATATGTCACACTAACAAAGCTTCTAAGGGTGTGCTGGAAGCGCAGAAGGAGGAAGGCATATCTGTACAAGTTAATTCACATGGAGGTCACAACTTAACCGAGGCAATTAGGAAGCAGCAGATACTTACATGATCTGGTCTGTGAGCTATTGGTACCATCTCATCTTGTTGTTCTGATGGGAATTTCGCAGAAGCTGATTTGCAAATGGGTCTTTCTACAGGGCATTCACCTACACTACACATCAGCTCTGAGGCTGACCCAAATGAAAAGACCTTTACTGTGACACAGCACCAAATGTCTCATGTCAGTTATCTTAAAATAAGAAACTGGGTCATTCCTGCAGTCATATTCATTTGAGCAATTGTTATGCACTGAGGTAGTGTCATTACAGGAATGGACTATATTCATGAGTGTTTGAAACTCTCACCCTAGGAGAGTAGGTGCAACCCTTCAGCTTTTTCTCTTCTGCTCTCAGAGTCTCTGTTTTTGTAACACATACATATACTTAACTAAAAATCTCACCTTTCATGTGGTCTATTCAGATTTCCAATCAATTTAAACAGAGGTCTTGTTTAAGACACTATAAGAGATTTAAACTCCGTTAGGAATGCCTCCTGTGAGTTCAGGTTGTATTACTTTGCCCACTAGGCTCATTACAAAAATCGAGCTGAAACCTATGGCTTTCTGAATTCACCTGAGAAGCTAAGAATGGAGCATAATAAAGAAAGGCAGTGCTGTTCTCTTGATAGGCCCAAGTGCAGCTCCATTAATGTCCTCAGGAGCTATTGTATCTGTAGATGGAAGAAGTTTCAAATGTAGTGCCTAAGATTCAGGTATATATACGTCTGCCAGCTTTAAATACTACATTAAACATAGCTTTATGTGTTATATACCTAAATTTAGACACCCTAGTTTTAAAGATTAACTTTAAAGAGGACAATACAGATTGAAGAGAAAAAAATTCTTAGAGTCAAGACTTCATAAAAGTACTTTTTAAAGCATTATGGGAGGCCATGAAAGTATTCCTACTACCTACATATGACAAGGATAGGAATAGCATAATCAGAAACCAAGAGGGCAATTTTTATTTTATTCTTAAGCCAATTTATCAAAAGTATCTTCTTGATTTACATAATATCACAAATAGCACTTCCTGGGATATTCGCACTAGGGAATAGGACAACTAGCAAATGGCTCCAATTAAAATCATCACAAAACAGTATGCAAGTAGTAGTTTAGGATTCATCACAGCTTTGCACTGTATCTGTTCACTCTCACCTTTTTAAAGAGGAGGGAAGCAGCTACAAAATCAGAAAAATGGTACCTTACACTTTTTTATATAGCTGAAAATGCTTAGTAAATATTTAGTTAAATAGTGAATAATTAGACTCAGTTGTTTTAAATCAGCATAACCAGTGAAGTTGTATCACTCCACCAAAATTGATCAACCAGTTTTGAATCAATGCAAAGTCATTGTTTAAAAAATGCAAACGAGAAAGCTGTCCCATCATGTGGAGTCAATTCAGAGTATTTTGATTAGCATAAGCAGAGTAAACAGAAATGTTAAGTGTGACATTTACTAGAGAAAAAATTTAAATCAAACAAATCTAGTACACACCCATCCCCCCATCTGTGGATGTATGTCTGGGGAGGAGGGCTGAAAACTTTTTTTCATACATTTCTGCCTCATAAAAAGGAAGCATGAGCCAAATGCTGATCTTGTCCATGTTCTCACATCTCTGCTGACTTGATCAAACTCTTCTGCAAAGTTTGCCAACAAAAAGCTGACATGCAAGACAAAACTTTAAGAGAATTAATGCCAAATAATCATCCAAGTGGTAAGAAAAAGTAAACTTGCCCAGTGCATTATGCTCCTCCAATATTGTAGAGAGCTTTAAACCTAAAAGCCAGGGGAACTAAACATTCATATTGTGCATAATATACTTTATATACCAGCAGGTAGCACAAATAATTTCTTCACTGCAGTTCAATAGTTAGTCATTGCTTCTCTTCTATATTCAGTTCTGTAACAGAACTTAAATGCTATGCTGCTGTCAGTTAATTGGCTATCTTTTCCTAGGCTGCCAAGGGGATGCTTACAAATGAAGCTATTGTCCCAGTAAGCAAGCATATCCTGGTGGGACAGTATGTGATCAATTTTTAAGGACATGGCTGCAGCATAAATCATGCTGTATTTTACATCAGACATTGTCAGGCCTGGATATGTTTCTTTTTCATCACTTCTAAGATGAAAGCATTGAAAGAATAAAAAGTGGACACTATGTCAGAATGATAGGAGATCCAAGGTTTATCTTGCACTGTAAAACTGTAGGTTTGTGGATAACATCAACCATAAATTAAAAGGAACTTAGATAAACTAATTTCTTTAAAATAAGTCTGAGGGTATCCTGAATATTGATAGAGTTATTTCATTAAGTATGCTTGCCCTAAAAACCTGGATTTCCTTTAATTCTATTTCAAATAAGTTTTAAAAATTTCTCATCCACAGATAAAAGTTTTCCCATATTGTAGGACAAGAAAAAGCTATGGCGTGACATATGTGCATGGTTTAACTGGTATTTTAGGTACACATCTTACACATCTGCTAACATATTCTCAAAATATTGAATTCTCAAAAAATTTTAAGTCTCACTTGAAAGTCAGAATTTCTTTTGAAGAATGTTGGTTCTAATCGTGAAAGCAAGACCACTGGATCAGGCAATCCAGGGTCCCATTCAACCTGGCCTTGAACACCTCCAGGAATGGGACATCCACAACTTTTCTGGGCAGCCTGTGCCAGTGCTTCACCACCCTCCAGCCATATTAGTGGCTCATGTCCACCATGTTCACCATCCACCAGTGTCCCAAGTTGTTTTTGACAACACCTTTTCTTAATACCATTAATGATCTCCTCTGTGTTGGTGAGCACCAGGTCCAGCAATGCTTCACCCCTGATTGGTTTGTCTAATACCTGGACAAGGAAGTTATCCTCAGTAGACTTCTGAAGACTCCCGGATTGCTTGCAGGCTGCTGTGTTGCTTTTCCAGCAGACATTTACGTGGTTGAAGTCCCCCATCACAAGATGAGAGCCTGTGAGAGCTGTGCTACGTCTCTTGTAGCTGAAGCAAGAAGGCCTCATCTGCAGGCTGTCCTCAAGCAGGCAGCCTGTAGTAGACCCCAACCACCAGATATCCCTAACTGATCCAGTCCCTAATTTTAACCCTTAGCCGTATATTTTGCCCCAAATGTTTTTCTCTTAGGCTAGCTGTTATTACAGACATAAACTAGTGATGTGAGTCTTCTCCTATTGATTTAGAAAACTAGATTTAAATATTTTCTTGTTAGTAAAATGATCATCTTCAGAATCTACCCTTGTCCTTTGCAGATAGCCCCTTGCTTATTTTAGACAGTCTGAAGTTTGCTTTCTCATCCAGAAGTACATGACATGAGACACCGAGTGTTTGTCCACTAGAGTTGATGAAAAAACATCGGTGGGTAGGTAGTACACACTGTTTACCAGGAAGAGACTGATGCCTAAAACTGAATGCTGGTGGACCAAATTGCTACTGAAAATCATAGTGGAACAGGTGAAAGCTCTTTTTTTTTAGGAAAGTTCATCATTACACAACAGATGCCAGGTCAAGCATCTGGATGTCTTAGAATGAGATTGTAGGCATAGCACAACCAGAAACATACACACATTAATTTCTGCAAGCTTCCCGGGGCATTTATATAAGGCTAATGGCAAATAGAAGTGTAGAAAAGTGAAAGCTTGCGATTTTGTAATTGAAACATAAGCTATATTAGGAATACTGTTGTGTGCAGTGGTCCTAACCATGATGACATATGGAAACTTCTAGAGGTACATCTTCTGGTTCTTTTTTTTAATCAAATTTTCAGATTGAATATATAGGTCAGTATTTTCTGACTAATAATTTTTTGAGGTCCTTTCTAAAAACTGTATGGAAAGCCTATCTGAGATCCATTAAGTTAAGGCACTGGTCTCATTCTTGACTATTAGCCTTTTTCTTCATGCAGCTTAAAACTACATAGATAATAATTTTTCTCTTCTCTATTTCTGTACTGTCCATCTGGCAAAATTTCTAAACAATGTGTTAGTATAATAGAAGTAAGGATTTTCTCTGCATCAACAAGTGGGCAAATTATTTTGTGATTATCCCCTACAAATCTACTACTCTTTGGTTAAATCAGTAGTTGTATTTCTGAACTCTCATGAGAATTTTGGAGAATTTCATAATGCAACTATATTCTACATCTGCATTATAAAAGCCAAAATATTCTACACTGAAATGTTTTGTCAGTTCTTCTGGTTGCTTTCCAAACCTCAGCCATGTTCTTCGGAAATAACATTCAGCAAGCATCCATAGGTGCCCCACAGTTTTACAGAGACCCTGGGTTATTCATGCTTTTTGTTCAGGACCATTGTCCTGAACATACATCCATTTGGCTAAGTATGAAGTAAGACAAGAAAGAAGAGACAACTTGTCTTTAATAATGAGCTTTCAGCATCAAATAGCAACATATGAACACTCCTACTGACATTTTAGTTCAACATCTCAAATATGACAGACCAAAGACATAATTTATTAACAGTTGGCAGTCTGGCACTGACTGGAGTCCAACTTTTATTGCAGTGTGCTCTGATTTTTTTTCTGTTATTCTTTCAGCTTATTTGGCTTGTTTTAAGATCTTTGTCTTCTGCTAGTACACTACTCCACCTCCAGGCTTATTTGCTATGCATTAAATAAATTACATACACTATTCAAAATATATTTAAGATATTATTATAACAATATAAGACTTGGTGGGCGTAAGTAAGCATAGGCAAAGCTTAATGCTTCTGTCTTAACTTCCTTTGTCTTGCAAAAATCCACTTTATGTCTTCCTGTTGTGTCCGTCAGTATTTGGTTCTGTATCTGCAATTGCTCAAAACACTTGAATTATTTGTGGTGAATGTTACTCCTCAAACTTTTCTAGATATTTCACTTAGATTTTGTGGCAACCTATACATCTTTCAAGAATAACTAATAGCAGGATGTTACTATTATTTCTTTTCCCCCACTGAAATTAGCATTTAAGGAATATCTCAAACAGAACAGTAGGTCTGTTAAAGAGAACAGAGATGACACGGATGAATTAGACAAGGATTACACTGATGATTTTACTGTCTTAGACAAGCAATCCCTTATGGAGATTCAGAGCCTGGATAGCCTTCACCATGACCCCTCAACATCTCCCTGTAGGTGTGGAAGGCTTAAAGGATTCCATAGTTTCTAAAGATTCTTCTTCAGAATAAAGGACATTTTCTTCATTTCCATGAGAAATCAAAAGGGTGGGAGTTAAAATAAAG
>JAOWBP010002052.1:51229959-51279602 GCA_028571105.1 Tragopan temminckii | reverse complement strand
CCCCCCCAAAACAACAACAACAAACCCAGAAAGATTGCTGGGAGATGGGCTGCAGGTGACTGATATCATTGCCTAGTGTGTCAGCTATTACAACTATTCTATGCCTCCATCTGTTTTTTGGCAAACTGCGGACCCTATTAGCCATTAAGCATTCTGGGGCAAGGTCATTCTTTTTTTGTTTTCCTGGTCACTATGACAATACAAATTAGAAATACTAATTATTAATAATCATTGTCCTCATATATTTGGACATCTATTTGTTAATTCAAGTCACACTTAGCATGCACCATATACAAGATAAAAAGCCTTATCACATTGATATCAGTGAGATAATTCTAATCATTCTGGATTGTAATTTTCATACCCAATATAATGAGGTAAAACCTTGTTAGTTAGTTCCTTTTTCTTCTGTCCATTCCTCTAGGCACTTTGAGGCAATTTGCCAATTACTTGTGGTTCCACATTAACATATAGCCAGTCTTTTAACCTAAGTGTCCCTTTGTTTAAACAGAGGAAACCCAGGAGATAAAATGTTATAAAGAAATTATCTGTAGTTTGTTGCAACAGGAAGCCTTCTGTCCTCTCAACCTGAAAGAAAATCTAACAAGATGCTCTAATGACCACATCACTGTGTCCCTCAAAGAAGCTGACCATTTTTGTGACAGACATAAATAGACATTTTTGATAAGGGCAGAGAAACTTTCATGGTAGAAACTCTAGCTGGATTAGAAGAGTAAATGTCCCTTGAGCTTCCCACAAATGCTTCAATTTATGTCCCATCGTACCAGTTGGCATTCAACTTTTAAGTTCATGGATAAAACAATCATCTTTCATTCAGATTAAATATAATAAAACTTATTCCATGAACAAAGATATCTGAACCTGAGCAAACCACATCCCAAACTTATTACTTACACAGGGAATTGTGTTTAAGCAGTGTGGAGTAACATGGAAGTCAGAATTGCGTAAGGTTATATGGGTAATTGAAACTGAGGGAAAACTGGAACTTAAAATAATAAAATTAGCTATGGATACTAATGGCGTGGCCTTGAATGGGAAGGGTTAAAAAAAACCCTGGGAAAGACTTTTTGGGCAGAAATAAGTTTTGAATCATAAGGAAATTATCTCCAGCTATTTCTCCAGTGTTAAAGAAACCACTGCTTCATACATGGTACCATGTGGCATTGACGTAACATAAGTAGAATAACTGTGTCAGCATGAAGCTCTGTTTGGGTGATGCAACTTCCCTGAGATTAACATGATCACATTAAATAAGAGCTAAGTTCTTTTTCTGCTCTCTCCCCAGCACCCATGATGCAGATCATATCACACACAGCACTGGTCAACCCCTGAGGATGTTGTGAGTGACAATACTATTTCATTATACATGCTTTGACAATGCCTAGCACAGTGTGGACCTCAGTTCTGAAGGAGGCTTCTACATACTACCTAAGGACTAATCATAATAAATACATGTGAATAGTCCTGTAACAGTAGTTGAGGCACATTGTTATGCTTTTTTCATCTTATAAACTTCTATTGAAAAGTAATTCTGAACCATTTTCAGGTATTTATTTCTTCCTTGCTTTATAAATATTATCAAAGGGACATGCCAGGAAATGCTGCTTAGGTCCTAGGATGGCAAGGGCATGCCCTATCTTTCTGCTCCTCTGCAGCCTGTAGTGAGGCGGCTTGTGCTGCTTAGCAGGAAGGGAAAAAGCTCTTTGGATACTTCCTTCCTTTTTAAATTTTACACTGAATATTGCCTCATGCCCACTTGTCTAAGGATGCAATATGTGAAGCCACTATATCATAGTTTCAATGTGACACGTTGTGAACCTTCTGGCTTCCAGTCCAGGAGCAAAATGGCATTGTGCATTCCCTCCATTTGGCCTCATTTTCATGTTCCCCCTTTGCACTCAGGCTGACAAGAGGAGCATAAGAAGCTTTTTCTCACTGTTGCATCTTGACCTTGACCTTACAGCTTTAGAAAAGGCAACTTGCATGTGCAGAGCTGCTATTGTCTGCAACCAAGTTCCTTTTTCTTTTGACATTAAAGGAGGAAAAGGCCACGTGATACAGCCCTTTCTCAGGCCCAGCATTTTCATTCTGTTTTCTTCTTTGCAAATATTTTTGCACTGACTTTTTTCTTAGGTCAGGCTTACAGCCTCATCCCTTTTTTTAATCCTCTCTGTTGTTCCTATCCGTCTCTCCTCTCCCTACACACACGCGCACTCGTGCACACACGCGCACACACTCAGAGGAAAATCTATATGTGTCAGACATTCAGCAAGGGAAAGACAAAGGCACTGAGTTAATTACCCATCATTTACTGCTGCTGAGAAGAACAGATGGTAGCAGGCGATATGTAAATGGCAAGGGGCAGTGAATTATTCGATTTTTTTAGATTAATCGCCGATGACAAAGGAAGTGATTACAAGCTGTGACATTTATACAAATGTATAAAGTACATAACGCTAGAAAAAAAGAGCTTAATATTATTATGAGGATGTCAGGCATGTGAACACCATTGTCATAATACAAAGCAACACATTTTGTGAGATCCAAGGATGCTTCTTCTTCATTTGCAAACTTTAGTAAGTCCTAGCCTCTAGAAATATATATTACCCAAAATGAATCCACGGCTGACAATCACAAAAAGAAGGTTTGGGTGCTTTTGCATATTTTCTGCAAAGCAGAACAGTGCTTAGTCTGCTTGCTAGGGATGAAGCTGATGTCAAAAAAATGTGTGGGACTGTAAGATAGAAAAAGGTGCTAATAAAATACACAGAGAGGAAATAGAAAATAAAAGGAAAGGTGACGTTTGAGCTGACAGGCCCTTTGTGAGGACAGGAGGGGGAAAAGTAAGGTGGAAGTGAAGACAGGAGAGAGTACTGTTTGTTTACTGCTTGGCTCAAAAATAATTGGTTTAGAGACATCAAAGGTCAGAATGACATAATTTCCAGGACCAGGCCTTGCTGATGTTACTCAAACAACCAACCGGCTCATCCTCAAGGTAGACTACTGTATTTTCTGCTGCATAAATAATTAATTGTTACATGAGGAAAACAGATGCTTTCTTTTGCAGATCATAGAAACTGCTCCATCATTAAAATGTCTTCAATCACCTAATTATTAAATCTATACAGTACTAATAATACAGATGGAAGAAAAAGCTAGCAAGATGTAAATTTTGTTTCCTGTGAAGAATCACTATCTGCTGTATTTCTTCCTTCATATCCTGTGGTGAGCTACTCTCTACAATATCAACACGGGAAACAGAGGGGAGAGTTTGGGGTGAGCTTATTTATCCTCCTTGGAAATACTTCCCAATCAAACAAAGCAAAACATCACCAAAATAACTGAGCAACACTCTACGCTTATGTATGCTCTGTTGATTACAGAGGGGTGAGGGAGGGACAGAATAATACTACATTTGTCAGCAGCACTGGGTAGTATGTTTAAATCTAGCAATCCATTTTGTATGAATATTGTTTCAGGAATAAAGTGCTGGCTGAACCAATCTGCCCTGAAGAAAGAGAAAGATGAAACACTGTTGAAGACCAGTATTTCCAGTGTGGTGTTATTAGAAGCCAGACACTCAAGATAAGCACCATCAGCTAAGCTAGTGCTTTCTAAGGTGTTTTTATATATATTTCCTCTTCTACTAGTGATACCTGCATGAGATGCAATTAATGCAGTAATATGGCTTCCAATATATTCAGAGATGCATGTGCTAGCATAGTTATGAATTTGTATTTTCCTAGATAAGCATAGCATTGACCCCAAAATGAAAATGTGTGAAGTTATTGAAAGAACAGAGCTGCATCCATTTTTTCCTAAGAGAACTAAACTGAGAGTCTCCCAAATCAGTTCACATTGTACATATCATCATGGCTATTTATGTTATCTACATATATCCATGGGAGGGGGGATTATGAGTTAAAGTTGTACCCGGGGGGGGGGGAAAGGCAGTCATTTCTCTCTTGCAAGGCTAGAAAGCAGAACAATATTCTCCCTTCCTGAAAATTAAAGAGAAGAACAATATCTTTTCTATAGAACAACAGTGAATGGGACACGACTTCGTAAAAATATCTAGGTAAGTGTTAATGGCCATATTTCTTAGTCCTCCCTAGAAAAGATGAAAAGGTTCCAGTGTGAAAACCCTCACTCCCTCCTCCCCCACCTTTTTTTTTTTTTTTTTTTTTTTTAAACAAAGGATGGATGATTTATGACACAGGCATAAGTATATACAGCTTTCTTGCACCTATAGATTCATATTTATGAGATTTTTAAAAGCGTCATGGGTAGACCATACATTACAGCAGTCCTTCCATTATTAACGTGTTAATGCATTCCAAAGGACAAAAAGCAACATCAAGAGGAAAACATATGTTTTTATTTGGAGAAAATGGCTGAATCTGAATCCACGCCATATCTAGCCATCTATTTATGTACATTCTTGCAACATACCAAATTCATGAGGGAGAGGAAAATAAAATATCTGTGCATTTCTACAGCCTTCCATTGCTTTGGAGATATTTATTTATGAAAACCACAGGTAGCCATTATTTATAGCCCTGATCTTTTTGTTTTTCTTTCTTTCTTTCTTTTTTTTTTCTAAAACAAAGATGAAATTGGAATTGATTTTTTTGTAGAGAAATTTATACTGAAAACAGGATCACTTTATATTTTTCCCAAGTTGAAGTCTTTATTCATTACTAGGAAAAAATGTAAAAACAGCAAGCTAAAGTATTTTCATTTGTGGTTCATATTTATTTTCTAGGAAGACTGTCACAGCAGCACTGCATAAAAATGGAATTTGAACTATACTTGCACAGTAAAATGAACTTCAATGCACTCTATTCATACACGTGTTGAAATTATGCAGTATGTATATATTTTTCTTACGGATTTATGTACCCATACATATATGCACATGTGTTGTTTTAAACACACATTTATGCAGAGATGGGTTTTTCTTGGTTAACTGTATAGTGTGTGCCTTAAGAAGGGAAGTACACCTAAAAATCAGAGTCTTCCATTTAGAAGATCTAGATGTATTTATATGAAAATATGTATGCTGGTCATTGTGCATGTGTAAACATGTTTGTTAGTACTGTTTTCATCTTTTTCCTGTTCAGTGCAGTCCATATTAAAATAACTATGAATTTCATTTACTGTGCATTATAGAATATACACACTGCAGTGTAGCTAGCCTGTGAAAGCATGAATATGCTATGAGAGTACAATCTTTCCAGTCACTGAGAAATGAATAACAAAAATTAAAAAGTAGAATAAGAAGGCCTATTGTGGCAATGAAAGATGAGTCAGGGCATCAAGGCATTGTTTAGTGATAGAGATCAGGCACTGATTAGCAGTCAACATTCCCCAAAATACAGTAGGTTATGTTTTAGTTTATTAAATGGCCTGCTGCAGTTGAATCAACAATATTTTCTACCTTCACTGAGTTATAATAAAAATTCTGCCTGAGAAAGTAAATATTTTCCTTTTAGTCACTTTCATGTTTATTAACATGAATTCTCCTCTTGTAATTAGCAAGTGCATCTACCTTTGTGTGTCATGCTTAGAAGCATACATCATAAGAAAAACATGACCAAAAAAAAAAAAAAAAAGAAAAAAAAAGAAAAAGGTAAAGCATGTTTTCTTTTTGGTATATTTTAAATATTGCATATCATTTAAAATTATCTCTACTAATATCCTACTATTCCTAAAATAATTCACAGCATTATAAACTGTGCCTTTCCAAAAGGAAATATGTGATCAGTCAATATCAGTATTCAAAATACCGCAACAAAGCAACAACAAAGCAGAGATAGTAACACTTAAATGATGTCCCTTTAAGCATGTCTTTCAACTCACTTCGACTGACTACTTTTATACAGGTTATAGGGTTTACTATAGCAACCTTCCCCAAGGAAAAAGAAAAGTCCAATTCCCCTTCTTTATGACTTAAATCAAACCAATAGAGCCCTCTATTGGTAAAATTTCAGATAGCTACAGCTATTCCATAGAGTAAGGATGTAATGCTTGCCGTCATAGCATATGCCATCATGTCCCAGATGAAGTCAACAGCTGAGGTTTTTGGACTTAGATAGTATTAACACAGGGCCCTGAGAAAAACAGTCTGTCTTTTTTCCAAGGTATGAAATTTCAGGGTTTTTTTGTTTGTTTGTTTTTGTTGTTGTACTTTAATGCAGCAGCCCTATGGGTGGTTTATTATGAAATTTGAGCACAGTATCACCATATAAATCCATAACATCTGTAACAACATGTTGTTCCCTTAAAAAAACATTTCAGTTTCTTTACATGATTCAGAAATATTTCACCTGGCCCTGATAATCGATTTCTTCCTTGATAAGTACAGTATTTAGATTATACTTTCAGAAGCTATTTGGAAAATCATCCTCTGTTCAGTCCGACAAAGTAATTAAGGCCTTAGGTACATCGCAATTAAGAGGCCTAAGGCCAGTCCACCTCAGCAACCTAGAAACATACTAGTTCACTCATTAATATAGGACAGAGTATGCCAGGGATGGAAGATTTTCCTTGAAGAAGTGCAATCAACTAAAACCAGAAAGTCTTTACAGATGAGAACTCTTTAAGGACTATCAGAGAATTTCCCGCTTAAGAGAGCCAAAGCTAAAATACAAATATTCAGTCCTTATGATTTGGATGGGAGTTTATACCTCACAGCCTCGTTCCTGACAAAAGTGCTGCCTGCAGCCACACTGATCCAGATACCTAAGGCACAGCTGACTTCATGGAATGCTTCATAGGGCAAGCAAGAGCAGGAAGAGACTTTGAAGGATGATAGGCTTTAACAGATGTCTATTTTTTTAATGAAGTAAGTGTCTGTATTTTGGCTTCAACACAGAGGAGCTTCATTTATGTATTTACACAGATTTGCAAAGCCTAGCATTCTGTGATTATTAAGTGTATGTATTCATTCATTCCTTTGTTCTAAAAGAAAGGCTTTGGCTTTCCTTTCCAAAATAAAATTATCATTTTATGTAGAAATTTTTAGTAATATAGTACAATTTATATTTTGCACTTAGAGAACCAAAGCAAAACAAACAACAATAAGATTTAAGCTGTCACCAAAGTGATCTGTGAGTTCACAGCACAAGACTTGTCCCCTAGTCACTGCAGATGGGACTTGGTAGGAGCACAGGTTTTTTTCCCAGAGCACTGAATGGTTTGGGGGTTATGCACACCAGGGACTAACCCCAGTACATCCATGAGACATGATCAGATCCAGCATGTAAGACAAAAAGCTCAGAGTCAAGGTCACAAGGGAAGTTTTCCAGCTGATGTAGTTCTTGAGCACAAAGTCTGATACTTCCCACTGTTTTGCTGCCTGCATGATCCCTGGCTCCCCATGCCAGTCCCACATGCTTTGGTCTTGTTCTCACTGATTCCAGGACCCTTCTAAAAGTCACCAATTTTTCCAGCTATCTTAGAAGCTGGATGTGATCCATGGACATAGGTCCTGGACCTAAGCTGGGGTTGCAGAGGAACTATTAAGTCACTCAACAGCAGTCAACTCACCCATCTATGTGCCTGCATGGGTGATTCCTTCCTCCTTGCATACCACTCATGCATCTGTGTGGATATTTGCTGCACATCTAAGGCCAAGCCACGGTCTCTCAAGCTATGGTCTCTCACATGTTTTTTTTCATGTCTGCTACTTGTACTTTGCTTTCTGTGGGCAAGAAGAAAAAATGTTTGGAATATTTTGCTTCTATGTGTACAGGTAATATTCAACCATTTCATTGTTCAGAGGATGAAGAAACATCTTTCATTAGTTCTTTTTCATTAATTTTATTGAATTGCAATTGTTAAAATAACCTGTGGATGCTCAATATAACAAAATCTGCACCAAACAATGCCCCTTTTCAAGTTAAATCAGGGCTGTTTGCATAAAGAATTCCAGTCACCTTTTCGTGTAACATGATAAACTACTTCTGGAAGGTGTGGGGGAGCCCAAGGGGTTCACGAGAAAAACACGAGTTCTTCACTGGAAATTTTCTGCCCTGGTTCCCTAATAACTGATGAACATGCTGAAATGTTTTGCATTCTGGATATATCCCTGTAAGACCATGTGATTCAGTGGAAATAATTTAAACCCTACTGCACAAAGACAAGACTCTTGAATACCTCTGTCTCAGTATTAGGACATCTCTATTGGTATTAAAACGAAAAAGTGCTGAGGAAAAATGCAGAAAAGATCCTTATGAACCGTAAGTGAACCTGCTATTACAAATCAGTCAACTCATTTGCTTATTAGGTCATGCAAGCACAGCTTCAGACCAAGCAAGTTTCTGTGCTTTTCCTTGTGCGTGGGATCTCCATACTCTACTCAGTAGCACAGTGAATGAGGCCAAAGTGGGAAAGAGAGAGCAGGAGCCTGATGCACATCACTGCATGTTTCCTCTTTCTTTTACATGTTGTTTATTGATTTACCTTTCCATATTTGCCAGAAAACACAATGGCCTTTAAACCAGTCTTGAAAAAGTGGTTGAGGTAGGTTTTTTGGTTGTTTTTTTTGTTTGTTTGTTTGTTTTATATCACAGACGTTTCTTATTTAATTAGGTAAAGAAGCATAATTCTTTCACTCTCTTGAGCAGAAGTAATGACTTTCTGAAAATGATGTTACTCCATGATTGAACAGAAGAAAATGCCACAGTGTTAAAAACAGCTTGCCTCACACCCCAGAGCTCTTGATGCTATAAATAGCAGAGGCTGGCAGCCTACAGCTCACCATCTCCCACCACACTGACGCGGCGTAGTGCTAGCGAGGGATGTGATTGCTTCGTTCACCTGAGGAGTGAATATTCTGGTGTCTCGTCAGTGTCTACTGAGAAACGGCTTCCAATTGGCTGATTCCTACCCTGTTAGGAAAATTACAGCTGTCCTTGTTAAATCTCTTCCTATCTTTTTTTTTTTTTTTTCCCCCCCCCAGAGCAGCACAGGTAACAAGTTTGGATGGATACAGTGTGGGTGTGATTGCTAAAGAAATGCAGTAACAATGACATTAAAGGGAACAGAGTTTCATATCACCAGTCTTACAGGGACTAAAAAAAATATATATGGAAGAAAAATAAATTAACACAAGCACTTCATATAAGACTTGCACAAGAAAAATAATTTTAATACATACTTGCGGGACACAGCCTGACAGAGAAAGATGCTAACATTATTCTGAAATTGTTATCTGTGTGTTAATTGATTAATTAGCTTTATTTGATAAAGCTAATTTATCCCATGAAAAGGATAAATGTGTTGCAGACTTTGCAAGGTTGTATTCACCCCAGAATAAAGTGAAAAAAGAAAACAAAGAAGAAAAAAAGACGCTGCCTTCCCCCACTTCCCACTCTCCAAAAGAAAAAAATGAAGTGATATATAACAAAGAAAGATCAGATCAGGTCACCTGGATGAGACATGTACTCAGACCTCACCTATCTGTGAGAGAAGGAAGGCTTACATGCTTCAGCAGCCGTGACCCTTTTGCTCAGACATTACCAGCAAGGTGCTAAGAACTGGGGCAAGGACAGGGGCTGGCTGGGAAGAGGCAACACTGCTCCCACAAGTTATGGGCAGAAATGCCTCCAGTGCGCATACCACCTTCTGAGGCAGCCCTGACCCCTGCCATCTCTCCAGCTGCTTTCCATGAGCTGCCGCACTGCTCAGATGCCCTTTTCCACACTCAACCCGGTGGCAGGGCATGCTGGTGCCTTCTCTCCCAGCAGTACAGCCAGCCTCACAAGGATTAGTCACTTCCATGTCAGCAAAATCCAGCAAGAGTCAAAGTGAGCACAGTGTACTGAAGAGTGAAGGAATGGAATGAGAAGCACTGGAGGAAATGCTCTTTGCTACATGCCGAGCAGAGGAAGCACGGGGGCTGCAGAGTCCCTGTCTGTTCCACCACAGCAGCAGCAATCTGGCTCAGCCCCTCTGCACCTCCCTCCAGCTCTCCCTGTCAGGGTCATGCTGCAAAATATGGCTGCTCAAAGAGAGGAGAGGGGCTGGCAGGAAGCCACCGCCGAATTCCCTGCAGACCTCAGGGCTTTGTAATTGCCTGCTGGTAGCTAGGGTCCTCCATGGTGCGCATGTTGCTTAAAGGTCAACGCACATTCTCCTTAAAATTTCAGGGCACATTTGTGCTCTGCTGCATGCTTTTCATTTCCTTCAGAAACTGGCACAGAGAAAGCAGAGCTGATTTCAGTCTGTAGGAGCAAAGCCTGCTCTAGAAATGCTTTATTCTTCTTTTTTTCTCAGTCTAGATAATTTTTATTTCTGATCTTGCCTAATTTATGGAAACCTTCCAGTCAGCAAAGGTGAGAAGGTATCAAGTTGGCAATCTTTCCCTCTTGCTTTTACTGCTTTAGACTGAAATCAGCATCACTTTAACATGGTCCTGCAGTTAATATTCTGCATTGAGGAGCTGAGAAGGAAGGAGAATGGCAATGACCAATTCACCTGCCAGCTTAATGGCCTACTTGGATAAAGCTAAAAGCAAACTGTGGTTTTAACTGTAAGCAGTGATGTCCTCCAAGCCAGAGATGTTATTACATACTTGTGATCAATATACATTACAAAGCAATGTCATTTTCTTTTTCTGCTTTAACCTCTGGAAGGTATATGTCTCTAAAACACTAAAATAAGTCACAATATTGATAATTACTGGTTCTAAATTCCTTGCCTAACATGGTTACAGTACAAATGTCATGAAGCCTAAAATTCAAAGTAGCAACAAGGCAAGATATTCAGGAAAAGGACAAATGAAAAACGATCACAAAGGATCTACCTGAATCAGAGCTTACAGCAAATAAAAACTGAAGTTACCTTGAAGCTTGGAAAGCATACCTGCACGCATTCCCTGTCTACACGAAACTACTGCATATCATTTTATGGCTTATAAAAGGTTTTGGACAAATGACTCTGGGCACTCTCACCTTCTAATGACCCATAGAAACTATTCATATTTAACCATTAACACACCCAGAGCTGTGAATAATTGCACTTATTCTGAGAATATGGACATTTGTAACAGCATTTTTGTGTTAAATAGTGTTTCGTTCACAGAAGACAAGAGAAAGACAACCTACCAGAGACACCAATGATTTTTTCTATTACCTTTGATGACTCCACTATGAACAACACTCTTCTTTTCTATATTTCTGTAAGCCTGTCCTTTATTCTTACTTCCAGCTCTCTCCCTCATAAAATACTTCACATTCCAGCTTTCTTATGAGGAACGCATACTGTTTAACTGCTTTAGCTGTTTGTATAGCTCCCATTAGCAAGGTTTGACCAAAAGACACTGAATTCCTTTGCCAATTCCCAGAACTATCCAGTGCCAATTCCTTTCTGACCCTAACTTTGCTTCTCTCTTTGGCACAAGTCTGTATTGTGTCCACAGACAGGACAGACATGGAAGAAGGAAGCAATAGTAAGAAATAGTAAAAAAAAAAAAAAAAAAAAGGTAGGTAAAAAGAATCTAGAGGACATTTATAAAAACATAATTCTGTAAACACTTTAGTCAAGGTTTTGGCAAATAAGTTGGATTCTTTTTCTTAAGAGAGCAGTGGGATAAATTAAAGCTATTAGTATGAGACTACTTATATCACATTTCTATAACATCAGTTTGTCACTTGAAAAGTGATATTGGCCTTTCTTTATTTTATGCTATCAAAGAGACTTAAGTAAAGGCTGCAGTGCTTAAGCTTCCAGCTTTCTGTTTGGGAAAATACCAGCAAAAAGACAAATAGCGTTCAGTAAGACTGCAGATACAAGAGATTCAAGCACCCAGGTGAACCATGCCATTCCATCTGCACTCTGCTCTGCGTGCCAGGCTGCTTGGCAGGAAGAGGGAATGGACAGGACCCTGCTGTCCAAGCATTGCAGAAGACATGAATCTTGTCAAATCTGAATTGGGTTCCCTGCCAGTTATCAAGCAAGCAGCCAGCAGACTGCTGCATACCACACAGCAATGTGCATAACAGTATTTCCATGCCCCACTGCCCTCCCCTGGATGGCACTTGTTAAGGCATTTCTTTGGGTTCCTTTGCTCTAGGTACTGCAGAGACCATAACCAACTAACAAGGTTGGCTGCATTTGCATTGGATGAAAAACAAAACGTTTCCTCACAGCATAGTTTAGAACAGCTTCAATGTGTGACTCAAGAGGAAGTCTCTCTTCTTTTTTCTTTTTATAGGAACTCCAGAATGGCTTCACATGAGTTCAAGTTCTTCATATTTTGATTTACTTAATGGCATCAAATTCTAGCATCAATTTTTTTCTCAAAGGTTTAACCACTTATAAGAAATTTTATCACTGTATACTTTACTTAGGACTGCAGTCACAATCAAAGCATAATCTTTCTGTCAACAGGAAAAACTCATCAAAGAAAGCCTTTGCTACTACTAACTCAGTGAAAAACAACATATATATACATATATTTTCCTGGACAAAGTTCATATTTTGCATCTAGTAAAGACACATCATATGCTTTACTCTCAGAATAATTCCTTTAAGCATCCTGATTCCCTTTAGTGTTTTCTTCTCTCCTGATTTTCTTCTATTCCTTCTGCTCTATTACCAGTTTTGTTCTATTCTTTACCCCATCTGTAGCAATTTCTTCCAGACAAGATATGAATCAATAACTAGAGCCTTTCAGAATGATAGGAAAATACATTTAAAGGAAAAAAGAAAGATAAAATATTTTACAGATGTCATTTACAGATTATATTCAGCCAGTTTCACCAACTTGTAATCAATGATCCACAGGCATGAGACTTTTCACATAAATTTATCTAAATTGAGAGAAAATCAGAAAACCTGAACTGTAACACCTTTACAGTCTCCACAGAAGCCTGACTGGAGAAGCTGCAAACAAGGATCTATCCTCTGGGGGTCTTCATAAAGGACTATGAAAAGCTTAGGTTTGCTTATACAGTTCTCCTCTCAGATGAATTTAGCTGGTCCCTGGTGATTTTCAGGGCTGCTGTTGAGATGATCGGTGAGCAGGCAACTCAGGCCTTGGTAACCCCAGAGCCATTTCAGAAGGCTGTTCCTTGGAAGCTCAGTAACAGCAGCTGCTGCTGCTGCTTTCACCTCATGCCTTGTCCTTGCTGTCTCCATGTAGGATGCTGTGTCTACTTTGTACATGAAGCATCCTCTTCAAGGTCATTTATGAGAGTCACCAGACTGATGCAGAGGAGTTTACCAGGTTACTGTTTGTTAGCTGAGCAATAGTAATCAACGTGGGCATGCTGTTAGCTCATCCCAGGTGTAAAGTGATATGGCTTAATTTAAGCCTTTCAATTTAAAGTTAATTGAAAGAGATTAATGCTAAGTCATATTTTCTCGCAATTGGAACAGGCCTAGAATGGAAAATTACCATAGCTGTGTTGATAGTCAGCAATTTAGTAAACCCTAGTAATTTCATTTTGTTCTCCACTCTACCTGACTTCACATAGAAGCTACCTTCCACTGGACCAAATTGCAGATTCCCTCTGCAATGGAAAAATGTTTATTGAGAAAAGCTGGTCTGCTCATGGTTTACACACCTGCAGTTTGCACCTACTCAGCTCCAAAATGGCACAACCTTTCAAAAACAAGACAGAATTCCAGTTTCTGACACCAAGGTGTTCCCACATACTTACATAGCTCAAAGAAGACAGTTAAAACAGTGTCAGAAAGTGTTAAGTAAAGCAGAGTTCAGATACCACTCCCAGACCTGTCAAAAATGTATTTTGAGATTTTGAGCACTTCTTTCTTTTCAGCAGAACTGGTGACATGATTCAGAGCATGAATATTTCTGGAATAGATTCATTTGCTATCTTTTGGTTGGACTCTGAGGCTATGCTATTATGATGCTGCAATGTGAGCAATCATTTAATTCTCAGGCTTTTGTCCTGTACTTACATGGAACATCAAAGCAAGCTTAATGTCATTTTAAAGATCATAATCTAAACTAGAAGATTTAAAATGATGCCCAAGTCAACCTCATATTTCAAGAAGATAGAGAGAAAGTGTGATTTAATCAGCTGGCAGATTTTTAAGATATTTGTTGAGCACTTTTATTTTTCCTAATCAAATTTACCAGTAGCAGGGGAATTAAAGTAAAAGCTGTCTGCAGAGATATATATCTTGTTTATCCACATTTTCATGAAAAAGGACACTGACAGCAGACTTCAAATATTTTGTAAATTCAAAAGAATATGAAAGAAGTCAAAATGAAAAAGTCCCTACTGCTGTTACCCTCTTACCTAGGATGGGCCAAATGGGCTCATTGGCACACGGCCATCTCTGAACTCCTCCCAAAGGAGAGGGCATCCTGACTCAGGAAGCAATTCAGAGAGGAAGTCAGGCTTGTTTATGCCTCTCTTGTCTTCCTCTGAGAGAAGCTGTGGTGCACCATTAAGGCCGTCAGCAGGGGATGGATTGCATGCCTTCTTTTCACCAACAGCAGACAGATGTGGCTCTTTTGTTCAGCCACTTTCTGCAGGCTGTCATTTTTCCTGGGGAGCGTGACCATTTGCAGTAGCCTGACACTAAGGTCACACAAGGAAATAGAACCATACATTTGAATTTTGTATTTAATTGGGTCTCATTAGGAACTGCAGAGTTTTTTTTTTTTTTTTTTTTTTTTGCCTTTTAAGTTTGGACCAGTGAAATCATTCCAGGTGAAGTTAAATACACAAAGACTAGATTGGATGGTCAAGAACAGGCAGTGGGGAAGCCTTCAGCTCAACTGCAGTTAGAAAAATCATGTGTGAGTTTGGAAACACTGCTGCTACTCAGCTCCTGGCTGCCCTTCTAGCCCTGGGATAAACACTCGAGGGATGAAACACAGACTTTTTAATGCATCTTTAAAATCCATAAGCTCACATTCAGATAAAGCAGCAGGCGGTCAAGATTGACAAGCATGTTTTTAAATAGGAAGGAAATGCAGGCTTCAAAGAGCCTGCAATATTTTTTAATTAATAAGGAATCACTAGGAGCCAATTAAATCATGGTCATTCCAAATAGAAAAGATAGCATTGCTCTTTTTCTTGTGCTGCTACACAGGAGACTCTTAAATTTGGCAATTTCTTGAAATAGAAGTGCTCTGCACCTTTTCAAATTACTTTTCAGTCATAATTAAGTGACAGTTAAGAAGCAAAGAAAACTTTTTTAAGTTTGAGGTTTAGTTATAATTTTGTGCGTGTGTGTGTGTGGTTTTAAAGAGCTGGAAGTTCATATCAAAATAACTAGGAACAGACAAATCTGTCCACAAAAAACTAAGATACATTTCTGCTTGCTTTGATAGCAGTTAAATATGTCCAGGTCCAATTCTTTGTGTTTTCACATGGAGTCAAATAGGAAAAAAAGCTTCAAACTTTGTAACTTTGTAGGAAATAGAAAACTTTAATTAAGAAAATCAAATCTGTGTCTCACTGCTGCTCAGTGAATGAAAGAACTGGACATTTAATTCAATGGCTCACCTACGCTACAGAGTCCAAAATACAGTGATTGATTTTGGGCCTACCACACTCAAGTAAAAACACCAACCTAAAGGAAAAAAAATAAGAAATCTGCCTTTTTTTTTTTTTTTTCCCAGAAAATTCTATTTATTATAATAACCTTTCCCCAAAGTGGCTTGTAGCTAAATCAAATCCCTACCAGGAGCATCTTCAGACTACTGATGTCCAAAGTAAACTTCTATACCCGCTATGATTTCTAAATTCAGCTGTTCAAAGAACCCAGATATCCAAAACTGCTAACCCGTCTCAAAATGTCATCAATGGGGACAGAAAGTCGTTACATTTTATTTAAATACATGTAGTAAATGTCATAACTACCTTGCTCCTTGACTGCACAGAAAGACAGGGAATAATAGCTTTGGAGAACTTGTAGTCTAAGCTGATCTCAACCCCTTATAGCTTAAGAAAGGTCACTTTTGCATCTCCCTATGGACCTGTGTTTTTATTGCAAATGTTACTCAGTTCAGTAATTCAAGCTTATTAAGACAATTAACTCCAAATCCTAATTACCTTTATTTTTTAAAGAGAGTGCTATGATTTTGACCTGTGTTTAGATATATTCGTTTCTCCCTGTTGCTCTCTATTGTTTCTAAACGTGCATAACCACAACAGTGTTGTCCAGCTTCTGATGTCTACAAAATAGAGGCATTTCATTATTTCACCATTGGAGGTCTTTTGACAAAACCGAAAGATTCACATACTAAATGTAGCCAAGTAATGCCTCCTAATCCAAATACAACATTTAATGAGTTCACTGAAACATCACTGCTCACCCCCTAACTTCTAGTTTGTCTACCCAACCACATTGTTACCCCAAGAGCTTCTATTTCCCCCACAGCTGCAGATCTTTACTCTGCTCCTAGAGTTAAGCTGGCAGCTAAGACATTGTTATTCTATATTTGTCACAATCTGTCATAAAAGAATTGTTAAGTATAGTAAATACTACAAGAATTGGGCTCTGTAAGGGCTCAGGGAGTTAACACTGCAAAATATGTTTTGCTCACTAGACATAAATATGTAGTCTAGTTTACTGACATAAAATAACTTCATACCTTTCTCACATCATGTTCAGAAGACAGGCAGTTTAGGAAAAAAATCTGTGTAACTCCTGGTTGCATAGCTCTGTTCCAGTATATCAGTATGCTTGAAACAGCAAGCTATTATACATTCTATCAGTCAAATCAGTTCCCCCACCGTCCCTAGGCAGAAGGGAGCCTTACCTGAATCCCTAAATAGGAGAGCTATCACTCATACTACCTTCAAATAAACAAATTCAGCCAATTCATTTTAATTGCCTTACAGTCATCAGCTGTGCATCTCAATACTGAGGTTAGGCTTTTCTTCAACTCAGGAGTTGTGCTTTAGGCCCACTCTCCTTATTCAAGGGAACGATTACAACAGACACTGCCTCTATCCTAATCTTTCAGCCTGAGAAATTTGGAGTTACTGTTCTTTCCTCTACAATTTATTTCTTCATCCCAAGCATGACTTTAGCTTTCTCATATTCTTCTATGTTCTGGGTTGTGAAAAGCAATGTCTTTTAAAATTCAGTTTTTACAAAAATGGCAGGAATATCAGACTACTTTCTCAGGCTCTTGTTAACATACTACTGGATTCACCACTCCTTCTGGCAGCCAAAACCTGTGTTGCCAGGTTTGTGCCTTTCCCTGTAAATCAAGGAGCTTTCTTTTTAAAATGTGTCACAAGGGAGTTCTGCCTATCTTTCAGCATTTTTTAAAGTCATGAACTACATTGCACTAGCAGAAAGCGACTAGAGAGACTAAAACACTAGAAGTCTACCAACCTTGTGCATTAGAAGGAGATTTACAAAAAATGAGGAGTTGAAGCTTCCACACTAATGCTGCTTTATGTTCTCTCACAAAGCTGAGAAAGCCACTAAAGATGGCCAATGACTATTACAGGTCTGCTAATTTCAGAGATACTCAGTGAGGCTGCCCATGGCTTTAATTGCCTTCTTTATTTATTTAATTTTGTTACTTTATCCTCTTCATGTACATTAATAAGCAGTTTTGGCCTACAGTTTTTTATTTCACTTGTCTTATGAAGTGGATGTACTACATGATTATAACTTTCTTTTCTTGTGCCTTTATCTCCTGGGACATAATGCATCATCATGTGTGTAGGCATGGTGGAAAGCTGACTCAAATGCTGTTTCCTTTCTATTTCTCATTTCTTTTCCCTCAGGAAGCTCCAGTAATTTCCCACTATTTCTTTTCCTCACTTAGATTCCTTCTTGCGAGGAAAAACACCAGCATCAAGGAGCAAGTACATAGTGAACCAGCTGTTTACCACAAATGTCCCATTTCTTTGCTCTATGAGTATGAGAAGCTGTAGAGAGAAAAGAATACTATGCCAACTTGAGTAATTAATATTCACAATAATTGCCTCTAAAATAAAAAGTAGCAAAGGTGCTGACTGCAGAATTTGTTAGAAGATGGCTGCCAACCTGGCAATGGAAAAAGTGCCTCTCATTCTCCTGGCTTCACATTCTCAGCCCCAAAAGTGAGGTAGTTAATCTGTATGTCCTTCTCCCCTGCAGACCTTCACTTTTAGATCTGGCCTTTACTTTAATCATTTAAAGATGGACAATTAGTCATTTTACTGCCCCAAAAATATAGAATCACAGAATCACCGAAGTTGGAAAAGACCTCCAAGATCGTCCAGTCCAACTGTCCAGCTACCATCAGTATTTCCCACTAAACTATGTCCCTCAATACAACATCTAAACATTTCTAGGACACCCCCAGGGATGGTGACTTCACCACCTCCCTGGTGCAGCATATTCCAGCACATGACCACTCTTTTGGAGAGGAAGTATTTCCTAATGTCCAACCTGAATCTCCATTGGTGCAACTTGAAGCCATTCTCTCTAGTCTTATTTCTAGTTACATGGAAGAAGATGCAGACACCCGTCTCACTACAACCTCCCTTCAGGGAGCTGTAGAGAGCAATAAGGTCTCTCCTGAGTCTTCTCTTCTGCAGATTTAATAACCCTAGCTCCCTCAGCTGCTCCTCATAAGGCTTGTGCTCCAGACTCCTCACCAGCTTTGTTGCCCTCCTCTGAACACACTCCAGGGCCTCAATGTCTTTCTTGTAGTTAGGCGCCCCAAACTGATAAGTACTCTGGGTGTGGCCTCACCAGTGCTCAGTACAGAGGGATGATTACTTCCTTGCTCCTGCTGACAACACTATTTCTGATACAAGCCAGGATGCCATTGACACACTACTGACTCATGTTCAGCTGAGCATTGACCAATATCTCCAAGTCCGTTTCCTCTGTGATCTTCCAGTCACTCTGCCCCAAGCCCGTAGTGTTTCCTGGGGTTGTTGGGCCAAAGTGCAAAACCTGGCACTTGGTCTTATTGAACCTCATCCCATTGGTTTCAGCCCAGCAATCCAGCCCGTCCAGATCCCTCTGTAGGGCCTTCCTACCCCCTAGGCAGATTGATACTTCCTCCCAACTTGGTGTCATCTGCAAACTTACTGGGGGTGCATCCAGGTCATCAATAAGGATATTGAACAGGACAGGCCCCAGTATGGACCCCTGGGGAGCACCATTCGTGGTCACCAGCTGGATTTAACTCCATTCGTCACTACTCTCCGGGACCAGCTATCCAGCCAGTTCTTTACCCAGCAAAAAATGTATCTGTCCAAGACATGGGCTGCCAGCTTCTCCAGGAGAGTACTGTGGGAGACAGTGTCAAAGCCTTTGCTGAAGTCGAGGTAGACTGTATCAACAGCCTTTCCCTCCAGGTGGGTCACTTGATCATAGAAGGAAATCAGGATGGCCAAGCAGGAGCTGCCTTTCATGAACCCATGCTGTCTGAGCCTGATTCCCAAGTTGTCCCACACATGCCATGTGATCTCCCTTGAGATGATCTGCTCCATAACCTTTCCTGAGGTGAGGCTGACAGGCCTGTAGTTCCCTGGATTCTCCTTACAAGGAGTCACGCTGGCAAGATTCCAGTTCTCTAGGACCTCTCTGGTTGGCCAGGAACTCTGATAGATGATGGAAAGTGGCTTGGCTATCACCTCTGCCAGCTCTCTCTTGGGTGGATCTTATCCAGCCCCAAGGACTTACAACAGACCAGGTGGAGTAGTAGGTCTCTGTTTCCACCTGAATTGTGGGGGATTTATTCTGCTCCCTATCTGAGACTTCCAGGTCGGGGGGTAAAGCACCCTGAGGACAACTGGTCTGACTTTTAAAGACAGATGTAGAGAAGGCTCTGAGAACCTCATTCTTTTCCTTATCCTCAGTGGTCACATTCCCATCCAGTAGAGGATGAAGATTCTCCTTAAAGTTCCTCATTCTCTTTTACCCTAACAGCCAACTTGAGTTCAAGCTAGGCTTTTGCCTTTCTATCCCTGCACATGCTAACAATTTCTTTGTACTCTCCCTGAGTTGCCCGTCCCTTCTTCCATGGGAGATAGATTCTCTTTTTCTCCTGGAGCTCAGGAAAAGCTCCATGTTCATCCACACCAGTCTTCTTCCCCACCAGCTCATCTCGTGGCACAGGGGGATAGCCTGCTTCTGTGCCTTTAAAACTTCCCTCTTGAGGAGCATTCAGTCTTCCTGGACCCATTTACCCTTCAGGACTGAATCCCAAGGGACGATCCCCACCAGAGTCCTGAACAGTTTGATGCTCACCTTCCAGAAGTCCAGGGCAGCAGTTTTGCTGGGTCCCCTTCTGACTTCACCGACAATCAAGAACTCTACCATTTTGTGGTCATTCTTTCCAAGACAGCTCCTGACCTCCACATCTCCCACCACTCCTTCTCTGTCTGTGAACAGCAGGTCAAACAGGGCACCTTCCCTGATAGGGTCTCTTACCAGCTGCATCAGGAAGTTATATTCTGTACGCTGTAGAAACCTCCTAGACTGTTTCTTGTGCACTGTATTGTATTTCCAGCATACATCAGGGAAGTTGAAATCCCCCATGAAAACAATGGCTGGCGATTGCACAACTTCTGCCAGCTGCTCATAAAACATCTGTCTCTTCATTCTGTTTAGGCCATCTATAGCAGACCCCCACCAGGATGTCCACCATGTTGGCCTTCCCCCTGGTCCTTACCCATAGAGATTCAACCTTATCATTCTCAGCCCTGAGCTCAACAACATCAAAACTCTCTCCACGCCACACCACTACTCTTCCTTCCTTGCCTATCCCTTCTGAAGAGCTTATAGCCATCCATTGCAGTCCTCCAGTCATGGAAGTGATCCCACTATGTTTCCATAATGGCAACTAAGTCTAAGTTTCCTTCCCACACAATGGCTTCCTGCCCCTCCTGTTTGTTGCCCATGCTGCGTGCATTGGTGTAGATGCACTTCAGCTGAGTCCCTTGCCTCACCCCCAGTCCCATCATTGTTCCCGTAGAATCATTTCTAGCTGGCCTGATTTTATCCCCTTTCCCCTTCATATTTAGTTTAAAATCCTCTAAATGAGTCCTGCCAGCTCCTGGGCTAGGATCCATTTCCCCCTTTGAGACAGGTAGGATCATCAGCAGACATCAGGACAGGTACCGAGTAAACCACCCCATGGTCAAAAAAAACAAAATTCTTGTGATGGCACCAGCCTCTCAGCCACGTATTTATGAAATGGGTTTTCCTGATCCTCTCAGTATCCCTCCCTGACACTGAAGGGATAGAGGAAAATACAACGTGTATGCTCTCTCCATCCACTAACTATCCCAGTTCCCTGAAGTCCTTTTAGATAATCCTCAGGCTTCTCTTAGGGACTATGTCACTGCCGACTTGTCAATAGAGGATGATAATCAGAGGAGTGAATCAGACAAGGAAGTTTCCTAGAGATATCCCTGACCCAGGCCCCAGGGAGGCAGCACACTTCCCTGCGGGTAGGGTCTGTCTGACATAGGGCCCTTTATACCTCTCAGCGGGGAGTTGCCGCTGACAATCATCCTTCCGTCCTTCTTGGCAGAGGCAGTCTTGAGGTGTGGAGTCAACCACCTTACTCCAGACAACCTTGCCAGGGGGATATCCCACCACATCCTCACTCACCTCTCCCTTAAGATACAGAGCCTCAAACCTATTATGTAGGGACACCTGGAGAACCAAGGTAGATCAGGATGAGGGTTTCCCATGATGCTTAGCTGGGACCTGTTTCCACTTCTCCTCTTCTCTCAAATCACCTCCTTCTACCTGTTGCTGGCAGGGGAGGGAGCTCACCACTGTTTGGGGTGTATCGCCCTTGTGTCTTTCCTGCAAACTCAGCGGAGAATTACTCCACCAATCTATCTCCTGCTCACACTCTCTGATACTCCTTAATCTCTCCACCTCCTCCTTGAGCTTCACCACCATACTGAGCAGATTGTCCACCTGCTCACACCTCACAAAGGTGGAATCCCTGCCGCCCTTCACTGGTGGCAACAAGTTCAGGCACTCACTGTCTGAGTCACCACGTTCTTCCTTGCCAGAGCTTTCTGCCTGGTGGAGACCATGGCCCCCATGATGTCAAAATGCCATTGCCACACAGAGAACTATGGCACCTGGCAGCTGCTCCCTGACAGGGCTATCCTTCAACCAGCAGAGGCCATCCCTGCTTCAGTGTGGAATGCATTTGCTCCAGAGTTGAGTACCTTGCCAAAAAGGTAAGGTATCATTAAGATTTGAAAAATTTGGTTAAAAAGACCTTGGGCATTCTTAGTTGTTAGCTTTTAGGTTTTGTTTTGCTTAAGCTCCACTAACATTAGGATTTTGCATTTAAGAATTCCATGTCTTTCCACTGGCAAAAGCAAATATTCTTTCCGACTCGATTTTTATTCCTAGCCTGTAATAGGCTTGGCTATATGAATTCTACAACAATCTGCCTGCAATTCTGCACTGCTTCAGTGCTGATGAAGGAATGTTGTGGGAGCTTCATTGCATTTCGCAACCAATAGTTTCAATAATTTTAATGCACAGTAAAATAAGGCAACAATTTCCCACTCTTATTTTTCTATTACATTATTTTAATCTAATTCTTAGGAAAATAAAAGCCATGTGTGATAGGGAATATCTCCACTGTATGGCTTAGCAGTGAAGTAGTTAACCATGTTTATCTGTATGCTGTTGTATTTAAGTTTCAATGTTAACATCCCTCTGAAACAAATAGGTCTGATTATTCTTTTTAGAACCAATTTTTCATGTTCTACAGACTGAGATATTGTCTATGTTAAGAACATTTGCACCATTATAACTACCCAAATTTTAGTTACATCAATCCTACTCCCTGATGTAGATGAATTGTACCTAACCACATTATTTTATGCCTGTGCAGGCTGCTCATGGTAGGCATTGTCAACAAAGGACAACGGAGTTTCTTAGTGCAAAGTTTCCCAAATGGGGAAAAATATTACATGGCTTTTCACTCGCTTTACATTTTAAAGATCGCATTTTGAACAACAAAGAGTTAAAATGTTTTTGAAAGAAAGAAAAATAAATCAAAAACTAGAACTCTCTTCTTGACTTGAGGCAGCCCCAGCCCAAACCTTTGAGGAGTGTTTCTGCTGCAAGGACCCTCTGTTTAATGGGTGTGGGTGTATGGTCAAAGGCTGAATATACCAACTTTCAGAGTAGCCTGCTGATATCTCCACAGGTACAAATGACTGCCCTTCACACCACCAGCATAGTGCAAAAGGGGGTTATATTCCCCTGAGTAGGAACAGATATTTTCTGTTGGCACACTACCTAACACAGGAGGGTCAGATACCACAATATAAATATTTAATCTTAATAACTAGGGAGGAAATATCAAGGGGATATGTTAACATGATGCTCTCTGAAGCTTATTGCATATAAGCAATGTCTTTGCCTTTATTTTTTTTTTGGTAGGTAGAAGAATAGAAGCCAGATTTTCTAAATGTAGAATCAAAAGTTGACTAAGTCTGAATTTCTATGCCCATTGGGACTGCAGCTGAGAAGTCCAGATTTTCAGCTTAAAACATAACACGTGGAGATTTTGCCAGTGTAAGGAGTCAGACAATAAGAAAGGGGCTGGCGGTGGGAGAAGTGGGGTTTCGCATCCCTTCCTCTCCCTCCCCTCCCTGGAGCACAACATATTTCTACTAGGAGTAAAAATAAATAAATCCCCAGTTGTCTTGCTGTTCCCAATTAGTATTCTGTCCACAAGCTGTCCCATCAGGGAAAAATGCCGCCCTCACACACGTGTTCAGGATAGTACTGATGAATCTGAGGGCCTCTCCAAACACAGTGACCATCTGCTAGGCAAAACATAGGGGTCTGACAAGCAGGAGCCATTCAGCCCTGTTGTTGGGCCACATTATTACATATTTGACAAGGGTAATGAGAGGCTGTCATTAACCTTACATGACAGTCTCCACAATGACACGCACTAAAGCAAGAACAAAGAGCAGAACTCAGTAAAAAGGCACCTACTTCTCATTTAACCCCGGAATTGTCAGACACCATTATTGCTAATGGAGGCTGGCGGTCCTGGGGTTAATTTCCATCTCTGTGCTCTGCTTGTTCTCTTTTTGAAATGTACTCTTCGTATGGTTAAGGAAGCAGTTTTATCAGTGCTATTGGGAAGGCAATGCATTATTTATCATAACACACTGAGATGTAAGAACAGAGAGGGTCTCCTGGAGGAATGAACAAACAGACATATTTCATGAACCCGTCTGATGGTCTGAAAAAAAACATTTCTGAGCTCAGTCTCTGATATTTAAGGTTATCATTGCCTAAGTGTGACATTTCTCTCATCTGCACTTCCTGCCAGATTTCTGTCAAGTTTAAAATCACAAGACTGTTTTCCTAGTGACCTTGTCACAGTCACCTGGCTTTATACCCACAGGGAAATCCCATTGAGAAACTTAATCGGTCTCATGACTTTTACTTGAACAACAGATGTAGGGTGAGACAGTATTTATAATTTCCGGAAATAAAAGGTCGTCTGAATATAAAATCTTTGTCTCAGATGTAGTGATATGGGTTACAGTCCTCTGCAAGTAGTGGAGATCTTGTAACAGAGCTGTGTGCCACATCAACAAGCTGAGGAGCGCATTTATTTCCACAGTGACCTCCAGGCTGAACCTAGGATGGGGGGCTCAGGGAATGAATGCAAGCACTTGTTCATATGCTTTGGTATATTTGGAACAAACGATAGAAGTTGAAGTGAAGATTATGTCTCACTGCAGGAGACTCGGAGCTGGTACAGCTGGGCGTGAGCACGCAGGAGTCACAAGGTTTGGGAACAGCTCGAGCCAATGAGAAAATAGGACATCAGGTGGTGGGTAGCCGCAGAATGAGGATGCTGGGAGCTGTCGGGGGGAGGGGATGCCATCTCTGTGGAGAAGCTCTCTATAAATAGCATACAAAAAGCATAGCACTTTCTTTCCACACAAAGAAGTGAGTGCAGCAGCACGAACGCATCCTTCCAGAGATGCAAGCTGAGAGGCTGGGAATCAGGCTGGGCAAAAGATTAATGCTTCTGTGGAGAAGGTGGAAGGTGAGAGTCGCAGTTACAAGACAAACTATTCCAGAAGTTATTCCAAGCAAGACTGCCTTTTTCTTTTTCTCCTGGCAATATATTAACAGTCATCAGATGTTTAAGTCATGTTTGTTACTTGCAAAGGTAAAATATGCCACACAAGCACATTTCAGGGTATGGATTGCTAGTCCAAATTTATCATGACGGCCTTTGCAGAGTCAGTTGCCAATGCCACATGCTGTCTTCTTTGTTCTCTTACTGGAGAGTACCCTCTTCTCGAGTTACCCACTTGTAATTAAGACTTGTTGCCAATGAATCAAGCATCATTTTTGTCTAGCTATCCAGAATTGGGTTTGCATCAACTGCTGCATTATCAAATCATTGTTTTACAAATACTCTTGAGGAGCTACTAAATGGAAGGCAGAACACATGTGAAACTGAGTTCTTCTTTGAAATGACAAAATTGTTAGTTGAGCAGTTTTCCTCCTTTATCCAGCTTGGTTTCACACATGCTTCCTGCTACAGCTATGAGAATTCTGTAAGCATTTTTCTTACCAGTAAGGATGGGCTTGTTAGGGAAATGGAGGCCAGGGGCAGCTTGAGATGTAGCGATCAGAGATGATGGAGTTCAAGGAAGAAGCAAACCAAAAAATAGGATTGCTTCCCTGAACATCAGGAGAACCAAATTTGATCTCTTCCAGGACCTATTTGGAGCTATCCCATGGGCTAGGGTGTTAGAAGGTAAAGGGGCTTGTGAGAGATGGTCAGCATTTAAACAGCGCTTCTTCCAAGCTCAGGATCAGTGTGTCCCTGTGAGAAAGAAATCAGGGAAGGGTGGCAGAAGACCTGTGTGTATAAGCAAGGAGCTCATGCATAAACTCAAAGGGAAGAAGAAGGTCCATGAAATGTGGAAAAAGGGTCTGACCGCTTGGGAAGAATATAGAAATGTTGTCAGGGCCTGCAGGGATATGATGAGGAAGGCTAAAGACCACCTGGGATCGAATCTGGCAAAGGAGATAAAGAATAAAAATAAGAAAGGCTTTTTTAAGTATGTCAGCAGTAAAAGAAAGAATAGGGAAAATATGGGTCCCCTACTAAATGAGGAGGCTGTTCTGGTAACGAGGGATGCTGAGAAGGTGGAGATACTGAACGTCTTCTTTGCTTCTGTCTCCATAGCAAAGACTCCCCCTCGGGAATCTTGGATCCTGGAGGTAAATGAGAGAGTCTGGGGAATGGAAGGCTTCCTTTTGGTGAGGGAGGAGATGGTCCGAGGGTGTCTGGGCAACATCAGTGTACATAAATCCATGGGCCCCGATGGGATACGTCCATGTATTTTGAGGGAGCTGGCAGAGGTGATTGCTGAACTGCTCTGTATGGACTTTGAGAGGTCTTAGAGGATGGGAGAGATGCCTGAAGACTGGAGGATAGCTGATGCCACTCTGGTCTTCAGAAAGGGCAAGAAGGAGGATCCAGGGAACTGCAGGCCAGTCAGCTTCACTTCTGTCCCTGGGAAGATGACGGAACAGCTTGTTCTGGATGCCATCTCCAGGCAATTGGAAGAGAAGAAGGTTATCAGGAGTAGTCAACACAGTTTCACCAGGGGGAAGTCAACCAACAACAACAAACAAACAACCAATAACCAACTTGGTAACCTTCTATGATGTTATCACTGGCTGGGTGGATGGGGGGAGAACAGTGGACGTTGTCTATCTTGATTTCAGTGAGCATTTGATACTGTCTCCCACAACATCCTTATAATGAAGCTGAGGAAGTGTGGGATAGATGAGTGGACAGTGAGGTGGGTTGAGAACTGGCTGATTGGAAGAACTCAGAGTGTTGTGATTGGTGACGTAGAGTCCAGTTGGAGGCCTGTATCTAGCGATGTTCCCTAGGGGTTGGTGCTAGGTCAAGTCAACATCTTCACCAATGAACTTGATGAGGCGATAGTGTCCACCCTCAGCAAGTTTGCTAATGATATGAATCTGGAAGGAATGGCTGACATGCCAGAAGGTGTGCTGCTATTCAGCGAGGCCTGGACAGGCTGGAGAGTTGGGAAGAGAGGAAACAGATGAGGTTTAACACAAGCAAGTATAGTCTTGCACTCAGGGAGGAATAACCACGTGCACCAGCATAGATTGAAGGACAACTGACTGGAGAGGAGCTTTGCAAAGAGGAACCTGGGTGTCCTGGTGGACAACAGGTTGGCCATGAGCCAGCAGTGTGCCCTTGTGGCCACGAAGGCCAATGGCATTCTGGGGTACATTAAAAAGAGCGTGGCCAGCAGATCAGGGGAGGTGATCCTCCCCTTCTACTCTGCCCTGGTGAGGCAGGTATCTAGTTCTGGGCTCCCTGGTACAAAAAAGACAGGGATCTCCTGGAGAGAGTCCTGTGGTGGGCCACAAAGATGATAAAGGGCCTGGAGCACTTCTCTTGTGAGGAAATGCTGAGCGACCTCGGTCTATTCTGCCTTGAGAAAAGAAGACTGAGGGGGGATCTTATTAATATCTATAAATATCTAAGGTGCAGGAGGCAAAGGGATGAGGCCAGACTCTTTTCAGTGGTGCATGGCAATAGGACAAGGGGAAATGGCCACAAATTGAAGCATGGAAAGTTCCACACAAGTGTGCATTAAGAACTTCTTTGTGATAAGGGTGAGAGAGCACTGGAACAGGCTGCCCAGACAGATTGTGGAGTCTCCTTCTCTGGAAACATTCAAGACCCACCTGAATGCCTACCTGTGCTACCTGGTCTAGAGGCTGGACTAGATGATTTCTTGAGCTCCCTTCTTCCAGCCCCTACAATTCTGTGATTCTGTGATTCTGTAATAAGTAGTGGAAATATGAGGCTAACTCACTAGATCTCCTCCTACAAAAGAACTTTTCTCTCAGTGTAGAATTCCATTCATTAATTTCCCCAGTAAATGTTCATTTCAAACTACTAAAGATGACTGAAGCATTTGTGCTGCAGTACTGTCAATATATGGATTCTGTATAGCTCTCTGTCTTCCCATACCTCTTTCCCTGCCTACAGCTCTTATCTACCTCCTTCTACTTCTTCTTGCTGTTTTCTCTACCCTTAGTCTGAAAAATTATTGGCTTTAGCTCAAGACAGAGTAACAGGGAAATCTAACTTCATCATTTGAATCTTAATAGATTGGTATGATCACTAATAATGGTTGTAAAATGATACGTTTCAGTACACAGCGATGGCAGCCTTAACAAATATGCTTGCTTCTTTCTAGCACTTACAACAATGAGAATGAAGCCAAATTACCCTTAGTTAGGATTTTCTAGGCTATCTAAATCTGGTGATCTGCTTGAGTCTGACTGTCCATAAGCCTATCAACAATGGGCTGTGGCAGTCATTTGAAAGACAGTAATTTATTTCTAAATTTTCTGAATATTTTATGTGCTAGCCTTGCAGAATAAAATGATTTATGAATATAGAAGGATCACCAATCCTAAAGAAATCTTCAAATATAGAATATGCATGATATTCCAGTGACTTTTAATTCTGTGGAGAATTTGGAGAGTCTGTGTTATCAAGATCCCTCAGGACAACAAAAAAGATTTGATATGACTTTTCTTAAAGGGAATTTTAAAAGTGTTCTTTAACTCTAATGAGTGAATCTACTTGGGAATTCTCAGAAATAGTATTCTGTACTCAAAAAGGAAGAATACCTAATAGTTTTTCATGCAAAACAAAGTTGATTTCCTCTTTTAATTGCACAGTTCAGGCTTAACTAAAGGACCAGGTCTGATGGCTCTATATTAACATGCAATGAGTTCCCTCAACACATCTGATCTTTAACCTTTTATGAATAAGACATCACATTCACCTGTAAGATCTATTTCCAACACAAATTCATACTTTATTTATTTATGGTTGCTATGTTTGTGAGGTTATGTAAATCTATTATGTTTTCATTTAATACTTCATTTATGTTCAGTAATTAAATGCTCATACTGTTAATTGCTAGAACTGTTTTTCATTTTCTTTTTTTCTGAAGCTGATTAGTGGCTGTTTTGCTCCAATGTTATGCCATAAATTCTATTTTTCATGACTTTTTAAGAGATATATACTGGTTAAGATTCTTGCTGTGTTATTATATTAAATAAAGATCATGATGGTGTAAATGATAACACTGTACCATACTGCAGTCTCTTAAACTATTCTAAAACCTGAAATCAACTTGATGTAGAGATAGTGAAATAATATACAGCACTGAATTCCGCAATGTATAAACAAATGAACAGGATACAATTCTGTTGCATTTTGCATAACTTTCATAAGTAGAAAATGATTTTACCACTTGCCCAAGTGGTCTTTCTTTATATATTCCGTCTTGGTCTTTCATGAAGTATGCTGCATATGCAATAAATATGAAGAATTACAGTACAACAGTGTCCTGCTGGCTTCAAAGAAAGGAAAAACAAGGTAAAAAGAAGGTAAAAGAGGAAGCAGTTATCAATATAAACAAAAACTTCTGTCATCCCAGTAAAAAAAGGAAGGATCCATATTCTTTGGAACATGGAACCATACAAAATGATTCATACGTTTTAATCAGTAGGAGAGACTTCATTCTACATGCTTAGCATATATTGGCAAGTTATGCAAGTATAATGTTCTGCCTTTAATTTAGCCTCAAACAGTGCGATGTGAATCAGACTAAACTACATTTAATCAGATTTCTGATGAATTATGAATGGACTTACGAAGAGATTGGGCCATTAAGCAGCAGATGAGACATAACTGCCCCAAATGCTTCACCTAGGGTAAACTCAAGTGGCTGTATTACAACTTCCTAAAAGCTGGAAGACTTAACAGCCTGAATTTGTTGATACCTTAAGAGAAGAGGAGACTCCACGGCAGAAAACCTCACTGTTAAGACAGAAATTACAGACTTGTACAAAAGACATCTAAAATACAATTTTTTCATCTTCAG
This sequence comes from Tragopan temminckii, assembly GCA_028571105.1. Lineage (NCBI taxonomy): Eukaryota > Metazoa > Chordata > Aves > Galliformes > Phasianidae > Tragopan > Tragopan temminckii. Next base: position 51,249,636 of record JAOWBP010002052.1, on the reverse strand, counting down.
CAGATAAAACATAATCATAATCTGAATAACTAAATTCCAAATAAATTACTCAAAGTGTATTTTATGCAAAACCAAAACAGGTTCAGCACAGCATTTTGTAGTTTTCCCTGTGATTATCAAAAAATCACCAAAGTGTAAGTCTTTAAAGCTCTTATTTCTGTCTTCTGCTTTCTGTTTCAGTTTTGCACACTCCACAGTATCCATCCAGCTAGTTTTGTTATTTAACTGCCTGCATTCCAAATGAAAAAAATAAGAGGAGCAGGTAGATACTTAATTTAGAGGTTGACTCTCTGAGGAAATAGTGGACAGCATTGAATTAGACATTATTTCCATATGAAATCATGAAAAATGGCATCCATTCTTGGCCAAGGATTTGAAGACAAGACAGGAAAGAAGCACAGGGATCCTGCTGAGCACTATTAAAAGATTAGTCAAATATTTTTGTCAGTGAAATCATATGATTTTCACTATCAACGTGTTGGCAGCATTGTGGATTTTCAAAGTCACAGGTAAAATGATTGACTGACACAGAAAATTCTGATCTACCACTGTTGCAAACAATGACTGCCATGTGGAGAAAGTGATCTCACTGTCCCATTGTCAGAGCATTATTTCATCAAAGTATAGTGCAAGTAGTTCAGAAGTTCAGCTGTATTTCTGTCATTTTTCTCAGAGCTCTCAAAGGACTATTAGTTTTTTATAGCAAGTAGCTGCTGGCAGCATTGCCATTGCATCCAGTTTCTCAATCAACTTTGCTGGAGGCAAGATAGCCCTACACAAGTCTTAAGTACACAAAGTAAGGCAAAATTTTGTTATAGTCCTATATGTAAAATTCCAAGTCTTACATAGCATATATACAGATATTACAGAACTTCCTGAATTCAAGGTTGTGAAGACAGAAAAGCCCCAGAAATTGACTGAAGAGAAGCTCTTCCTATCAATTTTTGAATACCATTTGCCAGTAGTGGTCATTTGCTCTGGAGGATGAACTTACTGGAGACTTCTCTTATGAACTGTGCCACTGCTATTGTTCTGGTTCCCACAGAATTTCTGAAAGCAGCCCATCCTGCCATCCACTCTCCCTGTGCGTCATCACTGGTAAACTACAGTGACTAGGACAAGAGGTAATTGTTTTAAGTTGTGCCAGGGGAAGTTCAGCTTGGATATCTGGAAAATTTTCTTATCAGAAAGAGTGGTAATGCCTTGAAACTGGCTGCCCAGTGAAGTGGTAGGGTCACACCCCTTGGAGGTGTTCAAGAAATGTGTTGATGTGGCACTGACAGACATAGGTTATTGGGCACATAGTGGGGATAGGTTGATGGTTGGACTAGATGATCTTAGTGGTCTTTTTTAACCTAAATGATAATTCTACAACATTCCTTTTGTACACAGAGATCTGTAACAGTATGGTCCTTGTTCCAAACACCCATGCATGTGATGTTTGGAACAGCTTTCAGTTTCTCTCAGCATGGTCAAAGCCAGTACTTACCATTCTGACTCTCACCACAGCTCCTTCTATCCACACATTCTTACCATGCAGCAGGTGGAGGCAACTTTCCATTTTGGTGGCATTTTAGTAGGGGAGGCTGATGACTCTCAACTCATTTCAGTGCTGAAGTCAAAAGTAACAAATAACTTCTTGTGAGAAGCTATGTTGCCAGCCGGGCAGCAGCCCATAAGGTTGCCAATGCTTCCCACTCTGTGTCAGGAGCCCTGTTTGGTGCAGAAATAGCAGCAGCAGCAGCACTAGCATACCTCAAATCCTCCTGCTTTAGCAAGAAAATCAACAGCCTGCTCTACTGAACTCTGAGAACATTTCATCGGAAACATGCTCCAGTGTTGTCCACTGGAGTCAATGTTTTAGAGCACTGTGATCTTTTAGTTACCAAAAGGAATTGTCCCTATTATAACTGGAGTATTCAGCTGGAAATTGTATCACAAAAACACTCAAAAATCAGACGTATAAAGGTTCAGTAAAATGTTCTATGAATTTCTACATCATACATACAAACAACATGTGTTCAAACCATCAGAGGTCAGAACTGGGCTGCAGGATCTTGCCCCAGGGTGATGCTGAACTAGATAGCTTATTCTGCCCTGCCTGAGTTTTTGTCCTTTCTATAAACAACAAAGTGCTCTAGGGAGTCATTCATATGCCAGTAAGTGTTGGGACTTCCAAGGGCAAGCAAGCATAACTTTGTGCTTACGCTTCTGAAGCAGGTCACTGTCCTCTGAAGCAGGTCTCTGGGCACAGAGGGCTCCCAGACTGTTCTGTGATGTCTTTAATTCATGAAATGAAGAGAAATAAAACATGCCACACCCTTTCTAATAATCACCGTCAAATTATTTCAGTGGCTGAAGTGGAAGATCACAGTAGCACACTAAATCACAGAATTGGAGCAAGGGACCTCAAGATATCATCAAGTCCAATCCCTCTTCTAAAGCAGGTTCCCATTCCAGCTTCTTTTTTTTAACTCTCATTCTGTTCCTAATATTTCCTTTCAGAGATCTCATTTATTCCCTGGACCCCCAATCATACTGTATTTTTGTAAGTAAAGTAGTGTTATCTTATTGATGCTACTTACATATATTCCTATTCTGGGCCATCTCTTGAGAGATTCACAGGGCCAATCTAAGTAGGGATGCATCTTAATAGTTGAGTAAATTTCTGGTTTTGTTTGTGAAGGACTTCTCTCCAACGTGATTTAAATCTGAGCTGTTAAAACTGTTCTCTTAAATGCAGTGTCTGTTTGCACTTTGAAACTGTGAGTTATCAGCAGTTCTGTTGCTTTGAACAAAAGAGCTTGTGTGCTATGCCTGCACTGCCGCTGTATTTGGAAAGACTGTTACAGTCAGGCAAATTAATTCTGATTTCATCCCCAAATTAATTATGAGATCATAAAGGACCATCAGAATGTTCAGGAATTTTTTTTGACCCAGGCTTCCTACAACAGCCTTCTCAGTCCTTTATCTTTCCTTCCTTTTTCATCTTGCCAGAAAAAATCATTTGGAGCAAGAGTGTTCAAGATATAAGAACACAGACAACAAAAGAGAATTTTGGTACGACTGAGTGTATACTTTGGAATTTCTCTCCAGAAAGACTTTGCTTCACTGTGCCATCCCTCAGAGGAGATCTGCATATTTGACATTGATATTTGCTGCTTCGGATCTGCCTCATTACATTCCTCCAGAGCATCAATAGTCCGCAGATCTGAATGAGTAAGGAAATTGGTGAGCTCCTGCTCCAACTACTCTTTACAGGGGCTCAAAATAGTACCTATTTTCAGAGTACAAATTTGCACACAATTAATTGGATTCAGTACAGCAAAGAGTTACAGCTGTTTGTTTTTTTTTAAATGAGGTGGTAGAAAGGGATAATGCCTACCTTTCTGAGAAGTCTTGTGGTTAGAATGCTGACTTTGCACTCCCGGACAAGTGGACAGGAACAGACACCCCTAACTTTCTGACATTTTCCTGAACTTTACACCACTGAGAGTAGGGAGAGCATTTCCCACATTCTTCTTATTTAAGCTCTGCTATCATTCAGCAAAGAATGCAAAACCCACTGTGCAAAATAAGCTAGCTGAGCTCTACTTTGGCCTTCTATGGTGGAGAGATGGTATCACTGGACAAAGAGAGGGCAACTGATGTCATCTACCTGGACCTGTGCAAGGCCTTTGACATGACCTCATGATATCATCAAGTCCAATGACATGGTCTCACACCACATTCTTATCTCTAAATTGGAGATATATGGATTTGAAGGCTGGACTATTTGGTGAATTAAGAATTGGTTGGATGGTTGCAGAGGGAGGATTAGGGTCAACTGCTCTATGTCCAGGTAGAGGTTGTTCATGAGTGGTGTCCCCCAGGGGTCCATCTTGAGAGTGGTGCTCTTCAACATCTTTATCAACAACATCACAGACAGTGAAATTGGGTGTTCCCTCATCAACTTTGCTGATGGCACTACGCTGAGTGGTGCATTTGACACAATGGAAAAGAGAGACATCATTCAGAGGGACCTGCTCAAAAATTGGGCACGTGAGAATCATGAGATAGTGTTGCTGCATCAGTGGACAAGGGAAGAGCCACTGATATCATCTTTCTGGACTTCAGTAAGGCCTTTAACACAGTACCCCACAACATCCTTCTCTCCAAATTGGAAAGATGTGGATTTCATGGGTGAACTGTTCAGTGGATGAATAACTGGCTGTAGGATTGAGACCAGAGAGTGGTGGTCAATGGCTCAATGCCTGGATGGAGATCAGTGATGAGTGGTGTCCCTCAGGTGTCAGTGCTGGGACTAATTCTCTTTAATATCTTCATCAATGACATTGACAATGGGGTCAAGTGCACCCTTAACAAGTCTGCTGATGATTCTCTGATTCTATGTAGGATGCATTCGGCACACCAGAGGGACAGGATGCCATTCAGAGGGACCTAGACAGGCTTGAACAGTGGGCCACACAAACTTCATGAGGTTCAAGAAATCCAAATGCAAGATCTTGCACCTGGGTAGAGGCAACATCCACTACCAGTAAAAGCTCAGGGATGAAAAGATTGAGCACAATCCTCTTGAAAAAGATCACAGGGTACTGGTGGATGGGAAATTGGACATAAGCCAGCAATGTCCCCTTACAGCCCAGTAAGCCAGCCATATCTGGGCTGCATCTAAAGAAGTTGAGGCCTCACCTGGAGTACTGCATCCAGATGTGGAGTCCTTGGTACAGGAAAAACAAGACCTGTTGGAGCACATTCAAAGGAGGCCCACACAAATGATCCAAGGGATGGAACATCACTCTTACGAGGACAGGCTGATGATAGAGCTGGAGTTGTTCAGACTGAAGAAGAGAAGGCTCCAAGGTGACCTGGTAACAAGGTGATCTTCTAGTATCTGAAAGGGAACTACCGAAAAGAAAGGGATAGACTCTTTAGCATGGTCTGTGGTCATAGAACAAGGAGAAATGGTTTCAGGCTTGAAGAGGGTAGATATAGTTTGGATATAAGAAAAAATTCTTTACAGTGAGGGTGGTGAGGCACTGGCACAGGTTGCCCAGAGATGTGGTGGATGCTTTGTCACTGAAGATTTTCAAGGCAAGGCTGGATCAGGCCCTGGACAACCCGATCTAGCTGTGGATGTCCCTGTTCATTGCAGGGGACTTGGATTATATAACCTTTAAAGGTTCATTTCAACTTTTAGGATTATATGATTGTATGAGTACAGACTGGGAGAAGAAAACATTGAGAGCATCCCTGCGTGTCTTGGTGGACAAAATCTGGACACAAGCCAGCAGTGGGCACTTGCAGTCCAGAAGGTTAACAGTACCCTGGGCTGCTCAGAAGAGGGGTGGCCAGCAGGGCAAGGGAGGTGATTGTCCCCCTCTATTCTGCCCTTGTGAGACCCAATCATTGGTCTCACAAGGCTTGGACACAATACTCAATTGGAGTATTGTGTCCAAGTCTGGGGCCCCCAGTACAGGAGGGACGTGGAGCTGTTGGAGTAGGTCCAGGAGAGGGCCATGAAGGTGATGAAAGGGCTGGAGCACCTCTCCTATGAAGAAATGTTGTGGAAGTTTGGCTTGTTCAGTCTGGAGAAGAGAAGGCTGCAGGGAGACCTCACGGCAGCCTTCTAATACTTGAAGGGAGTTTACAAGCAGGAGGGTGACAAACTTTTTACATGGTCTGAGTGATAGGACAAGGGGAATGGCTTTAAACAAACGGAAGGGAGATTTAGGTTAGACATTAGGAAAAAAATTTTTACTACAAGGTTGGTGAGGTGCTGGAACAGATATCTGGGATGGTTGTGGATGCCTCATCTCTAACGGCATTCAAGGCCAGGTTGGATGGAGCCCTGGGCAGCCTGATCGGGTGGGTGGCAACCGTGATCATGGCAGGGGTTTGTAACTAAATGATCTCTAAGATTCCCTTCAATCCAAACCATTCTATGGTTCTATGGTTCTATTCTATGGTTCTACGATACTCATACATTTGGTTTTACTCCAAACTTGCTTCTTGGATTGCAGGTAGAAACTTTTACTCATGGTAAGAGACAATGGCAATCTTTCATTTTGTAGCAGCTAAACAAATTCTTAGCCCACACAGAAAGGTCCACTACCTCCATTCCTTACCTCTTATTGTATGTTTGTATGATTCTGCCAGTAAAGCAATGGAAAAAAAAAAAAAAAAAAAAAGATGGTTGTAATCAGATCATTGGCTAAAACAACTGATCAATAACAACTGCATATGCTGCAAAGAGCCTTTAATGGCTCTTAATCCCCATTAGGCTGAGCTGGAGGAAGTTGGAGGAGAAACTGCATCACATTTCAACCATTTATAGCAGCATACTGGTACTTGAGCAGCTTTCAGGGAATGGGAGCACTTGTTCCGAGGTGCTCTGGGACAACCATCAGTAGGATAGGAAACTATTGCATCATTATTATCCAGGAAATGCTTTGGGGACCCTCCAGAGAATTGACTCCGAGGCTTATAATTTTTTAACAAGTCTATGTTGGGTCAACCAGCAGAACAGAAGCATAAGAAGCTTTCTGCCACTGGTAACTAAACGTGATTTGGGACATATTTGACTCAGTTTATGAAATCAAAAATGTCCAGTTTTAATCATGTATGCCACTACTCCATGTACTACCTTTAGGAGCATCTCCTTCCAAACACGACTCATCTTCCTGACATGTTTCAGTGAGGTCATGCGATGACAAAAGTTTCTATATATACTTGCTTTGTTTCTGCACTAAACTAAATAAAATACGTACATCAATCTTACTGGTGGCTTATACTGCGTTCTTCTATCTCACATTTAACTTCTCTGGTTTGAAACAATTCTACGTGCACGTCTCTTCAGCCTATGCATTTTGTATAGCAAAGACAAAATTCAAAATAAGAACCTGTATAAAATACGTAGCACCCAATCCATAGATACTATGTGTTACCACAGGGTTCAAAGCAAAATCTTAGTGAATCCAATATTAAGTTTACCTAAGTTTATCTTATTCTTGCACTGTACTGACATTCAGTAAATCTTATTTCACTGATAAGATCTAGAGCTTAATTAATGTCTGTCTCTTTTTAACAAGGAAATCACAGCAGCAAGTGGACTACAGGAATATCTGTGGGTCTTTTGATGGATGGGGAAGTCTAGTGTTAAATGACATAGTTTGTAGAATTTTGTGGAAACTTCAAAAAAGGAAGTAGGAGAGTGCTTTGAAGCAGCAGAATGATGTATTCTTCACAGAATCAGTTTGAGGCTGTGTTAGAAACAACTGCAACTTCCTCGATGCAATTGCTCTTCTGTCTTTTAACAGCACTGTCTTAGCTAAGAGTTAACAGTGCTGCAGGTATACAAAGCATTGCTTAAAAACAGTATTACTGAAAGAGCAGCCAACTTTTTTCTTCTCAGAGGTCTGAGTTTTGCTGATCTTCAATGACTACAAGAGTGCAGGAATCAACAAGGCAGCACTGCATCAATCAGCTCAGCTGGCAGTAAAGGCAGGAAAACACCGTTGATCAAGAATGCCTTAACTCACTATCATCTAGCCTCAAGAGGCTCTACCACTTTCTGGTGAATCAATTTTGCAGCTGGAAGGATACTTCCCCCTCACAGTTCTAATCAACTCAGCAATATAACCAAATACCTATCAACTTTGAGAGGAGAATACCTAGGATTTTTTAAGAATTTGTTCTTGTTTCTTCAATAGCTTGTAGAAAACAGCATAATAGTTTCAGTCTTTAGTATTAAGGGTATTAGCATGATCTCTTCGTGAAACTTGGCCATCATGTCACTTTTTTTTCAGAGCAAATACACAAAGCAGTTTCTTTTTTAAAATAGGACTCCAGACTCCAGGACACTATCCTGTTCTCCTGCAGTTTTCAGTGTAGTATCCTATCAAATCATGTGAAGCCAAGGGAAATATTTTTAGTAGACAGTGGCTCCAACCAAGGTAAGGGGCATCCAAAGTTCTCCTTCAATAAATAGCTAGATTTCTTTGCATTCAGCACGCAAATTCAGAAACTGAGTTTCTCAGTTGTCTTAATGGTCATAGAGCAGTTTTTTTCAGAAAACAGAATATGGAGTTTTGTTGAACAGAACATTTTTCCAAAGGCTTTTGTGTGTCATTTCAGTTTCTGAGGGTTAGATAATGATTGCAATAATATGAATAGATTACAGAAAAGTATCAGACACTGGAACCAATGAGGTTATCCCATGGTGCTATTTTTGAGCTGCATCTGTATCTGCCTTGTGAAGTCTTCTGCCTTCCTACAACGATATGCAATTGATATTCAAGACACATGCTTTCTACTGGCAAACTAGAGTAAAGCATAGCAGCATTCTTGAAGAAAGCTGATTTTTAGTGTTTTTCGATTTTGCGTCTTCAAAATGACATCTGCTTTGTGAAAGACTTAGAAATCTGAAAGGATGTTTGCAGAGGAGAATGAAATGGTATCTGTGATCCTTCTTTATTCTATCCCCTTCAAAATAAGCACTTGCACATGCCTTCATGCAAAAATGTGTACAATGCCATCTCACTTTCTGACAATTTTTATATAACGCTCTGTTTTGTAGAAATATTTTGAAATGTTTATTTCCAAGTTGTATTTCTATTAGACTAATCAAAGTAGTTAAGCATTTTAATAAACATACCTGAATAAGAACACACATCTGTCAGAAAATACCACTGATCCATACTGTTATCTACAATTTTACACAGCAATTGAATCTAGCTGATACAGTAGTTCTGCCAAGATAAAACAGATCTGTGTTTTTAGATAAATTGCATATTCTCAATTATTTGAATTCCTCTGCTACTTAAATATAAGGAACAAAATACCAGCCACATTTCCTCTTTAGCTGTCTGTAGAAGAACAGGCTTTATTTGTTTGAATGACATCCTCTGATATGTTTGTATATAATAATAATAATGACTGGATTTTTTTAATGTTGTAAGAATGCATGAAGACAAGAACTTCAGTTTTCTCTACTCAACTTGAGCTCCTGAGGGTATGACATGACTCTCAAAGCTGGGCTGTTGGATACCTGGGGCTCCCATACAGGTTGGTGCAGTGGAGGTGAGCTCCTTGCCACAGGTGGGGGTCTACACGGGTCAGAGATGGAGAGAGCGGTCCTCTGAACCTTACCCAAGTCCTCAGACCTACCTATGTGATATGGTCAGGGACAGTGGCACACAAGCCGCAGGGAAACACAGGCAGAGGCAGGAGGAGCAACAGTGGAGAGTAGAATTCCATTTGCCAGCCTGGTATTTAGCTCATAGAGTTTTGCAGAGGCTTGAATCTCAGACACTGTGGAGAGGCTCTTGAGGTCTATCTGCTCTTCTATATGGCACCTATGGCACGATCAGGGGGATTCAAAGATCTGGATCGTGGTAATTTTATGACTCTGAGGGGAGGGTCAAGTTCATGGGTGTCCAGTGGTGCCTCCTTGACCTCAGTGGTGAGCGCAAAAAGCTCAGGAAGGAGTGGATTCATTCTGCTCATCCATAAGTGATGATAAGTTCTCAACACAGGTGATCAAGAAGTCACAAAGGGGGTGCGGTTTTCTGGATCTTAAACTTACAAATAAGGAAGAACTTCTTGGGGATGTGAAGGTCAGAGACAGACCTGGTAGCTGTGGAATGGTGTGATTCAGGATCCTGAGAGGCGGGAATAAAAAAAAATAAAAAATAATAAAAAAAAAACATGGTCACAACTCCATGCTTCAGGAGAGCAGATGTTGGCCTTTTCAGGGCCATTCTATTTGAAACAGCTTCATGGGATACACCCCCACAGGAAAGAGGGATCCAGGAAAGGTTGCTGATATTTAAGAATTACCTCTTCCAAGTTCAGGAATGATATGCCTCAGTATTAGAAGACAAGAGTAGCCTACAGGAGTTCCAGGGCTCTGAGGCAGGTGAGGAGTTCAGAGCAAGGAAGACTCCTTCTCTGTGGGGGAGGATCAGGTTAGGAAACATTTAAACAAACTGAACTTAGATAAGTCCATAGGCCTTGATGGGATCCACTCATAAATGCAGAGGAAGTTGGTGGATATCATTGAAACGCCAGTCTCAGTGGGTTGTTTGGAAGATAGCAATTGGTTTCACGTGGACTGGAAGAAAGCTGGTGTCACCTCATCTTCAAAAAGAACAGGACAGAACATCAAAGGAACTGCAGAAAAGTAAGCGTCACTTTGATCCCTGCTGTAATGATGGCATAAAGAACTCTGTAAATCATTTCCACGTATGTTAAGGACAAGAAGGATACTGTCAGGTATTAGGATGGATGTATGAAAAGGAGAGTTCAACGTGACAACTTTCTGTGAGGAGATGGCTGCCTTAGTGGATCGTGGTAGAGCAGTATGTGGGGTTTCTTTTGACTTTAGTAAGGCTTTCCAATTGCCATAATATCCTCTTTAAATAACAGATGAAGTACGGACTAGATAAGTGAATGGAAAACTTGCTGAACCACCAGGCTTAGTAGGTTGTGATCAGTAAAGTCCAGCTGAAGTCCAGCAACTAATTGTGAACCACAGGGGATGATACAGGATTCAGTCTCATGACTTCAGTGTTGACTTGTATGAAGAAAAATGATACAGAACTTGGATAAGTGGTTGGTTTACCGGAGGGTTGTGCTGCCATGCAGAAGAACCTTGATAGGCTGAATAAATCACAGAATCACAGAATCATAGAATGGCCTGGGTTGAAAAGAACCATAATGATCGTCTAGTTTCAACCCCCCTGCTATGTGCAGGGTCGCCAACCACCAGACCAGGCTGCGCAGAGCCACATCCAGCCTGGCCTTGTATGCCATCAAGGATGGGGCATCCACTACCATCTTGGGCAACCTGTTCCAGTGCGTCAGCACCCTCTGAGTGAAAAACTTCCTCCTATTATCTAACCTAAACCTTCCCTGTCTTAGTTTAAAACCAGTCCCTCTTGTCCTATCACTGTCCACCCTCATAAACAGTTGAATGGACAGAAAACTTCATGAAACTCAAAAAGGATAAGTGCTAAGATCTGCATCTGGAGAGGAATAATTTCAGGCACCTGTACACACTGAGGACCAACCATCTACAAAGCAGATCTTTGAAAAAAGACCTTGGGGTCCTGGTGGACAACAAACTGACCAAGAGCCAGCAAGGCACCCATACAGGAAAGGCAGCCAACAGCATTGTGTGCTACAGTAGGCAGAACATTGCCAGCGGGTGAAGAGAGGTGATCCTTCTCCTTTGCACAGCAGTGGTGAGATATGAGGCATTCTCAACCAAGGTCTGGGCTCATCAGCTTGAGAGAGATGTGGACATTCTAGAGAGAATCTAATGAAGGATCACAAAGATGAATAAAGGACCGGAGTATCTGACATACAAGGAGAGGTTAACAGAACTAAGATTGTTCAGCGTGAAGGAAAGAAAGTTCAGAAGGGCAGATCTTGTGTATAAATGCCTAAATATGCATAAATACCTAATGAGGAGAGTAAAGATGGTGAAGTCACTCTTCTTAGTATTACCCAGTGAAAAGGTAAAAAGCAATGGGCACAAAATGCAGCAAACTTTTATACTGCAGGAATGGTCAGTGAAACATGTTGCCCAGGAAGGTTGTGAAGTCTCCATCCTTGGAGGCATCCTGAAGCCAGCCAGAAAATATCCTAAGCAGTCTGCTGACTTTGCTTTGAACAGGAAGTTTGGACTAGAAAGGTCATGTCTCATTCCACTTGGTGGGTTGCGAGTAAGGTGAATCTTTGGAATCCCACTGAATGAGGCACTCCCTGCCCTCCAGGGGTTGCCAGAGAAATGGAGTCGGACCATGACCCAGAGGAGCAATACAAGACTATTTACTATGTACTTCCTATAGATGTTGTTTCCTTATCAACTACTTTATGGCAAATTTAGGCAATGATACTTGAAAAGAAAGTGAGTAAAAGAAGATCAAGAAGAAAGAGGAGAAAGCAAAGGGAAAGAGAGATTTAGAGGTAGAAATATTTCACCATTCCTGGATTCAGCGTTGACTTGAGTCTGGGGTCTTAATCAATGGGTGGTGGGACAACAAAGCTGAATGTGAGTGTTTATTGTTATACAGTCTAGTTGGTCTGAGACCGCCCTAAAGGTGTCACCCCACTTGTATTTTCTGGAGTTTGCCAATGAGAGTCTTTGTTGTGCATTTCATCCTCCCTTTTCTGATGTCATCATTCATAAGGAGCCATGAGAGAATGTGAAGATAAACAATCTATAACTACCTTTGCAGAGCGATGTTCTATCAATCACACAGCTTCCAACTGGAGTCACTGAGGCTCCATTCTTTCATGTTCAAACAGTTCTTAAGGCTAGTTTCTTGAGTCAACAGGTTGCTTGTACAGCCATTAAGGCTCCATTCTGCCCTCACAGTTATCTTCCAACCTCCTTGATAGCATGATTTTATAATTCATTTGTGAGGGGGGTCAGTAATAATTTTTTGCCTTCTGTGATGAACTGTCACAAGAACTAGAGTGGTACCACATCTAAACTGGAAGATCCAGTTCTGGATTCACACTCTGGCTATGGTTTGGATCAAGGATTCCCCCTGCACCTTCACCTTGTTTACTACTGGAAGGGAGCTACAATACACCATTGCCAGGGCTCTTTGAAGAAAATTATCCTATGTGCATTAATTATCTCATATCATTAATTATTCTTCTTCAATATCTGTAAGTTTTTAGGGAGTCTTGGTTCTCTTCACAGTCCAATATAATTATCTCAGAATCACAGAATCACAGAAACACCAAGGTTGGAAAAGACCCACAAGATCATCCAGACCAACCATCCACCTATCGCCAATATTTCTCACTAAACCATATCCCTCAACACAAAATCTAGAGGGGCAGAAAGAGATTATCTCCTTGTAGTTCTAGTTCCTCCAGTAGATGAATCAATAAGGCTAGGAATCTAAAATGAGTTCAGTACAGACAGGAGAGCACCAGACTGAAGTACGCACGGCAACCAGAAATCTGACAAGCTGTTGTATTTTGTAGCAGATGCAGCTTTAACAGGGTATATGGCTCCATTCCTAGACATAATGAATTGCAAACTCACACTGGGAATGCTGTTTTTGTTCAGAAACTATCTCCTCAGTTAATATACAATATGTGCACTGGATAAATGTGTGCTTCTGTTCCCATAATGCAGTGAGAGATCAGAGAAAGGACCTGTCACACATTGCTGGATGGATACTGATTATTTTGGATGTGTATATCATTGCTGTCCCTCCCTCTTCTGAACAGCATAGTTAAAAAGCTAATGCTCAGAGATCAAATTAAAGGATGGCTCTTCTATTTCAAGAAGTGCAATACCAGGCTGTACTGTGTACTGTTTAAGGAGATGGATATTTTCCGCTTCCTGTTCGAGGCAGTGGGATGTACTTGTACAGTCTTTACAAAAGGCTAGATATTAAGATATATACGTGCACAAATATGCATATAAGCTCTTGAAAAGATCAGATGCATCTCTTCTGTTTACTCCAGAAAGGGACTTCCAGGATGGATTGTATGGCATCAAGAGAATGTGTAGGTGGAAGATTATTCCTTCAAGACAACTGAAGAACAGGTACCAGACAGCTAGCTGGATAAGGCAAATTCACTAACTAAATAAGAACATGCTATTAGGGCAAATAAGCAGCACTCTCAGACAGATATCCAAGCATGTACATAATTCCTCTGTCAACTTCATCTTACAGCATTAACATATGAATGACAAGTCTCATGAACATCAAAGCCACTATGCTCAAAGTGGATTAAGTTTCTAATATGGAACACAATGGAAAATGAAAGAAGGATTGCTATTTGAAACAATGCTGATGAGAACAGTACCTGAGACATTACATATATACTTACTGGAAGAAGCGTCAAAGAGGTACAAAAATACCAGAATAGCAAATTAAGGAAATTTACTTCAGTTTGGGTATACAAGCAGCTCACATGCTGAGCAGCAATGCCCACTGCACAGAAAGCTTGTCACCAGCTGCAGCCTCCATCTTAATGAATAGGAATATTGTTTGAGGCATTGGCAGTAAAGGCAGATGAGTGTGATCATAAACTTGTTTTCAGTGTTGCCATTAGTGTTCAGATATTGAATTTTTTATTACCTTTTGCAAGCTAATAATGAGGAAAGACAGAATTAGTCTTGCAGTCTTTGACACAAGCTGACATATTTCTGTTGCCACAACAAACTACAGAATTATATGCCTGTTCAAGGTGCTTCAAGGATCAAAGTGCATGCAGATTTCTTGTTAGAAGAGCATTTTAAAATCAGATCCTTGAGGAAATTCTTCCTGCTGTTGCCTTTACTTCAACTGTATTTCACATCTAATTCTGTCATTTGGCTCATTTTGGGGTTCACTATTGGATTCTGAATCTTACTAAGTAGCCTACTCAGTTAAGATGAGAATGAAGGAAGAGGAAGAAGCAAGGTCTACATTTAAATTAGTGGTCTAAGATTAACAAAGAAACAAACAAACAAAAAAATAAAACAAATTACCATCACCACTACTAAAGTGTTAAATATCAAAGGTGAAGACCTCAAAATCATGGAATCAAATATGTCAATAGGTAACCTCCAACCTGCCCATACACGTATATATTTTCAGTGTGTATTTAATAGTAAGACATTACATGATAAATACAGAGTATCATGTTTATTTGCAGTATTTCTGCCTCACACAGTTTACACAAAATAGCATGACTTAAGGTTGAATCAAAATTAAGTGGACGCTTATGCGTAGGAATTCTGTGTCCAGCTAATTGCTGAGAGAAGGACATACCAGGATGCAAATTCCCAGAACAGTCTGACTTCCTGATTAAGTCCCTTGACTATTGTCACGAAACTTGATTTTTTCTCCGTCTAGACACAGAGTTTCTCTGTGATACTGATCATATCATTTAAGCAAACTCTTTCTCTGTGATCGCTGCTGTCTCATTTTGAGTGTTCAATCCTAACCAACTTGAGTACTGAAGTCTCATAATTGCAAAAGTTTGATATGAGTAGTAGTCTGAACAAATAAAAGGCAATAGAATGCCCAGAAAATCTAGGCTCTAGTCTTGAAAATTAGCTTCAAAAATGAGCTGATATAGAGCTGTTTTGGCTTTAATCTTAGTGTGTCTGCTTCCAGTTTGTAAAATGGAGATATCATTCTGTTACTTTGCTGGTGCATTGAATAAATAAATATTTTAGTCTACACAAAGAAGACACAGTGATTAGAATCAGAGAAAAGACCCATGAAAAATGAATTCATACCTTTGGATGTTAAGCATTAAATCTGGGACCACTCACCAGAAGAGTGATGATGAAACACTGTTGTAGATAATGCGGAGTAAAGAGTTTATCATAACACGTATACATAGTTCACAGATAAAAGACAGTGATATATTTTAACTATGATACTTTCTGAATATTGAGGCTAGCCATTCTTTTCAGGTAAAATTTTCTGGGTTTTTTTTTTTTTTTTTTTTTAAAGAGATCTGTATAAACTTGAAAATTTCTGAAGTTTCCATACAGACAGCTAGGAACAAGTTGTATCTATTCCTATACTTGGATAAGGAATTGACTCTAAGCCATGTGAATCCAAATATATAAAAACATTCTAAAGAATTCTGACAATTCTATATTGTATTATGTATCTTTTGCAGTAAATCTAGTTTCCAAATTGTCCAGGGTAAGGGGATATTCAGAGTAGGAATGCCTTAAGATTCTTCAATATCAGCTACAGAAAATCTGGCCTCAGTTCTCTTCTCTTGTCTTTCATATCCTATATTATGAATAAATGCAAGTAACAATAAAGGCATTTGAAAGTCTAAGTACAACTATTATATAGCTTGGAATATTGTGTTCTTGGAAATGCAAGGTATCCAGATGATACAACACTCATTGTTTTTGCTCTACTTGCTACTCCCTGAAGTCAGGTCATGTCTCAGGTACATTTTTTCAGTTTAAAGTAGATTGCACTAACATTTATTCTTGATAGGAACTTTTCACTTTTGGGATCCTTGGCCACTTCTGTATTCTGTATTGTTTTCAGGGGAATGATGTGTTCTTATAAACATGAAGAGGGAATCAGGAGGTGATTGAATGGTCTGAAATGCATGACTTCAGAAAACATGCAAACTCCTCCTCTTTGTACAACTACCTGTACTCAATCTGTCTGCAAAACTGCTGTGTCATTGCCCTTTTAGTTAAAAGCAAGTCTATTTGAAAGTACACAGCTAAACTGCACCATAAGGAAAACTGGATTTTGGAAATGGTATAATGATAGCACATCAACAAACTGAATACCAGAGTGATGGGCATTGTCTTAATGCGCTAAGATCTAACACATTATACAGAATATATAACACCCCACACCTCACATGAGTACATTCAGAACAGCTCTTCCTATGTTTGATTCTTAGGTAACATCACAGCAACTAGAGAAAGGTTTCAAAAACGTAATATAAATAAATAAATTGTAAACAAGTCAGTTTTCTTTCTCCAACTCAAGTGTAACTCATCTTAAAAGGGTGAAAAATCTATTTCAGAATTTCTTATAGTCTTTGACATTAGACCAAAATGTACTTGATTAAGAAAAAAATAATAAAACAATGTTCTTGATTTGTGTTTTGTTTTTCTCTTCTGTGGACTCGCATATACATTTACACCCAACTAGTCTCTTTACAGAGATTTTCACTTGATGTCCTGCTTCCTCTCCTGAAGCTGAGGCATATACAGTACCTGTTTCATTAGTGTCACCTGGCTTTTCATTAGACAAGGACAATGAGATTCTGCAGCATTCAAGGAACAGACCAATAAAGATGTATTACTGTCACTTTACTCAATAAGAGCAGATGGATCATAGTAGCATGTCTGATACCAATATATTTGTACAGTCATTTTTTCTTATCAGACAGTTAATGAAATGGATTTCTATCGTAGCATCTTTAAGATATAATACTCTCACAACTGCCTTCAAAGACCTATTTTGAACCAAATATGTTATCTATCAAAATATTCATTAAAATTAGGTGCAGGCCTACAGGAAGGGACAGATTAAATCACTGAGGCATCTGGACCTCTTATTTCTCTAATGCTACCTCATTATATCGTAGTCTGCTATTGCAGAAATTTAATTTTCTGATGCCATGAAATTGTTGAGGATCTTCCAGTTTCCAGCATTTTCACTCTACTTAATTGTAAACTTCAAGATCATTTAGTACTTGATACTTTTAGGTTCCAAGATTGGATAGGAAACCAATACACTGTAAACAAGGAAGCACTTAATGAGAAAAACATGATCGTGTTGTATTGACTACAGTACTAGAAAAGAGATAAATGAATAACATTTTCACCTGAGATGTCCTCAGCTTCTCACTGACACATTTATTAAGTAAGTCGAGTCAGAGAAAACCGCTTTGTTGCCTCAGTATTGAGCAAAGAGGGAAGCTGAATACGCTGACTATGGTCATGTGTCTAATACAATCTCCGAACAGTCACCGGTCCCATGGTTATGGCAGCAGAAGTAGACCCTACCTTACCTATAAGCCTGATAGCTGGACTTTAAATTCCAGAAGACTGACATAAGAGAGAGAAATGAGCAATTTAATTAAGATATATTCTAACATGTCTTCTTCATGCATTTCATGTGTTGTTCACAGGGTCTCTCTTCCCTTACAAGGAAATATATCAGAATAACAAATTGTTTTCATGGCACCCTGTTAATTCTTTTCAGCTGAGGGATGCAGTTGAAGGAATTCAGATTTTCCAGGAGCACGTGCACAAGATGTATCATCTACCAGATTTTTATGGTGGAAAATCTCATCTCAACAATGTGGCAATAACGCCTTGTTGGAAAAGTTTTATATGTTTTGGATAGCAATACTGAATAGCTCTTATCTGTGGGACACAAAAACAAAACAGCTCCTAAAGCACACAGACCCAGACTCAAAGATCACAAACTGGGGTAAAAAAAAAGAAGAAGCGTATATCCCAAATAAACAGAAAGCATTCCAACATTCCTGTCTTTTCCCACGCTGACCACAAAATGCACTTAACAGTCAAAAACAGTACTAGATCATTCTGGGTCAGTTTGTCCTGCTGTTCTATAGTTTGAAAAGAGTTTCTGTGTGATAGAGTCTTAAAAAGAATTTTCCCTTCAGGTTTAGGGCCAAAATAGCTATAATTAAGCAATTTAAAAACAAACAAACAATGAACAACAAAACAGATATAAACAACTGCATTGAGTTCTTAGTCATAAGGTCTGGATTTTGGGTGGCTCTATGTGGAGCCAATAGTTGGACTCGATGATCTTTGTGCATCCCTGCCAACTTAGAATATTCTACAATTTTATCGTTCTATGAAGAGCATATCCAAATTACATGCAACTTCATCATGTACCAATTTATTTATGCAATTGTTAAGACTAAAATTTAAAATTTTAAGACAGCTGTGAGATAGCATCAATATTCATATGCAAAATTTGGATAAGACTTCATTTTCTCGTATACATCAGCTTTTAGTTCTTTAATGAGTGAATGAAAAGACTTGCAGTAGCGTTCTAAATTACAAAAGAATTTACAATGCACTGGTGCCCACTTCATGGTCTGAATGCACAGGATAATCACATGTAAAAGTAAAATCTCTTTCTTAATTATCACATAGTTCAATAACCTAATAATTATTCATTTCAGCAAATGTGTAAATAACACTTAAAACACAAATTCCATTTTTAATCAGTGAAAACTGCCACTTGTTGAAAAGATTTTTTGAGTAATTACTTTGAATTCTCATTAGTAATGTGGATTTATAGAAAAATCAAAACTATATTAATTACACCATATTCTCATTATGTATTAATAGACTCAGAAATCAAACATTTTGTGCCTTGCAGAGTGAGGTGTAATATTTATATGCTGCTTTGCAGCAGCAACCAACATGGCACTTACCTCTAATGCACCTACTTTAAAGTATTGACTTGGTAGTCCTGAGAGACATGAGCTCAAATCCCAGCTGGGAGTGAAGATATACTGCTCTGAGTCTCCAGACCAGCATCTTGCTTTTTTTTTTCTTCTCTTAAGGGACCAATTTATGTCAGTGGGTGCAGTTCTTGTTTTGAGACATCAGCTCCCAGATGCAACATGTGTGTCCCATAGTTATTTTAAGGAAGCCTACAGAATTCTCTTTCTGTGCTGGGAGAGAGAGATCTCAGCATCAATTATACATAGTCCTATCAACACAGGCATACACAACTCTCTCATGCAGCCATGAGCTGGGGTAATATCTCATTCTCAGAGGCACACACTAATAGGAATGTTCTTTCTTGTGTTGCACACAGTGTATTTGACTGAATGGAAAGCCTGGTCACTTTAGCAGCTGGTGGATTCCAGGAGTTGAGTTAATGTTTCTAGGTATGAGTCCAGTGCAAAATGATTGGTTGCAGCTTCATTACAGAAGTTCTTGCTTAAATCAGGTGTCAGACTTGTGACATTACTTGGCCAATGCTGTTTTCTTCAACTTAACCGAGTTTATTACTTTTTCATCTGGCTGCTGCACAGTCCCAATGATTTATTTTGAAGGGTGGTAAAGACAACCAGAGTTGCCATCCAGATGCTGAAGATCATTAGTTTTAATACGAATCTTAACTACACCGATCCATATTTCCAAGGACTGCTGTAGTCACC
>JAOWBP010002052.1:51214937-51229859 GCA_028571105.1 Tragopan temminckii | reverse complement strand
CGCTGGAATGGCTGAGAATTTTTCTGATGGACCTGATACCACAGGAACCTTGAGTGTCCCATTAGCCCCATTAATACATGGCGCCCGGCAGGCCACACTCAGTTGAGAATTTCAGCCCTCTCTCTTACAAAGTCCAAGCTCGACAGCGCAGTAGGGAATGATGCTCCTATAAAGAGAGTTAATTTCTCCCTCTCACAAAGGAAATGGCTGTTCTTCATGCCTGGTGGCTGCTCTTGGTCTGTTTTTAGCTTTTCTAAGTTCCTTTTCTTGACTTCACCATTCTCATAAGTGTTTGCAACTCAAGCTGTGTCATCTGAATATGTCATTAGTCAGTGAATAGCCTAGAGAGGAACAGTCAGCTGGGGAGGATTTGGGGCTATATAATACTGATCTCTGCCCTCTGTAGATTATGAGCATTTTTCTAAGTGTCTCTAATTTTAATCTCCCAAGCTGTGGCTTGTACAAAAATATATTCAATAGCCTCCTCTCTAGTGTAATATCTTTATATTAAGGATTTTTTCTCTTTCACCTCAGGAAGTCAGCTTTGTGGCAGACCATCTCATTTAAAATGTAGTTTAACAACAGTGGCATTTTTCTGAGGAAAATTGGAAGTACCACAGGTGATAGATTCAGCTTTTGCCTCCATCTGCTTACATGTGTTGGAGACAGAAAAAATCATTTCAAAACACATTGCTGAAAGTTCAGATCTTTTCAGTTAGTGAAAGTAAGTAATTTACTTCTGCCTGTAAGTAATAATTATCTATATAGAAACCATAGTGATGGAGAAAGACAGCCCAGCAGGGTAAAAGGAGAATAAGTCCTGGGATTTTCTGAAAGCATTCAAGGGGATCAGTAAGCAATCTGCCTCTGTCTCCTCCCTTCCATTGCACATACAGGATGGGCACATAATAGGGAAAATAAAATAATAAAATAAAATAAAATAAAATAAAATAAAATAAATAATGAAAGCAGGTACGAAAAAGCAGAGCACAGATTACTCTTTTGTGATTCAATGGTTAGAAATGGGATCCAGCTTGCAAGGAGCAGGAGAAGGATAAGAAGGCCATGCTAGTCTGGGTTTAATCCTGATCTCAGAAGAACCAGATCTTCTCTGGAGTTATGTGGGCAAAAAGTCTGATCTGTGTAACAGTGGACGTGGATAAGTCAGAACACAGGTTCAGAAATACAGATCAGGTGTTCTTGCCTAGACCCTGACTGAACTTTGTCCTTAATTGTTCCATTATGTGCCTCCCACCTCAGGCACCACAAGGTGACAGGGCCTGTGGCTGCTGACATACAGCTGTAGGCAGAGGAAAACCTGGTGGCCATGGGACTGTTTCCTGTTCCCTGCTTTGTTGTGTGCTAGGACAGATTACCATTGCTCAACTTCAAAAAGCTCCATGGGTGGTTTCCAGGCAGCTTAATTTAAGTAAATGGCCACAGAAACCCTCCCTTCTTTCCCTTATTCTCTGCATTATTTTGGTTATTCAGTCACATGCTCCTCCCAAGCAAGGCAGATTTTAGTTTTGGGTGGCTGGGAAAACAGCAGTGTAACAGTGCTTCACCACGATATAGACCATCTGATATAACTCCCAGTGCTTCCTCCCAAGTGCTTTTTTTTTTTCATTCCTCATTGCACCCTGAGCATTTTTCCTTCAGTAGACATTCCTACATTTTAATTGATCTTTAAAATTGTCTTTATTCACCCATCCTTAGACTCAGTGCTTTCTGTTCAGGGCCTTAACCAAAATGTTTTTCACACCACCAGGCCTTCCTCCCAAAATTGCTTCTGATCAGCAGTACAGCTTCATCTGCAGTCAGTGCCCTGAGCACTGTGCCTCCCCTATCAGCCGTTTCAGGCGGGAGGGAAAACATACCCTATCCGCCTATGATATCCTTTTTATTTCCTTGTTGCAGCCCTTTTCATTTCTCCCTGGCTGTTCTCTGACAGCTGCAGCCCAGGCTCCAATCTGCTGCAGGTGGCTCTTTTTGCCCTTCAGGCTTTCTTCACCATTGTGATGCATTAATGAAGTAGAGCTCCCTGTCAGACTTCATCAGCAGTCTTGTGAAGGCAGAATGAAATCACTTCTATTGACCCACTGGCATATTTATAGGCTCCTTCTTTTTTGCTGAGTATGGCAGTTATCACCTTTCCATCCCCATGTTGTGTTTATTCAGCAGAAAGCTAAATCACATCTGTGCACAAGTGGAACATTAATCAGTAAATGTAAGCCTCTCATAAAGACTGCTGAACCTATCTAATTACCAGAGCTGGGACAGCTCACAACACCTACCCTTCAGAGGGGTTCGCAACGCCATCAATCCACAGCCCTCCAAACAGAGCCTAGCAAGCTCAGAGACTTTTTCAGGTTTCTTTTACTACACTCTGCCCGGAATGCAACATTTTAAGGTTTTCCTGGGCTTATTCCTGGCACCCCTCTTTTACTCTGCAGCCGCAGCAAACCCAATGGGGAGCATTTCTTTTTAATTTTTAAACTTTCTATCTGTTCTATTTCATCTTATTCTTCTTATCTAATGAATATAATAGAATAGTTTTAGTTGAAAGGGACCTACATAATATAATATATATTTATGATAATAATTGCTTCCAACATAATCTGTTCCCATGCACATCTGTATATGCCTACCCTCCTCAAGAAATTTTCATCATGTTGCCCACCAGTTATGAAAATCAATCACCCTTCTTGACCTTGGCATTGAACTTCATCGCACTCACAATTGTATGAGAGCTGCTCCAAAAGTAATGCCTCCTGTTTTATTATATTGGCCCATGATGTCATTGGTGGATGGCAGATCTTGGTGGTATGGGAGTAGGGGTTGAACCTTCCCACCAATATCAGTTACACTTTGTTGCCATGCAACAGATGGCAGGAGAGGGGCAATGTGACAAAAAAGGCATCTGACATAGAAGTGTGTATGAAGCAAAGATATATCACTGAATTCCTCTATGCAGAAAAAAATTGTACCCACTGATGTTCATGGGCACTTGCTGAATGTTTATGGGGACCAAACAATGGATGTCAACACAGTGAGGCAATGGGTGGTGACTTGCAGCAGTAGTGACAGCAATGTGAAAGACAAAGCATGTTCCTGATAGTCATGGTGATGCTTATGAGCATGGCATGCAGGCTTTTGTTTGTTGCTGGTGAAAATGCATAGCTTATGGTGGTGACTATGGTGAATAATTTTTTTATAGCTGAGAATTTGCTCTACCAAACAGTGTTGTTGTGCTCTTTGTATCCGTTGTAATTTCCATGGAAATAAATAGGAGGCATTATTTTCAGAGCAACCTATATAATAAAATAGAGTATACTATTACATCAGTATTATAGCACTTTCAATAATGATGCATAAGTAGAAAAGGTTTTGATAAACTTTATGAAAAGCAGTTAAATCTATGATGGAAAAAAGGTGATGTTGGGCAAAATTGTGTCATTTGCAACTCATACCATTCTATGATTCTATGATTTTATTTCTTAATGAGATTACAGATTTGGCCCCCCAAGCTATCCATATGGATAGATATAATTCAGCTTCTGAAAGATTTCTGGCTTTTCTGGCTTATTCTTCCTTCAGTCCAATGAAATTAGTAGTTTTCCTTCTGAGTTTCAGTTACATAGTTTATTTTCTGAAAGACTGCTCAGTTCCATCAAGAATACATCAGATGGATTAAAAACTGATAAATCTATAAATCTTAACAGAGGGAGGCATCATCTTCTGGGGATATTTTTAGGCACTAATCTTTTATTAGTCCAATGCTATTTTTAGCAGTCAGGAGGAAAAAATTGCAGGTAGATTTTACCAATGAGATAACCTATATAATTTACATATGACAAATCAATTCCAGTGAGAAATGGCTAATTTTAGCAGCATGCATTTTAATAAAATTTAATCTATGAATCAGGATTATACACTGTGTTTATGAGAGAGAAAAGTAGTTCAGATTTGGGGTCGAGAATCAATGTGATGCTATGTGTCTACTAAAGGAAGTAAATTTGGCCTTTGACTGAGTGATTGAGGGAACATCTTACAGAAACCAGATGTTTAAGCCACAGTGAAATCATTAAAAAAAAACTCTAACTGGTAATGCCTTCTAAGTTCATCACACGAGAAGTCGAGAGAGCTCCAAGAATTAATTCAGTAACTAGAAAGCCTGATTACTATATGAATCTAAAGAAACTCCATTTAGAATATCCCAGTATATTTCAGGAGGAAATGTGATCAATTGATTACTTAAATAGGATATAAATTTTAGATGTTAGTAAAACTGTTTAGCTAAATGGACAAAAATACATGCACAGCCAGAGCTTGGTCACTTCTGCCAAGAAGATTCTTTGTTGGAATGAGATCTGAGACAATATTAAAAATAAAGGGAAACAACTATTGAGACAAGCTACTCAGGTTTGCACTGGTTTCTCTGTAACATATATAAACTAAGATAATAAAACCCCTCAAAATAGATGCATATTTCAATCAAAATTTGCTGCACTTGATAGATAATTCGTTACCATTTTAGAAGATTAAAATATGCAAGCAGGTAAACTCATGTCCTTTTTGGGTAATATTTTCATATTCAAAAGAGATGTATCTTCATGTCCAAAAATAGTCCTCATTCGAACTCTCAAAATGTTACTGACGACAAAAGGGATAATTACATTTTTAGGGGTTTGACTAAGCTGTTAAAGGAAACTATTAGACCCAGGAGGAGATGCCCGAGAAATTCATATTCACATCACTAGAATACAGGTTAATAGGTATTAGTTGCAAAGATCATGTAAACCACACACGGGAATTCAAGAAATTCCAATCTGAATTACTAAAATAACTTCTCATTGGACATGCAACCTCCTTTAGTTTACTTGCAGAGATTTTAGGGAAACTGATGAGTTAGAGATCTATAAAATTCTGTTTAGTGATTTTCTTATCTATGTAGTTAGGCGAACTTTTGGCTCTTTCCATCTGAAGGAAGGCAGGAGCTCTAATCCTTATGAATTCTTTCTGATTAATGTGTTGATTTAATCATATAATCATTACTGGTTGCCTTTTCTAGGCAACATCATTAAACCATTGTTGGAAAATAGCAGGTAACTACATCCCATCAAAACAAACAAACAAGCAAATAATAATCACAGCTGGTAATTTAACACTGATAGAGTCTTAGATTTCCTCACCATTAATGTTTATTCAGCAGGTTTAATGTTGTTTTTCCACAGGACCAAAGAGTGGACTTGGCCTTGAATGACACTATTTCAAGTGATTTTCAAGCTTCATCTCTGTTTGTAAAAAGCTTTGGCATTTCCTTATAAAAGTAAGCTAGAAATCCCAGATAAGCCTTTATTTATGACATCTGAAATCTTTCGAATACAATAGCCTTGTAAGTATGAATTAACAAGACTTTATTATCTTATTGTGAGGACTAACATTATTCCAAGAAAAGCCAAATTAAACTAGAGGATCTTCCTCCGGGATCTGAGTATTTAAAAGAAGCTCATCATGTATGTGGAATTGATTACACTGTTTTGAAACAAAATGAAAGAATCAGACAATGCATTTCTTTTTCTGTTGGGAAAAGAACAGCAGTGCATAAGCAGCTTGAGATCTCAGCATCCATGTTCTCTATGTATAAGATACTTTGCCTTCTCCCAACAGAGGAGGTCTATTCAGCCAGGGAACTGATACAGCACGAGATTATTTATGTTCCTTGTACTGTGAGATAAGAGAAAGGAGATCATGTCTACATGGATGTGTGTAAATGTAACTATAGAACAAGAATCATGGACATCTCTTCATCATCATCTAATAGAAACACAGTTACCACAGAGCCACCAAACTTTAATTTAGCCCTCAAACAATGAAGATGTCAGGGAAGCAGAGAAGGCTGGAGCCATCCAAATGAGGACTACTTCCGTTAGGAATGCTCAGCTCTCCAACTATAGCACAGGTTTGATGTTTGAAGTAATACCTACTACAAGATTTCAGAAGACCACCACAGAACTGCAAGACCAGGCATTATTACCTGGTCTTACAATTCCAAGCAAACAAGACAAGGGAGAATGTGCACATTTAAGCTTGGGTAACTCTTTACCCTGCCACCTGCCATTCTTCAGCTTGCACTGGAAGCAATACATTCAGGTACTCAGTTCCCTTCTAAACTTGTGATTGAAGAGAATTAGAGACTTGGAGTGTGTTTTCTATGTCCTCGTTTAACTATTTTATCTCCAGATTCTAAGATTTAATATTATGTCAGAAACAGCACTCTTGGTGAGAGATCAATACCTCTCAAGATTAGATGGTTCATTTTATTTGGTCAATTTTACCTTTAGAAAAACACACATTCCTTTGTCAGTACCCTATGGAAGGAGTGGTAATTTCTTGAAGATCAGATACTGGCTGTTTGTCTTAAAAACAATCTCAAGTTTGCAATAGTCACCTAAATGATCCCTACTCGGTTGCACAGATATCACTGAGTCACTTGCAGACTGCATGAATAAAGACAGCCACTATGAGTTCCATCACAACAGGAACTGAGAAATTTCAACCAAGAAAACAAATCGATAGTGTTACCTTGGGCCCTTTTAGAATGGAAAAATACTCTAGGAGTAGTCTGGGGAGCATATAAAACAGGCTTAGTCTCTGGATACCCCTCACAAACTAATTCTGAAGCAAATGACTTCAAAAGTTAATCTTTGACTGCTGCTGAACGCAAGAGGGTATGAGTAGAAACAACGTTTAAGCTGAAGGCAACAAAACTTCTACCTATGCCATGAAATGACCCAGGATAAAATAAGGATGAGCAAGGAGATTCTTGAAGAGTATTATCCTCTCTGTGAGATACTGGTCTGTTATATGAGTTACCTTACACATATAGAAAAGTTTGTCTATGGTCAGTGGGACAACCTCATCTCAAATTATCTAGAAAAAGAGATATTTTAGATCTTTCCAAGCCTCCAGTCATAACACTACTATTCTGGACTTACATACTGTTCATGACAGACTCTTCAAGTCTGATATCTTGACTGGTTTTTTTTATATCTTGACTGTTATACATCTGTATGCAAAGTCACAATCCTGCTGAGGTAGTGAGGGTTATTGCCATACCTTGCATTTTGACAAATTGTAGAAAGAGTAGGGATGAAAGGGATGGGAATAAGTAAGAGAAAAAAGGAGAATAACAAAAATCGACAAATGCTTTTCTCAGCATTATGTCAAACATGTTTACAGAACTGCACAATTAATAAAAAAATCTGCACTAGAGTCCCTAATTACTATTCTACACAGGGTGGAATACTTCTTCATTATCCCTTTTTGAATTGATTGTGTACATCAAACAGTCAAGATATAAATAAAATATGCCTGCATGCATAATACCCTCACATTAAACCTGAAGGCAATTAACCTATGATGTTTCATTAATTAAATTAAAATAGCCCTCTGAAAATGTCTCAAATAAAAACAAGTTCTTTGCAGAGTATTTTTTTTCTTTCCATGATGCAGGGAGACTACTTGTATAATTGTTGGTCCAATAAAATTACAGTAAACCTCCTCAATTATCAAAGTCTACCAATTTTCTTCAGTGACTATAGTGTTCTAAGTTCTACACTCAATTACAATATTGGCTTTGTTATTGCATCTTTAAAATATTTAGAGATGCTTTCCCACTATTCAGCATATTGTTTATATTTCATTTATTACTAATTATGGTGATGTTCTTCATAGAAATACAGTGGGTATTGATCTGTTCAGAAACTTGGCCTCAAGTTGTACTACATGAGATTCAGGTTGGACATTAGGAAAAATTAGGCGCTGGAATGGGCTGCCCAGGGTGGTGGTAGAGATGTCATACCTGGAGGTGTTCAAGAAATGTTTAGATGTTGCACTGAGGGACATGCATGGTTTAGTGGGAAAATACTGGTGATAGGTGCACAGTTGGACTGGATGATCTTGGATGTCTTTTCCAGCCTTGGTGATTCTATGATTTTATGAAAAAAGATCGGACCCTAGGAACAGGCCATATTTCTGTCGCAAATTTATATACATACCAACAAAGTTGGATAGTGCAAGGATTTAATAGAGCTTTATGGTTATCTCCAGTTAACATTTATGCTGCATTACATTGAGAGTAAGTCTGCCTGCTACTCTATACACAAATATATTTCTTGTTAATCACTCTATTCAGATAAATGGAACTGTTCTAATGACACCTTCTGTTATTTATTTGCTTTGTCGATTGGAAGGATGCACAATCATAAAACAGGAAAAATGTATTAGAGCTAAGAATACCTAGTGGATGATCAAAAAAAGGTACAATGTGAAATTACTGCTTCTAAGATATGATTGTTTGCTTTCCTTGGATTTACATAATAGCTACCCTTATGGCCAGTCAAGGTCTCAGATCTGGATGAAAAACATAAATTTTGGTTTTGTTGGGGATTTTTTGTTTATTTGCTTTTATATAGGTTTATTTTGAAACCTGAGGATTCAGAATTAAGATAGTTCTGGTTACTTAAAACTTTTGATAGTAAGACGACACAAAATGAACTACCTGTTTGTTGCCTCCAAGAAATAAACCTTCTTGCTGTAGAAATGTTTGATTAAGTGTCACCCTTGAAATGGGGATTAAGGTTTTCAAGTACAGAAGACATGAAACAGTGGTGGTAGATTCTTCTCTGTTGGTCACACATGCCAGAGTGATAGCAGGAGGACAAGGCTTTGCTACATCTCCAAAGCATTGCTGATAGCCCTGGGGCCACACTCACAGCAGAGGAGAGATCATTTATTGTGGGACAAGGACATGCTTTTTCATGCTTTTAGCACCCAAAGAAAATCCTGCATGGATTTTAGAAGGTACAACCAAACAGTTCCAGTAAATCTCACAGGAGTAGCAACAACAGAAAGAGAAGAGCAGTGCTTACTCACAAGAAGTATAGGAAGTTGAATATTGGAACATGAATGGATAAGGACAAATATTTTGTCATTGCTATTTTGTCAGACATCACAATTTGAAACCTCTTGCCACAGGGAACAAAATTGCCTTGGTTCTTGTTCCTTTGTAGGGGTAATATTAACCTTACTGATGTGTTGTGAGAATAAGTACATTGAAGATTGAATAGAATTTAATGCATATGACAATGAGTTATTAAATGAGACCAATAGATACATCTGTTGTGTCACGTCTTCAGATCAGACAAGTTCAGAGCCTCTCCTCCATTTTTTTATAGATTATACAAGCCTCAAGACTTTGACTTTCTACTAAGGAGAATCCCAAACTTCTGATAACCACAGAGCCTTTTGCACTATTTTTCCTTCTTCTTCCATATTTCTGTTGGAAAGTAATGCCCAGCTATTGCTTTTTCTTGAGATCTCTAGTGTAATTCCATTCACACACTGATAGCTCAATAGTTCAATTATACTAACACATGCTTTTTTGTTCAAATACTCATCATGTGTTTGCATGTTCTCCAAAAGGAATTAATTTTAGATGTCCAAGGCTACTGAATCTTGGCCAATCTAGAGAAACAAAGAGGTGAAATAAGTCAGGCATATCTTTTCTAACAATAATACAGAAAATCATCACATTTTAACTTTTTGTGATTTGGCAATTTAATGGGAAATAATAATCATAAATTTCACAATGAACTGCAGTTTCACCTACCTATTTTCCCTCAGATGGTCTAACTGATTAACAATCTAATTAAACTCACAATAAATGTTCTTAACCTGTTTTTAGCTTTGAAGATAACCACTTCAATTTCAGTCCTGAAAGAGAGCTTATGGGCCTAAAATCTTTTCTTGCTCTATTACAGATCCTATTTCTCCCACAGATCTTGCCTTGCATTTATTTCTGCATATGAGCACAATTGGTAAATGGTTGAATATTCAAAACTACTTTCTTCTCAGAGCAAAAAATAAATGCAAACTCTCATTGAGGTCACAGCAGAGGACATGGAAAATTTATTATACTACCTACATATCTAAAAAGAAGCTATTTCATATTTATTTTTAAGCTCAAATTCCTGCACCTTTAAAAAAAAAATGGCTTTAGAAAACGTAGTGTTAGTAGTTAGATAGAAGATACAAGTACTGCCTTCCCAGACTAGTTTTCAGATATTTTCGGTAATTAATTTAACTGAATCTCTTTCTACAGAACTACTACAAGCTATTCTTCCATATTCTTCATGAAAGACAGCTTTCAGCTCATAAACTGTCACCCTACTTCTATTCATAACAAGTAAATTGAGTTATTATCTTCAACCAAGGGTAGGTAGCATCTAATGTTCTTTGTTTCTGCTCTTCAATGTTAGGTCACCAGAGAAGAGCTATCGACCTGTTGCAGGTAGTTAGCTGATGCTTTCATACAGTAAATATTTGTTGTGGTTTAACAGGCAGCTCAGCACCACCCTCTATGATGGCATAATGCATCTGTGGACAACAGAAGAGCCACTGATGTCATCAGGACTTCAGTAAGGCCTTTGACATGATTCTCCATAACATCCTTCTCTCACTCTGATTTGGAAAGATATGGATTTGATGGATGGACTGTTCAACAGACATGGAACTGGTTGCAAGATCATACCATACAACAGCTCAATGTCCGGATGGAGATCAGTGATGAGTTGTGTTCTTCAGCGGTCAGACCTGGGACTGATGTTCTTTAATATCTTCATCAGTTATACTGACAGAGATCCACTGCACCCTCAGCAACTTTGTGGATAGCACTAAGTTGTGTCATGTGATTGACATGCTTGAGGTACAGGGTGCCATCCAGAAAGACCTAGACAGGCTTGAGCAGTGGGCCCAGGTGAGCATCATGAGGCTCAATAAATCCAAATGCAAGGTCTTGCACCAGGCTTATACCTGGATCATGACAATTTCCACTATCAGTACAAGCTGGGGATGAAAGGATTGAGTGCAACCACTCCGAAAAAGACCTGGGTGCTGGTGGATGGCAAGCTGGATATGATCCAGCAATGTGTCCTCACAGCTCAGAAAGCCAACCGTGTCCTGCGCTGCATCCAAAGAAATGTGGCCAGTAGGTTG
Source organism: Tragopan temminckii (assembly GCA_028571105.1). NCBI lineage: Eukaryota > Metazoa > Chordata > Aves > Galliformes > Phasianidae > Tragopan > Tragopan temminckii. The sequence goes on along the minus strand of JAOWBP010002052.1, from coordinate 51,218,801 downwards.
AGGGAAGTGATCCTGCCCCTTTGCTCTGTGCTGTTGAGACCTTACCTGGAGTACTGCATCCAACTGTGGAGTCCTCAGTACAGGAGAGATATAGACCTGTTGGTGAGCATACAGAATAGGAACACAAATGATCCAAGTGATGAAACACATCTTCCATGAGAACAGGATGAGAGTGCAGGGGCTGTTCAACTTGGAGAAGACTCTGGGGAGATCTAAGAGCAGAATTTCAGTGTCTAAATGGGGGCTGTAAGAAAGAAGGGGGCAGAATCTTTAGCAACATTTGTTGTGATAGGACAAGGGGAAACCGTTTCAAGCTAAAAGAGGGAAGATTTATCTTAGACATAAGGAAGAAGTTTTTTTTTTTTTTACAATAAGAGTAGTGAGGCACTGGCACAGGCTGCCCACAGAGGTGGTGGATAGCCAGTCCTTGGAGACATTCAAGGTCAGGTTGGACAGGGCTCTGAACAACCTGATCTAGCTGTAGGTGTCTCTGTTCATTGCAGAGAAGTTGGACTAGGTGACCCGTAAAGGTCTTTCCAATTTAAAGTGTCCTATGATTTTACGACAACACAATTACTGATCAACCACCAACCAATGCTTGAACATTTCCTGAGCTATGACAACTCCATTCCCCCCAGTTTTGTACTTTTGCATGATATCACATGGTATGGAATATCCTTCTGACCAGTTTAAGTTGGCTGTCCTGCTTCAGTCCCCTCCCAGCTCCTTGTGCACTCTCAACCCCTCACTGATAGGGCAGCACAAGAAGCTGAAATTTCTTTGGGTCTTTGCAGCTACTCCTTGACAGCAGCTGAAACATCTCTGTGCTATTGATACTGTTTTTCTTCTAAGTCCAAAGCATGGCCTCATACCGGACATTACGTAGAAAATTAATCCCATTCCAGAATAAAACAGGATACTGGCACTGCCATTTATTTACTACAGAACAGGAAAACTAGTTCCATATCTCTATTCTTCAGTCAAAATGCATGTATAGATAATAGCACATTGCATTAGAGATACTACCGGTTTTGAAAAATAAGCAACAATAAAAACATTGAGACCGCAGTTTACTCTATATATTTTTTACAGCCAGCTGGAATCACTTCATAGGCTGAGCTACATCCCCATACCCGTGCTATAAAAATCATTTTGCCTGGAAAATAAGCACAGTGAACAAAGGAATGAAATTCATTGCATTTCTGAGGGATTTGTGAGATTTTGTGATTCTAAGCTCTGGAAGTTATTTTTTTTAACCCAGACAGGAAAAATTCAATTATGGTCAGAATGGAATGGAATATCTCCATTACATTTTATCCTTAAATAAAAACAATATCAATGACACAAATAAAATAGAATGAAGTATGCCACTTATATCCAACTTATATCCAGGACATTGACTGGGTCAGAATTTCTCTTCCAAAGTTATCTGGAGTCTGTATGTGGCTTCTTGTAACACTTTCTGCCTGCCATCTGTTGTTGTTTTTTTTATTATTCTCTTCAACTACTGTTTTCACAAAAGGTAACCAATCAAGAAATTGTGTTTGAACCAAGTTTCTGATATGTACACCAGTGTCTCAGATACCATAGGTGCTAATAAAAGAGAGTGTCACATGTTGAAACAGAAATTCAGATTTTTTCCTTTACTCCATGCATGTGAAGCATTTTATGGTTTTATGCAGCATTAACTAAAAATAACAAAAAATGTGATTTCTCCACTCTTCTCCCTTCCTCTTCAAGAAGAAGGGACTTGCGAAAAAATACCGGAAAAAAACATGGTTGGCAAACTCAAATCTTTCTGGCTGCAAAATACTCCCTCACCAAAGTCTCAGGGGATGTGCATGAGTACAAAAACTAAAATTGCAAACAGTTGTGGTGTCACAGGCTATCACCTGGCTTCCCATGATTATCACCTAAACAGACAAACAAAAGAGAAAAAACCGTTATCAAATTCAGAAGGAAGGAGAGTGGGAGCACTCTGCCTGATGTTTTGGCTTAGCAGAGAACCATCACAGCCAGCTTCACCCAGAAAAGCTCCAGTGTGCAAGACAGCCAGGATAAGCAGACATATCACATGTCAGGGAATTAGCCCGGGATTTTCTCTTTTATGTCACGCTTAAGATATTTCAGGATGAATGAAACATTTTACCAAGTTTAAGAGTCACGGATAGCTATGCTGGTTTTCAAACATTGTTTCTGTCATTTTCACTGACTGGAAAGAAACAGGGAATACAGACAAAGTATTCTGACTGTACAGAGCTTCCTCAGGCGAGAGTCTGAAGGTTTTCCATAAAACACTTACTGTCTTCTGCAAGGCCAAGAGGAGCCAGGAGAATACAACTTAACCATGATTCATTTCACAGCAATGTGGGAAAGCAAGAATACAAATATAGTAATATTCTTTAAAATTGCAAATGGATGTAAAAAATCACATGAAACAATGTGCTGAAGCATCATGAATGCATACCCAAGAGCTGCTCAGATCAAAAACTGACCACAGTGTCCAAGAGAATCTGCACAATTCCAGCTCAGCAATATATTACTGCTTGACTGAACCATTATTCGCATAAAACTTCCATTTGTAAGTGCTGCACTATTTTACTAATAAAACAACAACGAATGGATCGCTGGTATTTCTTTGTGGTATCTGCTTTACCAAGATAAAGAAAAGAAAAACATGAGAGTTACAGAAGTCTTTTAGCATGAATGGCCTGAATAAGTGTTCTTGTCATTTTCCTATCTGTCAGGAGATTAGATCATTTAAATTAGACTAAATTTCCTAAATAAAGAAAAAAAGTAGATAAAATTCCAACAAACTATACTTATAGAACGTACTTGAAATCACTGCACTACATACTTCTATTATTCAAGACAAACAGAAGATATAGGCTTACAAATTACAAATTCAACCCATGTAATGAAACAGATACAGAACAACACTGTGTGTCTTTTCCTAAAATAAAGATTGCAATAGAATACAAAACTGCTAAATAAGCTTAATTCCTGTCTCACATTCTAGGGATGAAGCCACAGTCTGAGCTCTCCAAGTATTTATGAGCACTGGCTTTTAAGACCTGTGCAACTTCTAATCTATTCCAGCTCCTGTTAGAGGTATTTAAACTGATCTGGGAGAAATCCAGTCTCCAAATTCCTATAAGCCATGTTGGGGAGTTTCAGGACTTCACTCTTGTGTTCCAGAAAGGCATAAGCAATAACTTATCTTCATGTAGTACCTGTTCCCTCTGCTCAGTGATAAAGAAGCACTCGGGAAGAAGCACAAAGTCTTCCAAGGAAGAGAACTAAAGGGTTTCCTTTGCAGTTCAAGGGTTCTCGGGCAGGAATATCACATCTGGCTCTATCTTCTAGCACATTTGTTCTGGGTGTTGTTGCTGGGTGAGAAAGAACAAAAAATATGGGGGGGGTTTCTGTTTTTATCTAAGGCTCTTTTAAACTAAAATTTCAGAAAACATTATTTATCTGCAAAGGTGTACAGGGGGCCCTCCCCTATTGAAAAGGACCTTGAGGTGTTCTGATCTACCTTCCTTTGAAGTCTGCACAAGTTATTTAGAGTTCATGCTAACTTCCTGTGTGAAGAGAAGGAAGGAATTGCTTTTGGCAAGGGACTCCACCAAGGCACCAACAGCCAGCCAAACAGAGCAAGGTCAGTAAAAATTCACATGCTTCAGGTTAAGTGGAAGACAAAGGCTTCCAGAGACCAGAGTTCCCTCTAAGGTAAGGGAAAGCGTGGCGAAAACCAAAATGGTACATGAATAGCATACAATCAATAGATGTATAGATGTTATAAATACCAAAGAGCTCAGCTAAGCTGTTATTATACCAGAGCAAAGAAAAGATAAAGTGCTC
>JAOWBP010002052.1:51201329-51214837 GCA_028571105.1 Tragopan temminckii | reverse complement strand
GTGAATTGCCTTCACCTGTGCTCCCATGGCTGACTCACTGCTCGCCCCAGGTGATCAATCAGAGGTTCAGGCTATGATTCAGCAGTTCCCGTACAAATGTGAACTACATGGATGGTGGATGCACTGTGGAAAGTTCAGAGGTGCAAAATAGAGCTAAAAAGTAACTCAAGACCAAAGCCATAGCTATCATCCCTCTATTGGCTTTGTTCTTCCTAAACTTGCTGGTAGTGCATGGGAAAGAGAAGATGTGAAATCTCCTACAAGTGATAAGGAAAGTAAATCTTTAATGTGAAAAAGAGAGTATCCACGGAGGGTGCTGAGAGAGGGCGGGAAGGGCAAAGTGCTGTGACAAGATTACATTTGCAGCAGGACTACAAAAGGAAATAGGAGGGCCAACCTGCCATCTGCAGTACTCAAAATAAAAAGCTTTTGCAGCAGTTAAGGTGCAGAGGTCTGGATGTGAGTATGATTTGTGACCACTTATGATGGACAACAGAAGTTGCAGCTTAAAGATATTCTGCAGAAGAAATCTTTATAATGCAGCTATAAAGTTGGACTAGACATACTTGGAGTCTGATCCAACTCAGGACTATGAAATGAGAAGAACTTCAATATCTTCTACAGTAACAAGAGAAGGAAGGAGAATACCTGTAATTTCACAGGATCGGTCTAATTGTTCTTACAGTTTTATGCATGAAAAATTCCTATTTTCTCCACAAAATGTCGGCACTTACTATACAAATGGAAACCTGTCGACCTACTGGCCAAAATTTCCTGTTACTGACAAAACAGAATTTCCCTGAGAGCAAGATAACATTTTCTGACTGGATCTATAAATAATGCCTCCAGGATATTTCATGTAGATGTTTCTACAGCAACAACTAAATGCAACATATGACTTCTGGTCGTTCCTGTGTTGCAAATAATAAATGCAAGTGATGTATGTCTAATTTTACACTATTGCAAGTGTTAAGGTCTTTCAAAAACAAAACAAAACAAAAACAAAAAAACAAATGATATTAGAATTGAAGGCCTTGTCTGTTCATACACAAACTACCTTAGTTGAAGGATTCCTTCACCACAGAGGGAAAGTGTCACAAGGTCAGGCTTCAGGTGAGATCAGACTAGGGGTTGTACATCTATACTGCACTGCAGCCGAAGCTTATGCAGGGGAGTAATGACCAGCACATAGTAACAAGTGACAGTGACAGATAAAATGCTATTGCAGAGTAAAATATCCAGATTCTGAAGATAATGTTTTAGATGTAAACAGGAAATAAAGTGGTTTTAACCTGTGTTTAGAGTGCTTGCTTAATGAAATAAAAGGATTTCTCACTAACCTCTCTGACTCCATCCAAAAATTGAGAGTTTGGCAGGATTAAATCAATCAGTGACACATGCACACTTCCTTAGCCCTATTCCATTTAGTTCTTTACGACAAGGTCATACATAAGATGTCTAAATTTCTTGGACTCAGTTGACAATAATTACTTTACTCTTGGCTACTGTCCTTCCAAATTTGTCCCTAAGCTGGCATGTCCTCTTCATCAAGCCTTTTATGACCATCTGTGGAAATGCATGAAAGTATTTTGCAGGGACAGATATAACGCAAGAGTTAGTGTGTTAAGGTGCTAAGTAACTTTTTTTTTTTAAAAAAAAAAAAGAGAAAGGCCCAATGCACACATTCTTGTGTGCACTGAGTGCTGTGACATCAGGTCTAGTTCAGTCTGGAAAAGCAGATTTACAGGTGACAGGCAGGTATGGCAAGGTGCACAGCCAAGGCCACAGACCCTTTATGGCAGAATGCATATACTACAGGGAACAGGGAAGAAAGTATTGCTGTTTCTCTTTCCAGTGTTCAATTTACTACATGGATAAGACTCACTCAACACTGTCCATCACGTCTTTTCTATCTTCTATATCTCTCAGTGTTCATTCTTCTGGGTGGAAAAAGAAACAAGTCAGGGTTTTCGTACTTTAAATAATTTTGAAAATATTTACAATATTTAAAGTATTCTGTGACTCAACATTGAATACACAAATCGATTTTTTCAGCTACAACTCTTCTTCCTACAGTTCTGTTTTGTTTGTTGTTTTTTCAATTAAACTGACTTACCTCTCCTTCAGATGCATTTAGTTAAAACGTTATGCTTTTCTGATAGATCTTCAGCAAGATGGGAAATTCAGAATGAACCCATGTAAGGCAGTCACTCACTTCAATGTTTGAGAAGTATGCTCAACTAAGCAACAAACAGTGTTAAATTTCTACCAAATAGTTGGATGTATTTTGTTTGAAAATAACTCACTGAAAGACTCAAAGCTTTGCAGATTTACTTGTCAGTAAACATTAATCTGCAAATGGTTCATGGAAACATCTTGCAGCCTGTGAGCGAACCAGACTCAGACTGTTGCTCGTGCTGCCTGCTTGATGTTAGCTCCATCACTCGCAGCCATGCTAGTCACCTGGCTGGGTTTCTGCTTGCTCACAGAATGACTCCTAAAGAGCATCCAAAGGCCACCTGATATTTTAATTCAAACACTCTTGTTAACCAACATATCATGTTTGCTTCTCACAAATAACCTTCTGAACGCAGATCTACTCAGCAAATATTGATGGAGACAGGGGAGGCAGTTTTTGAAGAATTTGCCTAAGTCAAAAAATGTAAGAATCAACTCATTATTTTGTGTACCACAATTCCAATGCTTTCCAGACAGATAACTGCAAGAAATCTACATATAGAGAGAAGAAATTCCACAATATCTCCACATCAGGATCCTCTAAGAACATCTCAAGGTAAACAGTCAAAAATTGAGATGTTCAGTCTCCTCAGGCATTTTTGGAAATTCTCATTCATTGTGGTTTTTTTTTTTTTCCTAATAAAACCATAGTGCTTTTCCCTCAGACTTGTTCTCTTGGCTTATAAGATTTTCATAACATAAGATTTTAGGGTATCATCTTTCAGTTATAATTAAATTCAGATAACTTGTAATATGCTTTTTCCTTGGGGATAGCAAATTTACAGTAAAAAGAGAAAGAAAAAGAGAAGGAGAAATACGACTGTGCATATTAAATGACAGGGTGAACTCTCAAATTACCATAGATTTAACATTTACATTTTTCAAGGTCATGTGTCAAATACAAATGAAATAATGAACCTTTGTTACTCTGTGGTATCCCATGCCAGACAGTTTATGCATCAGCATCAATACAATGGCTTTGATGAACTGCACTCCTGCGCCCTACTGCTCTAACCTGGAAGTTAAAAAGCCAGCAATTAAGTTTCCAAAAAAGAGCAAGAAAACCAGGAAAAAATGTGTCTATGAGCTGCCAGGATTCTTAATTGCAGAATTGTTACTTAGCACAGAACTAAATAAAATATGCAAAAGAAAGGTAAATAGACTAGAACAGGAATGTTAATGAAAAGGTTGAGTAGGCGGCAGTGGTAAGCTTCACATCTGACCCTTGAGACACGTCAGGAAAACAGCAAGGTGGGAGCATGGGAGAAAAAGAAAGTGCTGAAGGAACTGTTATTTACACTCCCATGATGGAGAGTACAGCAAAAACATGCATCAAAGCAACTCTTTCAGAAGACATAGGGCTGCGTGAAAAAACTCTGCCCAACTTGGATGATTTATTTTATTCTAAGCTATGTTACTATAGTGCCTTCCAGAAAGGTAAGTTATAGTTAAATATATGTTGCAAAGGAGGTTTGTATTATAATCCAGTTTAGGATTTTGTATCATTAGAGAACCATTTTCACTTGGAACATGCATCTTTTCCTTTTTTTCTGCTCTTCTTTCAGCATGGCATAAAACAAAGCTATAGGTAATTTTTCTGTTCCTTGTGCTTTACTGGGAAATACACATTACAGGAAATGTAATGAGTGACTCTGGATTTGCTTGAATTGCAGTTGTATTGTGAAACCACTCATTTCAGGAAATGTTTAAAATTTTGAGCTATTTCACAAAACGGCTGTTTCATTCAGTCATTCTGTAAATTAGGAGTAAGTTTCACAACTTTGACAAAGTTACTGAAACTAGTAGGGAGACACCATGCCTGATATCTTGTTACTTGAATTAACTTAAAAAGACAGCATGCAAGATTACTTTTATTCTTTATTTATTACTAAAGCCAAATGGACTTCCACATTTATTTCTGAAATCTTCATGCATTATACTCCATTTGTCACTACCACAAAGATATCTTCCTAACTGAGATGACCATGACATTAGCTACTATATCTGCCTTGCTTTTCAATGTATTCATCCACCTGATTTCACGGGTGACTGTGTGGGGTGCTGTGTGTGAAATCTGCTCAGATGGGGCAATGGGATGATAACCTAGAAGTCAAGGGCAGTTAACTCAAGGGTATCAGTGGCTGTAGAACTTTGTGGGTCTGGGTGAATCTTTTCTGACAGGCTTGAGATACAGGAACAGGTTTAAGATTAACTTTAGCCAAAGTTCCAGTTTGGTCACCTACATCATTGTCATGAGGGTCAGTTCATCTTCTAGATATGTTTCTGCAGCAGAGTCAACAGAAAGACTACTGAGCACTGAGAGCAGATTGTGCATGCTATGGAGGCAGTTAATGATCTTTGGTGGGAGAGAGCTTGAGATAAGCCCACATTTGGGATTGGCACCCAACAGAGCTGTATGGGGTGAGAATTTTATTCCAGATAGTTGGATGGTATTTTTGAGAATGGGGCTAAACAAATCCCTACAGGTCAGTTCCGTGAATTATCGTCTACCATGCATGTTTGAACCATATGTTTAATATCACTTTTGGGAGAGCCCTAGCCTTGTGGATGTCTTGCTTTTCCATGCATCAAACTAAACAGAGGACACAGAGCCTCCAGTACTTGGGCGACTTTAGTAGTGAATTCAGTTCTATCATTCCACAGCACAACAGTGGCATCAGATAAGAGAAAACTGTTGAAAAGCTGAAAGGCCACTTCTGACGTTCCCTCTGAAGTAAGGTCTCAGGAAACATAGATTTTGGGCAAGTAGTCTTGGTACACCATTATCTCCTTAAGACTAAGCTTGAATATCAGTATGGTCAGCTTGCCCTTTTCACAAATAGGTGGATCAAGGTGTCTGTCTTTTTCTCAGGCGCTAAAGGCAGAAAGATTTTGTTATGTTTGTATATTTAGACAGTAAGCAATAAGCATTTATGAGATGATCACAACTACCATGGACTGTAGCAATATGTAAATGTTATCATCTTCAACACTCACATGGAATATGGGAGATGCTTCTTTAGTCCAACATTCTTGATTAGAAATATTGTCACCACAGTGTAGAATTTCATACCTCTGAGGAGTGGAGGAAATACAAAAGAATTAACTAGAAATTCCACAACAAAGGAACAGGCGAATAATACTGACAGCAGGAAGCAAAAAAATAGTGATCTTTAGAACTTACCCAGAAAGCAGGTTGTACTCATATCTGGGCTTTGATTTGGGATCTTGGCTTGCATTTTAGATCTCAGCAGTAGTTGCACAGCATTATTCCTTAAGTATCAGGTAGTTGGGAACTTCCTATACTTTTTGTAAAGTTCTTTTCTGAAGCTACTTTCAAAATTCAGAGCCTTCTTCAGCAGTGACTGCAGAAAAAAAGCAAAGGATCCTTCTTCAGCAATTCCTTTCCCACAATATGCCTGTTACTGAATGAAACAAACAGTCCAATAGTGTAGCAGAATATCCAGCACGTCAGTCATTTCATAAAATGCATGAAACTTTTAGTCATTTTGCCAAATGAGTGAGTGAAGGAGTCATTTTGAAAAATGACTGAAAATTTCAGTCATTTCATGAAATGACTGGTTTCGTGATACCTCTAACATATCATGCGCTAAAGGAAAGGCTTAGGGAGAAATTTCAAAGCAGATAATGTTCTTCACACCCCCTCTTGTGGCTATAAGAAATAACGCCATAAAATACTGCGTTCTACCGTGATCTTTTGTTTAAAGACTGCAGAGATTGTTCAAGAATGAAGTAAGGATATGTGGGAGCTCTTGTTTTGCAGGATATTGTATTCTGGTGCTTTGTATTCTTCCTTGAAAAACTCAGGCAGAGAAGTTAATTTACTCTCTTTAGTAACAGCACATGGTGTTTGAACTGGATGCCTCTGCAGAGATTCAGGACAAATAATTTTCCAAAAAAGGGCTGTGATGATGGTTTCACTAGCAATTTTGTGTCAGCCGTGATTATGTAGTATAAATGTATATGTCACATAGCTAAGTGTAATCTTCAGTTTGCTTTGAAAACCATCCTAAAGTTTTCTAGTCTTCAAGTAGAGCTGAAACAAAATGAAAGTCCAGAGAATGCTTTTCTTAGCAAATGCCTAGCATAGAAGGAGCTTTAACAAATCACAGAATCATAGAATGGTTTGGGTTTGAAGGGACCTTTAAGATCTCCTTTAACCCCCTTCTATAAGCACAGACACCTCCTCTAGACCAGGTTCCTCACTGCCCCATCCAGCCTGGCCTTGAATGCTTCCAGGGAGGGGGCATTCACAGCCTCACTGGGCAACCTGCTCTGGTGTTTCGCCACTCTCACAGTAAAGAATTTCTTCCTAATATCTAGTCTAAATCTACCCTCTTCCAGTTTTAAACTGTTTCCCCTTGTCCTGTCACTACATGCCCTTATAAAAGGTCTGTTCCCAGCTTTCCTGTAGGTCCCTTTCAAGTACTGGAAGGCTGCTATAAGGTCTCCTTGAAGCCTTCTCTTTTCCAAGAGCTCCAGCTCTCTCAGCCTGTCCTCGTAGGGGAGGCATCCAGCCCTCTGATCATCTTTGTGAACCTCCTCTGGATCTGTTCCAACAGCTCCATGTCCTTCTTGTTTTGGGGGCCCCAGAACTGGACACAGTACTCCAGGTGGGGTCTCATGAGAGCACAGTAGAGGAGCAGCACCGTCTCTCTCGACCTGCTGGTCACACTTCTGTTGATACAGCCCAGGATACAGTTAGATTTCTGGGCCAAAATCTCACATTGACAGCTCATGTTAAACCTTTCATCATCCAGAACCCCCGAATCCTTCTTCCCAGGGCCATTCTCAAGCCAAATGCTGATCAAAAGCTATCCAAATCCTAGCAACTTTGGACAAAAAAACAAACAAACAAACAAACAAAAAAACAAACAAAAAAAACAACAAACAAAAAAAAAACTGGCTATAAGGTAAAGCTCATGTGTTTCCTAAGAAGAAAAGAATAATTGATCCACTGATAAGATTTGAATTTCACTGAAATGATGAGTTAACAGAGTAACATCAGTCCAATCATAAGAAGAGATCAGGATAAGGAGGGAGGTGATCATGATTTACTGTGAAAATTATTGCTTAATTTCAAAATGCTTTAAAATTCTGAGGTAAATTACAGCAGAAAGTTTGGTCAAATCCATGCATCTCTGGTTCTACCTTCCCGTAGAAGGAAATCAGCGCCTTGTCTTTGGGAAACTGACTATTAAAGGCCTGCTTGCACAAACTGTATCATACCTCAAGTCCCTGTCAAAGGGGTAATGCCAGAAGGAAAATGAAGTCCATCATAAATACTACTTGGTTTGGATGATACTTAGAACAATATCAGCCCCAGTATTCTCTGAAGGTCTTCAGCACAGAAGACTTTGGACATCATCCAGCTCCGTGGTAACTCATCTTGTCAACATTCTCCTCTTCTCAGACACCCCACCGCTCCTCTTTTTTTTTTTTTCCCATTTTGTTTCAGGGATTTCTTTTAAATAAATATTTTCCACTAATCTGAATGAACTACTTTCCTTTAGACTAACTGGAGCTCATTTTTCTGAGGAAAAGAAATGTGATATTGAGAGTTGGTGGACATTCAGTTTTTAAAACAGTGATCTGAGACAACACTGTAGAAGATGCCCATTTTATTTTATTTTGTGGCATGCTGAATGACTACAGGGATCAGCTACAAAAATACTTTGTATAGAGGAATCTGATCTAATGCCAAAGTGTATGAAAGAACTTCATAATTTAATGAAGTTTTGTATTAGCTTTAAACACTCTAAACAGGAAATCATTAAAAAATATAACCTGAAAAACATTACTTTATAAACAGAAAAAAAAGTTGGTTGCGATTTCCTTGGATTTATTTTCTGTATGTCCAAAAGCCTGACTGTATTAAGTTCAACATATTTCATTTAAGGGATAAGGGAAATAATTTGCTAAGTCTCTAATATGTAAATTTGTAAAAACTAAACTGAAATAATTTTTAATATGAAAAATTCGAGGGACTTTTCACGGAAATGTTAAACTATTTCATTTTGGAAATGCAATAATAAAATCAGTTAGCTAGTATTATTTTTCATCCAAAATAAAATTGTCATACCCAACAAAATTCATACCATGAATAAGGAAGGAGGGATGAGTACAATGAGGGCAAATCAGTACTGGCCCAAAGATCCCCAGCAGGGTTGACCAAGTCAAATTCACCAGTTTTCAACAGCATATGACTTCTCCAGGCAGTCTTCTCCCTAAGAGACCTAGGGCAGATGTTGGCTCAGGGAGGGACCAAACACCATACTGGAGATGGTGCTGGGTGGGGTGTGGTGGTCTCTACCTCCCTGTCCTCAACCCTGGCACAATCTCCAAAGCCCCGTGTAGCCCCTGCTTTTCTCTATAGCAGTGGGAAGTTTTGGCCTCACAATAGGTTGTGTGGGCCCTTCAGGTGCTGACATGTCACATGCCTTGATAGCAGCATATGTTTCAGGGTTTCCCAGTGATCCCCACAAACATTCACAGAAGCTGCTATAATCCTGAATAAAACATCACACAGCATTTAGTGTTTCCATCCCAGCAGTTTTAATTAAGTCAGCCAGTTCATACTACACATTTATCAACATTAAAACCAGCATTATTTACTGAAGTGAATGTAGACATGTAGAGCAGTAAGGTATTAGTAATTACTCATAAAATGCACTGTCCATATATACTGCTACACTATTGATTTCCAATATTTAATATTCCACAGTGACCAGCACAGAGCTAGCTACACTAATGAAAATACAAGTATATTATTCTTCATCCCTCAGCCAAAATTTGAGGCATTTATTTTTATTTAACTAATAGAAAATTGCTGAAAAAAAAGCTCTATTCCTCCTCCAGAAGATTGGGAGAAGAGATCCTGCCCCTCTACTCTGCGCTGGTGAAACCAAACCTGGAGTACTGCATCCAGATGTGGAGCTCTCAGTTCAGGAGAGACACAGACCTGTTGGAGCACGTCCAGAGGAGAGTCACAAAAATGATCCAAAGGATGGAACCTCCCCTATGAGGACAGGCTGAGGGAGCCGGGGCTGTTCAGCCTGGAGAAAAGAAGGCTCTGAGGTGACCTGATAGCAGCCTTTCAATATATAAAGAGGAACTATAAGAAGGAAGGGAGCAGAGTTTGTTGTGATAGGACACAAGGAAATAATTTCAAACTAAAAGAGGAGATATTCAGACTGAGCATAAGGAAAAAGTTCTTTATCGTAAGGATAGTGAAGCACTGGAGAAGAAGACAATGAAGATCAGGCTGGTTTGGGCTCTAAGTAACCTGATGAGCTGCAGGTGCCCCTGTTCATTGCAGGAGAGTTGGTCTAGGCGACCTCTAAGGGTCCCTTTCAACTCAAAAAATTCTGATTCTATGATTCCAATAAATTTTCAAAGACTACAATACTTTGCAGATATATAAGAGAAAACAAAGACTTCCTAAACACTATTTGTCTACTTTATTTAACTGTTACTTTTAAAACCCGCTGTATTTTGCAGCTGTTATATATTTTGAGGTTTTGCACTATGAGCTTGCAAAGTTTGTTCTCTTCTTGTAGTGGTGCTGTGCTCAGACAATGTCATATTATCCACTTTCTGCAACAGAAGTGTACTGGTTTGGCATTTCTTTAATTTTTCTGTTGCTCACATCATGAACATGGTTTTTTTCTGGGTCAAATTCGTTTTCTTTCTCAAGAGTTTATAGTAGGCGGACTTCTAAACAGCTTGACCTTTCTGTGTGTGTGTCTCTTGAAATAGTTTCCTAGGAAAAGAAGTGTTTTATAATGATTCTAGCCCCACATTCACCAAATCTCCTGTGTTCTTGTAGTTAAGGTTTGCTATTATGTGATTGGACTTCAGGAAGGCTAACTTCGAAGAGCACATAAATTTGGTTGTTCTCACAGACGCTGACTTTTCCTGGAAATTCTACCATTGATTTCCGTGCAAGCAGTTTCTGGTAAAGACTGACTGCATTTGAAAGCCTTCTTCAACTCAGATGCTTTTCAGGTGGTCTCTGTGCCCAGAAGGAGACATGCTGTAAGATCAAGTCCCAGTACCAACTGTTCACTTGATTCCAGACTCCAACAATGATAGTAATTAAATAGTTGACCACAAAAACTTCAGTATGGAGTAGATTATAGACAGCAGGAAAGATGCAATTTTTTAGATCCAAATGTGAATGCGAGGTAAACTGTTGACTCACAAGAATGTACAATACATACTTTTCTTAACCTTTCCATAGCAATTGAGAACAGGTAGTGGACAGATATTTCATCAGAACAGATTGAGGAAGTTAAGTTTTGCAAACTTCAGATCTTCTAGAAAGCACATAAAAATGACATTATTTGTCTCTCTTATCCACTTGCCAGGTAAGAGCAACTTGGCATTATTTCTATAACTTACAAAAATATTCAGTCTACTCATCATTTCTGTTTCTTTTCTTTTAAATTTTGGTTCTATCATTTACACTGCTTTAAGATGAGATGTTTTAAGAACATACTTCCTCTGAAAACGATGCTTCAAGGTGCAAAGCAGTTCTTGAAGATCAGTTCTTTTCGAAGCTCTGATGTTATTCCCAGTTGCACCACCCTTCTGTCCTGTCTGACGCACTTTCAGCAGCAGACAATACATAGTCTGCAAAACACTAGGAAATTAATCATTGTGAATGAGGCTTGTCTATGCATCTGAAAAATATTGCAGAGACCTTGGTTTGGCAAGAAGTAACCTTTCTCATCAAAGAAGAGTTGAAGTTGTCTTAAGGGATCTATTTTAAACCCAGTGTTTTAAATTTCCACTAAAATTAATGAGAATTACTTTGGTCTTACCTTTGACAATTCAGGAATCCAGTGTTTTTAGCATGAAAACAGTTGAGCCTCAAGTAACAAGTCACCTCTCAGTGCTGCAAAATGAAGACCAGAGGTTTTACAGTCTTCACAGTCTTCTCTCCTGGCAAAGTTCAGATGCTACCACATGTGAGTCAACTAAAGCAATGAGAAAAAGCTGATGATTTGGCTTCTTGGCTAAATTTCAAGTGGAAAAATAGGTTGTTTTGGATTGTGCAAAAAGTGGTCAGGTTATTTGTGGGAAATGAAAAATATTGAAAAAAAGGTGAAAATCTATTCACAAATTCTTTTTTTTTTTTTCTTTTTAATTTTCTCTGTATTTTTGGTCAAACAAATTCAATGAACTTATCAAAAACTTATGAAGAGTTTTAGAAGACCTGCGCTTGCATTTGCAGCAAACAAATCACTCAAGCAAAAGATTTTCATCACCTTTGGGAACAATACACATTTTTTCCACATAGCTTTCCTGAACACTAGTAAGCCATTAACCATATTTGCTGCTTCTTGCATTCAATTACCAAACACAGTGTGCTTGCCAGACAAGATTTTCCACATGAAAGTGTTCAACACACTTTTTTTTTTTTTTCTTCCCAATTTTTACCCTATTCCAACAACTGGGTTTATTTTACCCAAATAAGGGGCATCATCCATGATCATTTGGCTTGATGCCAAAAACTTGAAGAACCCAAGTTCTTCATTTATCTTAGGTGAGATGAGTAATTGTCTAGTCTGGATATCCAAATTACAGCACTCAGGCTGTTTCTCAAGAGTGCTGGAACGTGGTTTCTTACTCTATTTTTAATTTCAAAACAATACCCATATTGTATAATTGTGCTGTCTTCTTCAGAGCAATCACTTCAATAGCAGATGCACTCCAGCAATGACAGATACTTTAAAAAACAATAGGAAAGTACTTTAATTAATTAATGCACTGGTAGAAGCAGTTTTGGATGCAGAACCTATGGGGGAAGATTATGAATATTTTGTCTGAATGCTTCTTCTGTTTCCCAACAATTCTGTAAATATTTTAATAGTGTAGCAAAAATGATGCATCCCTGATGGAAAGTTAAGAGACAGGCAATGGAAAAAAAAAAGTGATTTCAACCTTTGTACTATTTCCTCCCTAAAATAGGAGATGTAGCCTGGGGCCAGGCAACTTCAACCTTGTTAACAGAGCCATGAGCATCCTCCTAGGAATGACAAGAATTCATTGCAGGCTCACCAGAGCCCTGTAATGGATTCAGCATTAGGCTTCAAATGCAAGAGTTGAACTCACATGGGCCTGCAAAAGGCCTGGGTTGCAAAACAGGCAAGAACAAAAGCTCTGTGCACAAGCTCCTTTCCTGTTTTTTTTTTTTTTTGCTGAAATGTTCCTTTTTTTGCAGGGCAACCACCTATTTCAGTATTCACTGGCTTCCTAATTCTATTTAAATGTGATAGATGATTTTGGGGGAAGATAAGATATATGACAAGGTTGAAAATATAGCTAGCAAAAAGTGATAGCACATTGCAGCTCTCATTATTTTTTCTTCTCTTTTCTTTTTTTTTAGCTTTCAATTTCCAATGTGGGGAAAAAAAAAACCTGATTTCCATTCTACACTCTATGCTTTGTTGAAATCCGGAGAGTAGGACCCCTGTGTATCTTTTTAGGATATCTGAGATTTCTGGAAGACAACAGTATATTCTCTATTAACCTGCAGTATGTCAATGGCAAAAAGCCTTATTGTATTTCTCCTCTTTTCATTTTCAATCTGCTCTTGCTGGAAGGGATAATCTCCTTAGTCTCTGCTGGATAGGATGGGACCTTGAGAGTTCCTGTACCATTTCTTGTCCTGCAGGTTACCATGCTCTTCCCACTGACACTGTGCTGTGTCCTGCTGATAGGGTCACGGAAACCCCCCAAATCCCATTTTTCACCTGGTATGACACAGAACTAAATTGTCCCATTTACACAAATCTGTTCTCCGGGATGTCTGAGGACAGCCCTCCTCCCAGCCTGGCTCTATCTGCAGCATTTGCTTTCCCTTCTTTTGCAAGAAACTTAGGGAATTTTCTCAGGGAGCAAGTCACAAATCATGGATGCTGTCAATATGGGACTCCAAAATTCTTCCTTCTTTGCCACTAGGGTATTAAAAGATGTGTGAGAGGCTGCTGGTCAGCTCCCTCTCAAGGTTACTTGAAGACCTTTCCTTTTCAGATGGCAGCAACCAGCTATGAACCACAAGGCTGGACAAAGAGAGGGCTGCGCACTGGCTAAAATGTTCCTGAAGCACACCCTCAAACTCACCCAAAACACAGACAAAAGTCTAGGACCAAATCCTACTGGTAAGCTGAGTTTAAATTAAGCAACGTGGATGTCAGATTCTGTTGGATCTGTACAAAGACAAAAATACTGCACTTTGAGAG
>JAOWBP010002052.1:51148314-51167125 GCA_028571105.1 Tragopan temminckii | reverse complement strand
ACCACATACTGGATGGGGCAAAGCAAGGGGGTAGTAGGAGTACAATTAGTAGATGACAAGCAGATGCCAAGCCCATCCTTCGTGGTGTTTTAGGAAGCAGCCTCCAACTTCAAGCTCTTGTATGTATTCCAAACTCTGCCTAAAGAGCTGTCAGAATTATCCAGACTTGGGATCAAGTGA
Source organism: Tragopan temminckii (assembly GCA_028571105.1). Lineage (NCBI taxonomy): Eukaryota > Metazoa > Chordata > Aves > Galliformes > Phasianidae > Tragopan > Tragopan temminckii. The sequence continues at coordinate 51,166,945 of JAOWBP010002052.1, read as the reverse complement.
GTGTCAGAAAGAGTGAAACAGTGGAAGTTCGTGAAACTTATCTTTAGAATATTTGCATGCTTGATCAGTTTACTTCCTAACCCCTGTCAGGTCAAGAAGTCTCCTTATTACTGGCACATAACTGAGGCTTAGAACTGCCCTGATCCTGCTTTGGCAGTGGGTAACGCACATGGGAGTCACAGCTAGGAGCAGCAGGCTTCTGTGCAACTGAGGTGCACAATGAAGTTTGACCAAATGATCACTTGCAATATCCTATGACCATGATCTCAGGTTTGTTGATTTTTTTTTCCCACATTACGCCTTTCACAAATAGTTAACTTGGTCTTTATATCAGCATTAGGATAATCTGAGCTTTGTGTAAATTCTAGTACAGCTGCCACTTGCAATTCAATCTCCTACTTCTCCAGCAGCTGAAGTTCAACCAACAGCAAAGAACCTGACTTTCACCAGGGAGCATGTTGTCCTACGCTAATTTCCACATGCACTAACACGAACACAAGGGAAGAAATGAATAGGAATGAACTCAAACCAGTAACTAACCCAGCATCAAGCACATCTTGTCTCTGTTCAGGGACAGGAGCACTTGATTCAGTGGGAGTGCAGCCCCCATCTAACTGCTAAATTTAGTTCTACTGGAGGTTGCTGTGCATGTGTATCCTCTGGAACACCAAATGAATTTAGAGCTGGAAACGTCAACCAAGTTCTCTCCAAAGGTAACTAAATGCTGGAGTCATGACGGATTTTTTCAGGGGAAAGACAACATGGAAAATCTGTGGACTGTTTTTTTTAGACATCTATTAATTGAAACTTTTCTTAGAAAACTTCTGTCGTGTACAGTATAGACTTAATTCTGAAAAGCAAATGCCATTTTTCCTATAAAATAACATTTAGTTTATCTTGATATTTTTCCTATTTGGCTAATATTTTATTTAAGGGAGAAAATCCATGCTTAGCTCAGTGCTTAGAGAAAGTTCTCAATGGACTCTTTTGTTCTTATCTGTCAAATGAGTCATGGTTCTATTTCACATATATTAATACTAAAAAGTGAACAAGATAGAATTTTCCTCCTTTTGTTGATTTTCTGAGTCTATTGAAGTTGCACTGAACAATTTATGTAACTTGCAAATCATAAAGTAACTGAAGTCACTGAAACAAAATGCAGAAGAGGTCCTGATTTAGAAATCCCCAGCCAGTTGGAGACGAGGAGAACATACAAGAGGCACAGCTTAAGCTGTCTTTACTCTTGAGATGTTTTACAGGCATTCAGAATAGCTTGTGGTCAGGGACATCAGACTAGTTTGACTTGTGGTCTAACTCATGTATTCATTCTTATATGAGTGGGAAGCTTTTCACTGTAAAATATCCGCAAAAAAAATCTGCCTATTTGTGCATCAAACTTCTAGACCTTATTTAAATTTAGGACAAAAGTATCTTTTCCTACTTTCTGGATATCAGCTCAGGCAGTAGAATGAGTCAGCTCTATTTCCATACTGCATGCATTTACTTACAAGATCATTTTTGAGCACAGTTATGAACACTAAGACAAGTGTTTACACAACTTTAATTAAAAAAGAAGAAAAATGATCCCAGTGAAATTTAATCAGCGTTTCTCACATGCTATGTTTTGATTAATTTGTTAGTTAATGGAGCAAGGACTTTAACATGATTGTTTAGGATCACACTATGGTAAGATTTCATATTAACTGTATTGGGTGTTAACATTGGTAATATCACTGACCACAGACCTGGGGCTAGACTTAAGTCAACGAAAACATTTTACTTAAAAAGAATATTGCCCCAGAAGTTTCTGCAATGTTGGAGCTTCCAGGAGGGATTGGAAGAATTTCAAAATTGGGTCCAAATCAGCCAGTGAGTTTTGCGTTAGTGGCATGAGCTAGCTGACAGGGAAAGGCTGAAGCTGTGTTAACCTCTCCTGCAGAATTTCATACTTAAAGGTGCAATCTTCCTTGAGTCAGTACTCTTGCATTTGAAAAGCTGCACAAAGCTCATTCTTTGCATTTTGGTAGCACATTAGTGGGTAAATTACTCACCAGCCTGGCTACCTCCCTTCTGACTTCCCTCCTCATGCAGAAGAGGTTGAATGTCAAACTCTTACCTTTGTGCAGAGTTGCACACCATGAGCTGAGACCCATGCTTGCACCTCCTTCCTCCTACCTGCATGATGCAATCAGTACTCATTACACCACAGTTTCCCTCCTCCAGTTTAATAAATCTTAATACTGAAAAATCCCCACTTAACATCAAGTTCATTTCAAAATCCTTTGGACTCATTTCCACACCCACATATCCACGGGTCACCCAGTGCCTCCCCACTGTACCCTTCTCAGAGCCTAATTGCTCTTTTGCTGCCCTTCCCCGAGTGTCCATGCATCCTGCCACTATTAATTCCTATTTAACCCTTGTCTAGTGCCACAACAAAAATGGTAATACATTCTTCAACCATCTCCACTTCCTCAGTTTGTCTTGATCACAAACTTTCAAGTCCAGAGACATCCACTTGTGAAATGTCTGGTGCAAGTGCCTCACCTTTGCGTAACCTTCAACTGTACTGCAGAAAACGTGATTTGCTGTAAAAAGATTATCATGTTATCAGTTAAAAGTAGGTGAATTGATGCCTGCTAATGGTTGACTAAGTATAAATGTGAAAATTACTGCATTACATTCATGCATTTTAGCTAAAGATTCTTCCTCTTAAAATACACAAGATATTGCACACCAATGTTTGTGAAAATAAATGTTTTAAACATTATGTTCAGGATTGATTTGAGTGCCAAGAGAGTAACAAATTTTCTCCAGCAATATTCGAATTGTTTGATACCAGGATTAAGGAAAAAATAAATTAGCTGGTTTATTTAAATAGGTCTTACCACACTGATTGACGTAGAAGCATAGCACAGTAAGCTGCTATTCTGTTCTATTCACCTCAACACACAATTATCCCAGTGCTGTCCCACAGCACTGTCAAATCAAATTTGGACTAAAACTGAATAAACACAGAATTTTCTGAAGCTCACTGGCTTAGATGTGCAGAATATTCCTGAGCAGCTGAGAACAAACGAAACTCTCTTACTGGAAGTCTCTCACTTCTGCCCCACAACAGCCATTAGCAGACCACATTTCCTAATGCAAGAACAAGAGAACCCCAAAGGGAATAAATGTTGCAGTCAGCACTGATCCCCACGCCAGGAACAGCACAACAGGCAAGGCAGTAAGTCAAAACTCCAAAGACAAGTTTGGCTTTGCCTATAACACAGATTCAAAGTATTTCATTAAGATTAGAAGAGGTTCACTAATTCCTAATCTATTACAGATAGGTTATTGTTCTCCCCTGCATGAATCCTTTATTTTATGCATCATTTGAAAGACAAATACTCTGCAGCAGGGAAGGTCTCATTTCGGGTCTGCCTTACCTTCTGAGAAGCACAAATCCAACACAGCAATTCATTCAGTCTGAGAGCTTATACAGCCAGAAACTGCCTTTAAAGCCTCTTTACCCACACCCATTTTGACAAGACAGCAGCATTATTTTCCAGTCACTCACCAGCAGCACCTCAGACTGATGCTTTTCTTTGTACAGTGCTTTATGTCTCCCAAAGTTCCAAATTCATTCATTCCAATTTCTGTATTACACAAACTTTTTCCTTCAATGCTTGTAGGTTTGTTTTTTTTTCAGAGGGATTTGAGGACATAGAAGAAAGGGCTCAGAAATACCTTCCAGCTTTATGAAAGAATAAAGAAAATTGAAACATTCTGAACTTCTCCCAAATGAGCAAGTGTTTTATTCTTTGTAATCATTAGAATTGTACATCAGAATACATCTGGAGAGTTTTTCCTAAACTTCCTTTTACCTCAAACTTTCTTGGTGTGTTTGCGTCTTGCAGGTGGAAGTATCACACAATTCCATCTGTTTCTAATTTGCTTGAAAGATTTCCCATTATTTTTCACACTTGCTCCAAATGAATAAGCCAACAGCTCATTCTTCTACGTGCCACAGGTAGGATTAGTGCAACTGTGAGGAAGGGAGGAAAACATGAAAACGTAGAAATGTTGAGGTGTCCTTTCAAATGAATTTTCTGTTGCAGAGAAAGCAGGCAAGGCTTGCTCAATGTGATTTATGTTGCAATCATCTCATTCTTAGATCTAAAGATACTAAGTGACAAAGTCTATCACAGTTTAATAAAGCAGAAAAAGTTTTTTTCATGCTGCCTGGAAAGTACTTAGTGCCATACAGACAGAAAGCCAGCTAGAACTTGGAAGAGAGACCAGGGATGAATGTGTTCAAAATACAGGTTTGTTTGGGAAACCTTTGGTTTTTATTTAATATAACTACCACAGAAATTGCTTGATCATATATCATTATTTTCTCATTTAATTAGTATGAGGCTAAAAAATGATGCAACTTATCAATATAACCTGCTCCAAAAACTAATAATTATTTATAGAAATACACTAGTACTTGAAAAGCAATAATACTTGAGTAGATGAGCAACTCAACATAAGCAAAAATAGAAACATCACCAACCATGAAATCAGGAGGAAGTCTAAAAAACATTAATGGCAGCTTTTTGCAGAAAGACAGAACGGGGACAGGCCATGACCTATGCAGAACACCATTAACCTTCAAAGCCTCAGTAAAAATACAATATATTTAAAGAAAATGTAAAGTAGGGAACCTTATACTGGAGTTCCAACTGCAATACTAAATCCAAGACCAAAATCATCACATTGAAAGAAAAGTGGAAGTGCTTTACAAGATAAACAGAGACAACCAGACTAAATTAGGACTTCAACTGGAGTAAGGTACTCTATGTGTACTTACTATATTTTAATTCTTTGCTCAAAAAGTTTTTCCAGCATGTGAGAAGACTGAAGCATGAGTAAATAAACTCCACAACACTATTTCACATGTCTAACCTTCTTCATCTTGAAGAGCAGTTCACTGTGGTACTCCAGCATTTTATCCACTTCCCAGGACAAGTGTTCCTGTCTCTATCTTTGACCTTTTAATCTGCCAAGAAATCATCAATACTCACTGGAAACCCAAAGGGCATGTAAGACAGTTATTTATTAACATTTAAAATAAGCATAAATTTCAGGAACTAAAAACTTCTCCAAATTGTTCTGCATATGGTATTGTTGAAATTAAAGAGGACGTTCAATACAACGGAGAGACCAAGCATAATATTAAAATATGAAGTTAAGTGGAATACAGCTCAAGTTAATAGCAACTAATTTACATTAACTTGAAGAATTTAAATACAATTTTACACATTTTCTGATGAAGCACCACACTCACAAGACCCAGTGAAGCATCTCATGAGAACTAAGCTGCAAACCAGTTAAGCAGTTGTAAAATAAGTTGGCAGCCTTTTATGTTTAAAAAATAAAGAATTTAGTAGCAACATTTTCTAGAGGACTAGCTGAAGAGGGGTAGATTTCACATCCAATATATCCCAGTCGCACGAAACAAACATCTGAATTTTAAGCAATTTAAAAATTCTGTATACTTAGAAAAAGATCTCAGTCCTTCCATCATTTACATAGCTGCTATACTGAACTGATGCAAATACTGAAGATTTTTGGCTATTATTAAACAGCAGCTGCATACGTTAATGTCTGCAAAATAACGTTTTGGGTTGTTTGGGTTTTTTTTTTTCTTTTTTTTTTTTTTCCCCAGGAGATATACAATTACAGTAAATGATGAAAGACCCACAACCTTTTATCTTACCATTTTGTTGAAATGTGTGAGTTTAGCCCAAACTAAAGCTAAACCTCTCTTATCTTGCTTAGCCGTGATATTTTTATTCCTGGACTAAGCACAGAACAAGGATTTCTGGTTTTAAACATCTGAGGTTCTTTGAGATGTTCGCAGAACAAGAAAGAAAAGATGCATCAATTCAGAGTTCAAGGTTAAAATATAACGTTTCATGTACGAGGACACAGACAGCTTGTTTATTTGAAAGCCCACAAGCTCAACTTAAAATACAATCATCAGTGTAGAGTATTTTGTTTCATATTACATGAACATCCACTTCATTCTCAAGACGCACATCAACTCGTGCAGGCAGATGAAATGTTATAGCCTGAGTGGATGAAATTAAAGACAAAAAAGAAAAGTTTCTCAAGTTTTACAAACTAATCTTACAAGCAAAGGAAGTAAGTTCAGTATTAAGATGACAAGCGTAGATGCACAGAGGATATGCAAACAGTTTTATCAACTCCCACTGTTAACACATCAGTTATCACCACTCCTAAAATTCAAAGAAACAACCAGAGCAGATCCTTACATGGAAATAACTATACGCTCTTCAAAATTTGAATGAAACAATGCCTCTCTCCACCTTCCAAAACAACATAGAGTTAGATTAAAATGATTGGCCTTCACCATGTGGGAAACCGAATTTAGCAATTCCTGTGGCAAACAGACTGAAACAAACCAAAACAAATTAAAACTCTGCTAGCAGATTTCTTTTGTCCAGAAAGGGAAATCACTGAGTCGGGAACATTTTTGTGGATTTCAGAAAAAGCATCCATGGCCACACTTCCCAAGGTAGCAGCAGACACTGGAGTCATCCCAAAAGGAATGGGGAAACGGAAAGGAATGTTTACTTAGATGGAAGAAAGGAATTCATTGCTTCCTGAAGGTCTAACTAAGAGGGAAATTCTGCAGGAAGACACTTGAAGACCAACTCATTTATGCTCTCTGCTTGCATTATGGCAGGTGTTCCTTGTGCAGTGCAGAGGGAAACTGGAAGAGACATCCGACTTGTGCCTGACTTCTATTGTCAGACTTTGACATCTGGGGAAGGACTAGGTCAGATAAGTGGTAACAAACATTATGCATATAATGGAACATTAATAAACAAATGTTACATGTGTTATTAGAAGCATTTGGCTTAAAGATCCCTGAACAATGAGTATATAATTAACATTTCAGGATTTTTATGGGAAGTTAAATACTGTCAAAAGCCTGGAATAGTTAGAAATTTAACTTCACGAACTGAAAGGCCAGTATTCACCATATTCAAATGCACTTTATTCAAGTATATAAAGTAGAATAGACAATATAGAACAGATGCTTTGATGAAAACATGTCAGCTGTACACTAGTATTATAGTTTTAAATGAAGCCAAACTTTACTTAAGATTCCTATAACTCATGGAATAATTCATTCCTCTCCCACAAACTACAGCTTACATGCCAGGCTGAAAATAGATTAAATGAGAACATGAAGACGTTACTTTCACTGAAAGTTTCAAAAAAAAAAATTAAGATCAAATTGTCAATTGTCATGCAAGGTTTTCATTTAAGTTACTGTACGCTAATTTATATAAAAACAAAAATGTAAACCAGCTTCTTTTGCAACTGAATAAAACTTCTCTTATTCTCTCAATTTATCATTAAGTAATATTGACCTCCACCTGTCAAAAGAATAAAGACATAGAAAGCAGGAGTGTAGTTCCATAATATAAAATGGCAGCAAAAATTAGTTCAAATGGCTTTGAAAACCACATGAAAGTCAATTATTCATAAAGAGTTATTTATATTTGAATGCCTGGGATTATTCATTTAAAAATGAGTGCAGCAGAAAATTAGAAGATGCTCCACACTGCATTTTCACACTCTGCTAGAATCATCTCAAATATTTAAATATCCTCTTGTGAAAGAAATAACAATAATCTCAGAAACTTAGCTGCAAAACGGCCAAAACAAAGATAACCACTATTCACGGAATTCTAAACACTGTTGCTTCAATGTTTTCAGTGAAATTGGCAGTTTCAAATAGGAAAAAGGAAGATGCACTGAAATCAAAAGAATTTGTTTAAAAGAACATATTTCAGGTGTGGAAACACTTGTACTGCATAGAAAGTAACTTCAAAACACAATTTTGACTAAGTAATGAAAAATAACTAATATACTTCCTCCTAAACACCAAGTTTTTTTGCACTTGACTAAAAAGCTCACCATGTTTGGTGGATTTGTCTGGGATGAAAATGATTTTGGCAAGGGGCTTTTGCATCTAAACTTTGCAGACAGCGCTTTGAAACCGTCAGAATATCCAAGGAGAAAAAAGCAAGAGGATGTACAGAAAAAAAATGGTATTTGAGAAAATTAAGCCTAGAAAAACAAAAGACATGAAGCAGTGAATTTTGTCTAGCTGTGAATATTGAGGTTTTCCCAATCCAAGTCTTTTAATAATAAAGTAGCACCCATGTTTTGCTTAAGTCAGCAACCTGAGCATTCAATTGACAGGGTTTATTTCTTGTCAAACACCAAAAAAACCCCTACGTTAAAGATGCTGATGTTACAAAGTCAAGACATACTCAAAGATTAGCAAAGCTCACACAACGTTGATTTGTCTCAATTTGTACAATAAGGCAGGTCAAGTCTTTCAGCAATCCTTTCTCTATGACTTGTCAGATGTGTTTGAAGTGGGAAAAGTACTCAAAATGAAAATACTCAGCATTTTTACCCTCCTCCTGCACTAGAGGTGCAATAACATCTTATTTCACTGTACGCTAACAAAATCTTACACTGAAAACAACTATTTGGGTTTTCTTAGAGGGCAGGGGGGAGGGCAGTCATCTTCTGCAGTTTTCACAATACTACTGTATATGGTTTATCAACTGGTGAGCATGTAGTTACAATGCAGCAGTGCCTGTTCAGCACTGCTCCTGAAAGGAAAAGCCTTCTTCCTTTCCCTCCCACCATCTCCCTCATAAATGTTTAACCTCACTGTTCAGACAGCTCAAGAAATTTTCTGCTGGTTTAACTGGTTCAGTATGGACTGCAGGAAAACAAATGTTGACACAGGGGAGGCAGAATCAGGAACAGAAGTGGGATTCTACCAACTTCACTGTTAGCAAGCAGCCATTAACACAGCTTCACTGTATCGAAAAAAAAAAAAAAGAGACCAAAAAAAGTATTTCTACATTTATTTGAGATATTAAGCACCATTCCTTTTCTTTCTGGAGGAAAATAGCTCGTGCATAAGGAAGCTGAAGGCTAGCAGTGTCATGTGTCCATTAACCAGTACAGCACTCCACAGCTGTATATTACAACGGTATATACTATTTTTACAGCACTTTATATGCACATAAAACTCCTTTTAATTTCAGCTGCACATACTAAACTCTCAGCAGTCTGCAAGTCGGTCACAACATGACTAATACCATCAGCAATTAAACTCTTCTATTTGTAGATCAACTAACAATCCTGGAACAGCATAAGAACTGTCACAGCTCTCTAAATGTGATCACCTCCTTCTGTTACAATCCCTTCTCATTTGCCAAGCTTTCAAAGTCTGCAAAGTAACAAACTCATTTTATTCTAAGCCTGATTCAATCCCAGAGCAATGCTCATGCTATAGAATAAAAGAGGCAAGGGGTAAAGCAGGAAATACTTTAAGTCTGCAAAAATATGAATAGTGCAGCAGAAGCAAAGTAAGGTTGCACATGCAATCAAATCCTGAATACCTAACTAACAGTAGCTTTCTTTTAACTGGAAACATCTGTGCATTTTCCTGATATTTTTGCAACAAAGAAGTAGAAGCATGCTGATCCCTTGAAGGATTATCAGAAGGACTACATTCTTTGAATATTGATCTTTGCCACTTCAAATGATCAGTCACAGTTGGAATAACAGGCAGTAATCCATAGGTCAGCCAACAGAGGGAAACAAATACCTACAAAATTTGTTAGCAAGAAACAAAAACAGGGAAGCAGGGATTTTGGGGCTCAAGCCAATTTCATAAGGTTTGGGGCTTGAAAACTCTCTCCTAGTCTCCTCACATAATAAGAGCTTAGCCTTTCCCTTCCTCACCTAATCTGCATTTAAGTGAGATTGCTGCTTCTTTCCAAAATGTGAAAGCAGCTTCCCTTCTGAGTTTGCAGAAAACAAGCAGTAAAAATTAAGATTCATATCTGCTACTCCTCATTCTCAAATATTTAAAATAGTAAGAAATAGCATGTACTGACTGTTTTGTATATGCGAAGTCAGAAGAGAGCTGGGACCTGAGAAGAACTAAAATCCAGCAAAATAGTCCATATTCAAAACAAAGTTATACCACTTAAGCTTCAGAACTTTGATTGCCAGAATCTGTAAATGAAGGGCTCAAAACAATATAAACATCTGTGCTGGCCATTAAGACATGAAACGTTCAAATAATACGCCGTATTGCTATTTTAAGCTATAACATATCTGACTTCTACACTGTCTTTCTAAAAAGAGAAAGCTATCCATGGAGTTTGGTACAGGCTGTTCAGTATTTCATACAGTCAATACACCTGCTTAACATTTTTCTAATATTCTCTTCCAGAAGATAGAATGTGCGTGGCTACATAAACTGAAACAAAGGATACAATTTGAGGAGTTAAAAGCTAGTAGAGCAGTAACCAGTTTAATATGTATTCTAAAATTCCTTGTTTTCTAACAAAAATCCTGATAAAATGGCTATGTCTTCTCCATGGATCAAAGGTCTGTTGTTTTTTTTTTCCAATATTTTTAACAGTAGACAGGGGAAAATACCTCAAATGTTGGGAAAATGAAACAAAAAACTTTGAGAACAGTATATGCTTGCTAAACAAGAATTATGTTTATTTAGCTAGTGAATCACCTAGAGGAGTAAATTTTCACTTTCATGATAGCAATCTGTCAGGCTTGCAAACACCCAGAAATAGGAATTAAAGATTTTAAATGTAGTTATAAAGGTCATAAAAAGTCTGATTTAGACTGAGGTACATTTACTCAAAACTGAGATTCATTGAGTGGTAGCAAACAAACAGTTCCTCAGACAAATGCACTTTTTTCAGTATACATGTTACAGAAAAAAAAAAATAAAGAAATGTGCATTAACTGGTGGTGTCCACCAAGCTGCATATTAATATTCTCTTACACCAAACAGTTTGAAACAAGGGAAATGTCATTCTAATATAATTTTATGTTACGTCTCATTTGGCTAATCTGCAGCTTAAAGTTGCTTTGCCATTTTAAAAGATTACTACAATAATTTTCACATGAACATTTAGACTTGAGTTTTACTCCAGGACTAAATATGGCATGATTTGCTTTTAATCTGTTGAATAGCTAAAATCTGACAATTAAAAAAACTACAAAGAAAAAAAATTAAGTTGAAGCAATGTGAATCTCACATCATTGAACCACTTCTAATGGTTAAATGTTAGTATTTAACAAATTCAAAGAGTTAATGAATCCTTGCATTCGTTCAGTCTCCTGTGCCTTAGCTAGGATGCATAAATACAAAAGACAGCAGATACTGGTAAAAGCTTCAGGACAGAAAGTGCTTGACGAAGGTACAGTTCTCAAGTGTGTTTGGTGAGAGAGTATAAGGGCAGATGCACTGATGAGAACCATTACAAGAAGAGTCAATTTTGTGTTAAAGTGTTCAAAGATGTCACCTTAAGCAGAAAAAAGCTTTAATAACGTCTTCTTAGACATATTAGGCATTTCCAGAGTCTACATCATTAGTGTTGTAATTCTAGCAGGATATCTCCATACAGTTATTGTTTGTTTCTATTCCTCTCCTGAAAGAAAACAAAAACAAAGAGGAAAATCATGTTAATACACAAAGTTAAACATTATTTGTTTTCCTCTCATTAAAGCAGTAGCACTGTAAATTCTCTAAAATCAAACAACTAGCTTTCAAGGACTTCTAATTTTATAACTTTACAACCATCTCTATGTACATTTTCTCTCTACAGTAGATAGCAGATAAATGAAAACACAAAGATCACGCTCCCAGATATCTTAATCAAAGACTACTGTAGTAAACGTTTTGATGTGCTTAAGATCAAAAGGTAAAGGAACAAGCTGCACCAGTACTACTTCCTCCATGCAAACACGGTGCTGTGATGACAAGATAAAAAAAAAGGTCAGCTATACAATATATTTTGTCCAGAAGTTACTTACAAAAAGAGTGAGGTAGGAATAGTTGGGTAAAGACAAACACAAGATAACAAAAAACAATGATAGAAACCACTCAAATGCAAGCCTCGCTTGCAATCAGGCTGACATTCACCTCAAAGCCACCACAGAGGTGTAAGATGTTGCATTTAGTATAAAAGAAGATGCAATATGTCATGTGTAAAAAAAAAAAAGATAAACAATGTAAACATATTTGGAGGGTTAAAATTTCACTGTATCTCTACCAGAGACTAATAAAATCTTCCACTGTACTACAAGACTAACGGAGGAGTAACATTTTCAATGATTCATCATTTTCTTTAAGATAAATATACAATTTAGTATTATAATCTCTAGGAAAAGAACAAACAACGATTATTCTTTCTTGCCTTCGTTATGTATCTTGCTAATTAGACTGCAGGAAGGCACTACAGTTTGACTCTAGGAAACTTAGAAATTTTCTTCCTTTTTTTTTTTTTTTTTTTTAAAACTTATCACTGAGCAAGTTATGTAAATGTTTGATAATACTTTCTGGAAGAGATAGCTCCCTGCCTCATTTAAAAGAAAACAGAACTCATTTCCAGTGTTTTTATTATTGCATTACACAGGATGTTATAATTGGAACACAAACATAGCAAGGAAAACCAAAATAAACCAGGAGGCATTTGAACAATTCAAAATCACTATCTGATATCATGCTGAAACTTTATTATGCTAGAAACTACTTAGAGAAAGTGAAAATTCACATATAATCCCAAATAAATTCTCACAAAAAGACATTATAATGAGAGTATACAAAACACTGAGATAGTTCCTAGAGAACAGCTGATTATCTAGTCTTCCTCAAGACAGACTTCTGCTTCAAGAAAGGCTGCTTCAAGATGAATACCAAAAATGTAAGGCTTGCAGAGTTCTTGGTCACAACAGTAATTCCACTGTCTCAGTAGCTATACAGTTTAGCTCATCCCAATCTTTACAACAGAACTTCAGTATATTTAAGGAGCAATGTTAGCATTATTCCACAATATTCTTTTTCCTAGTTCAGAGATGCACGGCCAATATTTGCATAGTGATTTTAAAATGAGATTGATGCTATCAGTCATTAAATTAATATATATTGGTATGTTAAGAGTGTATCTCTAGGCTAAAAACACATGATCACTGGGCCTCATGCCTATGCACATAAAGCATGCAAAAATAGCCTGCTTATGTACATCTTAGATTATTGCTGTACTATTAGCAGACTTAACTGCCAAGTGCTGAAAGTCACTACTGCTGTATTATAACAGCCTACGAAACTGCAATGTTAAATAATGGTGTATCAATATTTTTACAGTTTAAAATACTATCTACACAAGAGTAGCATCATCAGTTTTCCTTCATTTCCAGGTAAACATTTAGTCAAGCTGACTATGCAGCTTCTCTCTGCACTCCAAACTCTCCTTATATTCAGATGAGTAAGATCTTTTCCAAAACTCAGCATGCTAGTGTAAAAAGCTTCTCAGGTCAACCCACATTTCCTGCCAAAGGCCAGCACAGCCTGCTTCACTTCCCAATCTGCCACAGTGAGGTTACCCAGCTTTGGGTGGAGTTTATGAGCAGGAATGGAAAGCAATCAAGCATTTGAATTAGAACTATGTGGGAATGGAACAGCTGGTTAGCAGTAACTGCTAGCAAGAGGCCATGTGGTGAGCAAGCTTCATGCATGAAAACAACTTTCTACACAAACTGACAAAATCAAATCAAGGTGAACCTAAAAAGGTTTGGGCATTAGAAACATGCTTCAATGTAGAGTAAAGAAAGATATGTAATGAGCAGCACAGCAATATGTGTTCAATTGCTGACTTGAAAATTTCAATTCTGAGTTCAGTGCACTAATTGGAAGATCCTGTGCTAAAAAGCAATCACAATGCAATTTATCCTCAGATTAAAAAAAAAAAACAAAACTCTATGCCAACAAAATTTCAACTTTCAAAGCAACAAAAATATGTTCTGATCTGATTTGAAAGAAACTGCTGAGACGTATAACACTACTTTCTGCAATTTCTTACCCAAAACAAGGGAAATGAAAAATGTTCATTTTTAGTAGCAAAATTGAAGTGGAAACCTAACAAAAAAAAAACTGCTACAGCCCTAAGATGCACTACCCTACACCCCCCCAAGATCCTACAAACTGAAGCTCAGAGTGAGGGAAGGATTCACTTATTTTATCATAGTTGGAGGTGCGAACATTTCAAGGTGTCCATTTTTATAGCTATTTGGAGTTACAAACTTGCACAAATTGCAGGTAGTTTCCCCACATGTTCAACTCCAGCATGCTCAGCCATACTTGCAAAGAAAAAACCTCTGCAAAACTTGCATATCATGCTGCAATCTTTAAAATGTTCATGCTTGAAGCGCTCTGCTTTGCCTCCCTGTCAAGAGATAGCATTCTTGCAGCAGTTTCAAAAGGGAACGTGCAGCATATTTTATAGTTGCTTCAGTGCAGACTTTGATTTAATCTTCATGTTCATCTGCAACATAAGCAAACATGTCAGACTGCATTCTGTGAAGGGAAGTGCAGGCATACACCTCTGCCAACCCTACTGTGTGGGCTGGAACACCTGGCAGAGGTGGAAGACAGCTGTAGAGATGGTGAGAAAAAGCCACAGCAAAGCTCATGAAATCTCATTTACTAATGGCTTCAGCCATAACCTTCATTGTACCCCAGTGTATCATTATAGTGGGACAGCAGAAACACTGATGTTAGTGCTTCAGACCACAACCGAGAACAGATTTCTGAGAAAAGCAAAAAAATAGTTTACCCCATTTATAGCAAGGATCTCATCAGCCGTACATTAATGAAACTTCTAAAGTTGAGTGAAATATCAACATCTCACTCAAATTTCACAAGGATAAATATGAAAATAGATTATCTCACAACCAGATAAATATTACTTAAACATACCTAAGTAGCACTTCTAGTCATTCTGGGAATCTGTGAAGGAAAGATCACTTGGGAAGGATATCTAGAAGCCTTAGATGAACCCAGAAATTAAGCGCTCAGGTACCACCTTTTCCCAAACAGTTAGTTTCTTCTATTTCTTATTTCAACATGAAAAATAAAACTCACAAATTAAAAATCAAGGACGTCAAATGAAATTTTACAACTCCAGAGCTTCAACTTTTCCAGTAAGCCATATGAATTAATACTCGTCCAAGACCGTGCTGTTGTAGATCATTTGAGCTCCAGACAGCAAATAAGGCTTTCAAGCATATGAATGCTGGGAAAGTCTGAAAAGCTGCAAAAGCCAGAATTCTTATTTTCCATATTAATTTTGATGGCATTTTATTTATTTTAACCTCAGAAAGATTCAGCAACAGCAAAACTATAAATATTACAATCATTGTGGTAAATTATATTTGAGCAGAACATTCTTAGTGGAACAGACAGAACATTCTATATTTTCTAATACTTAAGAAAAATATGAATTCACATCTGAACTTCCACAGCACACTAAATAACAAGGCATGAACATTCATAAGGCAGAGGTGGAGAAAGAAACTTAACTAATTTGAAGATACTATGTAATAACAAACCAAAAAAGAAAGGCTCTGTAAAAACCAAACTTAAATTCCATGAGCCAGAAAAGCTTCCAGTCTCGTTTTCCCAGATGGATATTGTCAGTGATGGATTGGCCAATTCTAACTAGACATAGCAAGTGCTTCCCTACAGTGCGATACACATTGAAATATCAGATTTTAATTAGCTACAATATAGCCACTGGAGGAAGCTCATTAAAAAGTAAAAAAAGAAACTGTAATACTGACTTTTGAGGCCTTGGAACAGGTATCTGATGTAAGAAAGAACTGCAGAAAGCAGTTAGACAACTGTCATCTTTGTTACTTCTACTCAGAAATCCATGGGCAACAAAAACAAGACCTTATTTAAACAACTATGCTAAAGAATCTAGAATAGCCTTAGAAGAGAAATGACATCCACTGCAGAGTCTAGAAAATACTCTGGGGAAGAACTTCTCAGACTTTCTTTAAGCCTCACTACATGTGTACATGTAACAGAAATTACAATCTGCAACTCAAATTACTATTTCAATTTAAAATCTGTCATGAAGAATCATGAACACAGTTTATCTCATTTTCTCATTATATTCCCTATGAAAATGGAATTAACACACACGTTTGCTTACATTCTCACAACTGAATATGACCCTAAGTAGAGAAGCACAAGAGTAATCATAATTACCTCTCCTGTTAAGAACACTACCAGGCACTTACATGGAATCTGGCTCAAACAGTTTATCTGATGAAAAAAAACACCATAAACCATGATTTTAGATGATTCTGAAGGTTAAAACCAATCAACTTTCATACTAACCCTCAACAATTTAGTTCAATTCAATCTGTAGAAACAGCATTTCTAGATATTTAAGCTTCATATAGTTTTTGACTATTGGTTTGTTGGTTTTTCCATTAAAGCACCACTAACAATCTATGTTTGACTTTCTCCTAACTAGTCCACCTCTCGCATGAATTTATGAAACAACTAAGTAGAGTGAAGTCATGCAGGTCGTGACTACCTCATGCAGACATATTTTGTCACACTTCCTGCAAACTGCAGGAAAAGCATAGCGTTCCAGTAATTTGTTCTCAACAGGATGCAAAAGGCTACTCGTGAACAATCACAGATCTGCTTTTGCTCTGGGAGAAGCTCAGAATTGCTCCTGTGTCTTAAAAAAAAAAAAAAAAATCCAAGAACTTCAACAGAACATTCAGAAACACTGCAGTTATCACAGACCACACTCAATTCAAGTTCAAAGTTTTGTTTTAAGGAGCTACCTTCATATTTATGAATATTAAAGCATTAGATTCCAAAAATGATTTGCCTCATAGCATCCAGGCAAACCACTTGATGTTCCTAGCTTTTCTGATAAGGGTCGGTATATTAAAAAAGAAATTTGGTCATTCTGCTCAGTAGAAAGGTCTCTGAAGTCCTCATTCTGCAGGCAGGAATTTCAAATCAAAAAGACAAGGGAAAAAGATCCATTTAAGTCTCTTTCTAAACTAAGACTACCTGTGAGCTTAATTGTATTCCAGCTCTTTCATTCAAAACTTCAATACTGGATTTCCCCTGCTGAACATCATCTTCCTTACAACAGAAAGGCAGGCTATATCACTACTTAAATCCTTACATAGTCAATATATATTAGTGATACCACCTTTCAATATCCAAATCTCTCTGTATCATCTTTAACCTGTAATAAACTTTACACACTAACTGAACACGAACAACTGCCTCAGCCAAATGCACAGAAAGCACAGGCATTGAAATTCATATGCCTGTAAGAAAACTTGCAGATCATTTTCAGCTGCTCCTAAATGACTCACAATGCTGAAGCATATTAAGACATAGGAACTACCCATCATCACAGGATGAAAAAATTCTGGACCAACGTATAAATTCCTCTTGTCCCAAATAATTCTCTTCTCCCAGGACCAGGGGTACCCTTCATCTTATGCGCATTAACAGTAAAACAATCTACTTCCTGACCAGTTATTTTTTTTTTCTTGCAATTAGACATTACACCTTCAATACCACTCTTATTTATAAAGACAAAACTGTAGATAAGCAGCAAGTTTAAGAAAATTCTGAAATAACCCTCAAAATCTGAAAAGTATAAAGCAAATGCATTTCTCACAAGATACTGGAAAATCTCATTTACTGTTTTGAATCTTTAGCACACAAAAAAAGCAGTACAAGACGACAGTACAACTATCAATTACCTACATTAAAAACGTTAGTCAACTAACTCTTTTCTTTCACTTGTGCAAGGATTATGTGTTTAT
This sequence comes from Tragopan temminckii, assembly GCA_028571105.1. Classification (NCBI taxonomy): domain Eukaryota; kingdom Metazoa; phylum Chordata; class Aves; order Galliformes; family Phasianidae; genus Tragopan; species Tragopan temminckii. Next base: position 51,149,158 of record JAOWBP010002052.1, on the reverse strand, counting down.
ATCAGACCTTGACATAGTTGAATGGGCTGGAGCAGAAGGAAAAAGACAACAGTTCACACTTTGTATCCTCACTTTCCTCATTCCCCTACAAGATATTTTTTAGAAATATCTAATCAAGCATAAAGACAGCAATGTCCCAGAGAAAGATAAATTGTTTAACACGTTGTTTAACACAATCATCTGATAAGACAGCTTATCAGAGAAACAGCAGCCACATCGGTATCACAACGAAGGAAAAAATATGAAATTACTCTGAGTCAGAAAGTTCTGGCTATATGAGCACTCCTATAACAAGGTACGTAGTGTAACAGAAGAAAACTAACATGGCAAATATTCACCTGCCATTTAAAAGTTTCCTGTAAAGAAAAAAAACTGCAAATGCAAATTAGATAAGCAGCTGAGATTATACTGATTTCATCTTCTCCTACAGATAATAATTGTTTGTCGGGACTTACAATAAAACAATTTCATGCTGCTAAGTCAGCATTCTACAATTATGAGGAACCACGATCTTCTGTTCACCATATGCTACAAGAAGTAGAATTCAGTACTAAGCAACACCAAAAGAGGTCCTCAAACAACAGATAACTACACTTGTAAGAAGTCACCCCCTGCGAGTGAGTGAAAACCTTGAAATATTTCAACAACTGTTTGTTAGTTTGGGGGTAGGTTGTTTGTTTGTTTACTCGGCTGGTGGGGCTCTGTGTGCTTGGTTGTCTGTTTTGCTTTTGTTGTTATTTTGAATCAAAGCTGGGCTTCATTTTGACCTACGTATTTACTGATGGCCAGGTGTACAAATACAACAGATTTTCTGCAACTTATTTTCCTACTGTAATTACATACT
>JAOWBP010002052.1:51111305-51128119 GCA_028571105.1 Tragopan temminckii | reverse complement strand
ACCATCTTTGTGGCCCTACGCTGGACTCTTTCCAAGAGATCCCTGTCTTTTTTGTACTGGGGAGCCCAGAACTGGACGCAGTACTCCAGATGAGTACTCCAGATGAGACAGTCAAGTAGTATAATATTGCATGAGATGTTAGCTGCTAACCAGATCAAAAAGAACTAGAAGGATTTCTCCAATGCTAGCTGCAAGTTAGTTTGTTCTGATAGATCCTTAGGAATTTAGAGTAATTCCTTTCTCCAAACCCAGTACTGATGTCTAGACCTTGCTATCTATACAATTATGTCTATATAAGATGAGTCTTCTATTAATACTTTTAAGCCACTTATACAGATGTATTTTGTTAAAATTAAACGAGTGTTTCGTATGTACAACGCCTACCGAAGTGTCTATTGAGTTCAATAAAATATACTGAAATTTAAAAGCAGTATGGTATGCTTTCTATCACAGCCACCATTTTCCAGGCCAAAATGTATATTTTTATATCATTTCTGCAATTTTTTTTTCCTGATAAATTCAGCAAACCCCACCAAGTAAGGGTTCAGTAGTGCAATAAGTGAAGAATTGTATTCTTGAAAGATGTTTACGTTAAACGTATCTGTAATAATGTATGTGTATATATTTGCATCTGTATCATGTTCTCTGCTAAGGTTATACCCTAATTTTGTTTGTTTCACTGTATATAATCAATTTATGCATAGTTATGTAGAGTATATTATATACGTAGAGACAGTTTTGTGATTCATATTTTGTATTAGTTCTGCATTGCTAAACAGTCACTACAATTTATCGTTGCAGGGAAAAAAATCTAGCCACCCACCCTTTAATCAGTGTGATGATAAAAAGAATGAATCACCAAGGGCTAATAGAACTTGGTTAATTTCTCTGTTTGTTTATTTCATTGACCAAAATATGTGGGAGAAGCAGACCTATGAATCATAACATCTCATATTTTGTAGTTGTGTGGCTTTAAAACATTCAAAGTGAATCAGGAGAAGGGGAAAGTTTTACTTTCTTCTAAAGAAGCAAGCATTACACCTATCTTGTCAGCATCCCCAGTATGAATGTATTCATGTAAGTAAACGTACAACACAGAAACTAAAGCAGAGAACTTTTTATTTTTAATTTAGACTAATAGAATAAATAAATATCAAATAAATCTGACCAAATCCATTGGCTGTAGTGCAATCCATTTTATTTTAATAGCCTCATCAGAGAGAGACATGAAGTCTTTCCTGCATCCTTGTATTACACTCTAGACACAAAAGCTGTCCAGATTTCTGAGGCTTTTCATTAACCTGCATAATCACAACTGATCAGCTGCTGGATAAACACCACTAGTTCCAGTCCACTCAAAATTGTCTCCAGGGGGAAAACTCAGGATTATTTTTTATCTCAACCTTGGTTTCTGCCCTCAGTTCTAGCCACATTTTTCTGATCAGTAAAAAACATAAGGAGTGCTTCCATTCTTTGGTTAGTAATTCTTCATTATTAAAATTATGACCTCTCAATCATTCTCACTTGCGTTTTCAGAGTTGTTGTGACTTGCTTTCAGCAATAGCTATCAGATAGTAACATTTAAAGGGGAAACAGAGATCTGCCATTCCTACATATAAAAAATAAATAATTTTCTAATAGTTATTTATTTATTTATTTTTTTTTTAACAGATCCACTAGGTGGTGCTTGAAATAAGCTACCCCAGTGTGATTCGTTCAGCCTTGCCAAGTGTATCTCAGAAATTCGGGGGCAAGAGGGAATTAGTGTGGCTGTGAAATATTAAATTTCAATTCATTAGTCTAAGCTCTAACAGGAGTATAACTGGCAACAGGATTAGTGCTTCTCTCCAAGTGCCTGGGTTCCTCCTTTTCCAAATCCAAGTTTTCTATATCATAAGTAGTACTAGATTTTCACCATGTGGAGATGTAATGCTCTCGATTATAAACCTCAGTGCTTTTCCTCCTCCAGTACTCACAGAATTATAATCCATTACTATTTTTGTAGATGATATTCCATTAATATTTTTGGCTTTTAAATAAGTTTGTTCCATTCAAAATGATTTGGGTAAGTTGTTCATTAAATGCATTAAATAAAAATGAAGGCTGGTATTACCAGACTGCTTCATCCTTCCTGAAAGAAGTTTAACTTCCAATAAGAGATGCAGGAAGGCTCTTGCAGTGCTACTGTGCATGGCCAGGGGAAGGAGCAGGAAGGCACTTAATGGTGGCTTATGCAGAAATGAATTGAAGACTCTGTGCCAAATTCCTTGTGAAGACCAAGTCTTGTTTTCTCTCGGATAATTATTTAGCCATTTGCTGCACAATTGCTCTTCCTAATGCAAGCCAACTTCTTCACAGCTCTGAAAAAATCAGTTGTCCAGTAATTCCCCTACCACTCAATCTGTCTGTAAAAGCTTCTGCCATAATTATTTTTTCCCAATGTTGCTTTTCTATCAGAGGGTTTTAGCTGTGTCAAACATCTGCCCAGCACCCCCCAGGAGCTCCAGAGCTCCTGCCAGGAGAAGCTGTCAACACCTTCAGCCCTTGGGCCACTGCAGTTTCCTCTCGCTTTGCCCAAAGGAAACTGGAGGTGAGATGCTGGCACTTCAAGTTTTCACCCTGCATGTGATTTTGAGGGAAGTGCCTCTCAAAGGGCATTTCCCATGTTTGGGATGAGGGAGCTGAGGAGCTGAAGTGGGGAAATCCAGGGAAAATTGAAGGTAATACTGAGGAGGAATCAGGTGTTGCATGAGCAGTTGTGGAAAATTAGCATGAAGGAAGTTGGGATTCACCACAGCGGAACAATCTGAGAGACACAGGACAAAAATGTTCAACATTAACACTGAGACAGAATATGAAGGAAAAGCATATAAGAATTGACAGCAGAATAGCCTCTAGATAATCATAATAAAATGCCCTAAAGGATGCTCATACAAATCCAGAGAATTCAGACGTTATTATTGATAATTCACTGCAGTCAAATGCAATGTGACATTTAGATATAATGAGAAGTCTGGTTTGCTCATGGCCAAAGCACAAAGGGTCTTTTCTCAAGGTTTGGAAGCAGAGTGAGATATGCAAACGAGGGAGAGTACATGAGAAGCTAATCTTTCATTTGCAGAATGCCTACATCAAGTTGGATATATTAATGCTTGAAATATAGTCTGTGAAGAATCAGCCTAACAATATTGATCTCACAGAAGAAAAAAGAAAGGATTCAAGACATTGGAAAGACAGAGAAGAAATTAATCAGAAATTCAGATAGCATTTTTTGCAAAAATTGAAGAATAGAGCCTGAAAAAGAGGCTTCATTATTGTCTGGAATGCATTTTGAATAATGTTGATTTCAGTAATATGAAATACACAGGTTGGAAAACGTTAGTGCAATCTTCAATTAATATGAAGTTAATAGTTTAAAGTCTTCTTCCTTTTATTTTTCTTTTTATTGTAGTTCTGAGAAGGAGACAAATTTTATATGTGTACTACATTTTTTCTTCAGTCTGTTGCTGGTGAGTAGCACTTTTAGTTTTATATCTGAGTACCTTCGTTTTTCAATATGCATATTGCCAAAATCTTTAAGCCAGAAGTGACATTTGGATTGATTAAGTGATTTTGCTGCTTAAGTATCATAATTATTGTTTGCATTCTGTGTGATTTTATTGTTTATGTATTTATTCAATTAATTTTTAATGACCTAATTCTTCTCTTCATATTCTGATTCAATGTCATGGCTAAAGAGAAGGTTGAAAATATATGTTCAGGTTGTATCAGTGGCAGAATCACCAGAATCACCACTAGAAGATGCGAGTATGCATCATAGGCAGGGCCAGAACTGCGTGGTTGTTTCAGGAGGCGGCCAGAAGAGAAGCCCTCAGTCCTGTGAGTCCTAAAAGAGGGAGAGAATGAGGAGGGAGAATAGGAGGGAAGGAGGGAACTGCTGTCTGTGGCAGGCTTAGCAGAGAGCATCTTGAAATCCACACTTAGAAGGAAAGGTCTCTGACCTCTGTGCTTTAACATTGTACACACTGTTATCAGATGTAATATAATTTGAGGAGAGAATACAAATTCGAGAACTAAGGAAGTACTGAATAGGTCTTGTTTGCTGTGGTAGGACATCAGTGAAGACACAGGAAAGAGGTTAGTTTCTATTTCACTGACACAGGGTTATGTAATTTTTCATGTGTTTAAATGAGTAGTTTAATTAGTTTGTCAGAACTGCTTGTAAAAAAAAAATAGGAGCAATATGTCTTTCAAGATTAAAAAGAGAAAATGTAACTTTGTTATTATTTAATGCAGAGGTAGAAAAATGATTTCTTCAGTTAGTTTGTAAATTTTCTAGTACACGCTAACTGGAAGAATGTTAGGTTAAATAAGGATTATTTTCCCTGCCGTGTTCCAAAATTGCTATTAACTTATGGCCAAACCCATTCTTGGTGTAGCTTCACTCAACTGAATAACATTACAGTTTTAGAAGCATTTTCTGGAGCAATCTGTAAGACAGATATTGGAAACCTTACAGAGAAGTCAGGCTGAGGACAGAACCGCAGATGCGTAACTTGATTAAAAGCCAGAGCAACACAGACTCTGTAAAGGGGAAGAAAACTGCTCTGGCTAGTCAGACGGCATGCCAAGATGTTCTTAAAGCAGAGAAAATTTTGCACAGGCTCTCTCACATAATAAAGATGATTGAAGATGGTAAATAATCATGGGCTTTGATATGAATTAAACATTAGTATGTGAGGGAGAAAAACCCAACAAAACAAAATGCTGAAATGAATGGCTGTTTCTCAAAACAGCAGGGGGTTAATGTCAGGCCATCCCAGGGATCTGCACTAAGACCATATTATTTTTCTTAGGAAGCAAATCCTTTTACCCACTTGTCTAAAAATAGGCTAATATGAGATGGAAATAACTCTGTTAGAATTCAAGGATGAGATACCCCTTTGCAACAAGATAGAGCTGACTAATAACTATTCTGAGATAGAGTACAGTATGTGCCTGTTTTGTGGTTGTATTGTCTACTCATATATATATCAAATGCCATTTATCCCCATGCAATTGCTCACACTCTTTTAGGATTGCCATTTCTCCCTTCCAAAACATTTCTCACTGGCAACCAAAACAGAAATACAATTCCTGACTTGTCTCGTGGATGACTAGCCAGCAATCTCCCCCTCCTGCCCAATCTTTTTCTGCCTCCTCTTCAGTGGACAATATCACTTCTCTGCTTATCATTGTGGCTACACCTGAACATGTCAGGCTCCTCTCTCTGTCTTCATCCCTAGTTCATGCCTCTCTTTCACTACTTCTCTCTGCATACTATGTCTAGAATAGAATTTTTTGTCTGCTCACTTAGCTGTTGTTCTCATTCATAGTATGCTTGTCTCATTTACTGAGACCGTTTATTGGTCTCGTGAAGTGCAGTCTTGTTCTAATCACAGCCATTCCACGAGGATGCTGTAAAGATTGTTTCCTGTTCATCTCCAAAAGTGTTCTCTCTCTGTGCGTTCCCATACTCCCATTTCTCTCTCACATCAAAACTATGTTACTTTTCTTCAAATCAAAGCTTTTTTCACTGTTATCATCTAACTTATAGCAACAAGTTTTACTGTATACCAGTGAGCTAAAACTCAGGTACGAGTGAGCTAAAACTAGGTGCTAGCCTCCTTTTGCCCACACTATTTGGAAAAATATCCTCCTTTTTCTCCTTTCATTTCTTCCTTGAAGCTGTTGTCTTGGACACTTCCAGGCTTCTCAAGAACTAGGTTGCAGACATGCAATAATTTAGGCTTGTTTTGTTGTTGTTTTTTTTTAATTAGTATGATCTTGCTGTTTTCTTATTCTCTGTCCAACTCTGTCTTTTTGTATCATTTTTGTATGTAGATGCAGGCTGTCAGAGACCATGGACATCTTTATATTCTATGTCTGCATAAAAGCTCAGGGGAGAATGTAATGCAGGAACATCAACAATAGTAATATCAGCATTGTTGCATGCCTAATATTATTCATCTTCAGTGTTTTTCAGGAATCACAAGCTCCTTTTTGGCATAACCACTTCATGAAATGCTTAAGCCAAAAAGAAATTGTGGATGCCCAGATAAGCTGTGAATACCTCATCTCTGAAGATATTCAAGGCCAGGTCGGATGAGGCCCTGGGCAGCCTGAGCTGGTGGGTGGCAATCCTGCCCAGGCAAGTCAGAGCTTGATGATCTTTCAAGTCCCTTCCAACCGAAGACAGTCTATGATTCTATGATTTATGATTCTATGAAGGTACTTCCTCTTTTCTTCTGTGTTTATGCCTTTCATTTAATTTCATTGACATCACAGCAAGTGATGCCTGGACAGCAGCAAGGAATTTGCAGGGGAAGGTTGTTTCAGTGCCTAGGGATAGTTCCGTCCTCTCGCTACCTTCATGCCCAAAAGGAAAGGAAAATGTTGACAGTAGATAGAAGTGGGTCTATTATGTTTCTGTAATGGCACCACTATAAAGACTTTGGATATGATTAAGACTGAAGAAATGTGTAAAGAATATCAAGAATAAAAATACGCAATTTATTTATTAAATTTGTCAAGTACTGACTATCAAGTGAATGCCAACCTGGATTAAAGTTTATATGTCATTCAAGGACTCAAATATTTTTTTATTTGGCAGGCAAGAGTCTATGTAAACACAACTTCTCTGAAGGTAGCAAGGAAAGATTATGCAATGTGGTTATTTATTAGCTTTGGTTTTACTGTCTGGAAGATGGGTAAATAATGCTCTAATGCTTAGAAATTAAATGAGTTAAACTGTACTGCTTAGTCTCTGTTCAGCTTCTTTGTAAGTTCCCAGAAATAGGCTTCTTGATAAACTTAATAGTTTCAGAAGTGTTTTATTCTCTTTCTGTACTTTGTGCCAGTTTAAGCACTTTGAATATTCATTTACATTTTACAGTAAAACTGCTCAGAACATTTTTCCTTTTTTTGCAGAATTTATTCCTATTTGAACTCAAAGTTTTCAGAGACGTGCCAATCTACTTTCACAGAGATATACCAATTTGGACTTAGTTTGTTCCTGAAATGTACAATGTTGACTGTCTAGTCACTGCAAGTGTGATATCTAAATATACATCTGACATTTTAAATTCAAACACAAATATTTTGACACAGTATGCTCTCATAGATTTTGCCTTTATTTTTTTCTAGCATAATATTAAAGCAAATTTTGTAATCTTGGAATGGAATAACTGGATGGTTGTATTTTGGAGGGATTTATTTATATCTACAGTCTAATTTAGTTATTTAAAAAACATATAAGAACCGTTTGTTCTCAGTTTAAAAAATAACAATTTAAAACTAATTAGTATTCATTTTAAAAAGCAGTTTAACTGGAAAAAAAGTATTGAGGGTGAGATTCTGGACTCACTGATCATATGCTTTTCATTTGAATACAATAAATTAATTTGTGTAGTGGTGCATATCAGTCTTGTGTATCTGGTCTAGTATTGAATGTGAAGGTTGGTGGCTCTTCATGTGGCAGGGGAGTTGGAGATTCGTGATCATTGAGGTCCCTTCCAATCCTGGCCATTCTGTGATTCTGTGATCTGGAATCAGATCTACACTCATAGTCACTCTATCCACTTTCCTCTGCAATCCTTTTTGCAACACGGTTATCCATCAGAGTTTGCTCACGGGTTTTGACAGCGTCAGTGCAGCTTACCTAACAAGACATATGACTCCTTGCTGCTGATCTCATGTGTAGAAGCAAATGAAATTTTGCCTTTACTGTGTTTGCAGCATTTCACTGGTCATCTTCTCTAAAGTCACAGTGAAAGTAATGCCTCCCATTTATTTCCAAGGAAACTACAACAGATAGAGAAAGTACAATAGCACTATTTGATAGAGCAAATTCTCAGCTACAAAACATTATTTTTTAACTTAGTAACCACCGTTAGCTGTGCATATTTTGCGAGTAATGAACAAAAGTTTGCATGTCACGCTCATAAAGATCTGCACCAATGGAGATGATCCATTATTTCACAGCTGCTATAATGGCGTTAATGTTGGGAAAATGTTGCCCATACAGTCCATCTTTCATTGGCCTGAAAAGATGGAAGTCAGGAGGTGTGAAATCCAGACTGTTCAGTGGGCATGGTAAGACAGTCCAGTCAAGACTGCCAATGTGCTCCATGGTCTTCAAACTGCTATTGGGCTTGTTATTGTTGTGTTGAAAGAGAAAGGTTGTCTTCTTCACTGGCCTTGTTCATGCAGATGAGCTAATCAAGATGCTCTGCATTTCTTAGTGTGACAGCTGTTCATGGCTGTCTGGAATGTGGCTTGTCTTTCACATTGCTGTTGCCACTGCTGAAACGCACCACCCACCTCCTCACTGTACTTACATCTATTTTTTGGTCTCCATAGACATTCACCAAGTGTTGATGAATGTCAGTGGGTGCCATTTTTTCTGCATGGAGGAATTCGATGATACATCTTTCCATGTCAGATGCCATTTTAACAGACTGCCCCTCTGCTGCCATCTGTCACCTGGCAACAAAAATGTAATGGAATATTGGTGGGAAGGCTCTACTTCTACTGCCATACTACCAACAACTACCACTGATGTTGTGAGCCAAAATAATAAAATAGGAGACATTACTTTTGGAGCAGCCCCCATGGCCCTAACCCGTCATAGGTAATGGGACATCCCTTACCAATCATGTATTTTTATTTGATTGGATCAGAGTAAAAACTTGTAGGAATTTTGCCTCAATGTTAAATATTCTGCTCTAATCTGAAGCCTTGTTTTCTGGATGTTATTTTAACACCGAATGTGAATAAAGACGTCTGATGTTTTAACTTCACTTTTTCAAGGTTTTCAGGTGCTATTCTTGGTTTTATGTTAAGCTTTATAGAATGATAGATTCCTAAAACAGTGCTAAAACTCCCATTGTCTACCACTTTAAATACAGCAAGTGAGATTAAGACTACTCAAATGATTTAGCAAATCCTATTCTTGTCATTTATGATAGGACTTTAAAGTAACTTAGGCATCTAATTATCATTTTATCCTGGTTAAGATGACGTACATAAATGAATTTTCCACTCTGGGCCCCAAGAACTTTTGAAAATCCCACCCACCAGCATACGATTCGCAGTTTTGTGTATAAATAAATGCACTTTATGTGACCACGTTGCCTACCTGTCTGTCAGTCTCTGATCTGTCTCTCCTGATCAGAATCTGACAGATAACAATGACTACATTCAACAAGAAGGCCCAAAGATATTAAGCTCTTCCAACTCATAAGAGCTATGAAAGTAATAAATTCCATTCTCTCTCCCTGAGAGAAGCATGAGCTCAGCTCTCCTCAATCCTCTCTTGTCTGCTTAGGTGGACCGGTCATCTCCATGCAGTTCAAAACCTGTGAAGTTCTGCATTGTTCTGGACAGTTCAAACTTGAATCACAGATCCAAGGAAACCAGGCTTTGTAACTTTCACCTGTCTAAAACAAGTCATTTACTGAACAATAGGTTCTCAATACATCTTCTGAAAAAACACTCTTGGAAAACATGCATTTCCTCTGAAAATAACATCAACAGAAATTTTAAAACATCATTCCTCCACAATTTTGCTGTCCTGCAAAGAGAAATAAATTGATCAACAAATAAAAGACGTGGCCCCTGTACTGAAAAGTTGCCCAGTTGACGTTGGTGACTACTCTGTACAAGGCTCTCCAATCCAGACCAGAGACAGACCACAAACAGGGAATGGAAAGTAGTCTTGTCTTAGTTCACATGAGTAACATTTCTTATCCTCCAAGTTTACTTCATCTCAATCCCACATGCCCAGCCAGCAGGACCACTACTGTACCAGGAGGAAGCAGTGAACTCCAACCCGTAGGTTCCAGATCTAACAACTTCTCAAGCTCTTTTGTAAATAAATTATTAATGCCTAAACCCCTTAAGCTTTATGTCAACAGGGCAGTGGGTATGTTCAATAAAAATACACTGTGAAACCCAGTAGAAATGATTGACCGCCATCTGTAAACTGAGAAACTGATATTAACATGAAATTAGGTTGTCAACTGCTCACCTTAAACAGTTGAATCAAAACCAACTGGAGGCAGCATAGACCAGTTTTTAATCCAGTGTTAGGAGGAAAAAATAGGGCCAAGGAGTAGCTATATATCTTATTGACTCAAAAGTTTACTTATGAAGTGTGTTTTTAGAGAGTTTTAAACAATGCTATACCTATCTAGAATCAACCATTTTCCAGAAAAGTCACAGCTTTTATTGATGGATGATTTTTACCAAAGTATCCATATTGTGATAAGGTAAATTCTATGTGAAGAAAATTATTTTTATTCATTTAGAGTGAGGCAGTAACCCACCTCACCTCACAAACCTTGTTAGCAGTAGGGGTGAAGCCTACTTGTTGCATTAGTATTTAGCTCATAAAGCTTTGGCTGCCGGCTTAGTTGAGGCATAACATAAACAAGGCACAGATTCCACACAGTAGTTTGTTAAAGTAGCCTGATTCTGGTCATAGCACGTACATTTTGGCAGTCCGGAGCTTGTCTAGGAGAGAAGATGCCTATTGTTTCAAATAGGATTGTGGTTTGGTAACTTCTGTTTGGCCAGCTGTACCCTAGAACTGCCTGTTAGAAGAGAATCATTAAATCATTAAGGATGGAAAAGACCTGGTAAGATCATCTAGCCCAAACGTCAGCCCATCCCCACCATGCCCACTAACCACATCCCTCAGTGCCACATCTACATGGTTTTTGATCACCTCCAGGGACGGTAACTGCACCAGTTCTCTGGGCAGCCTGTTCCAAAAATGTCTGTTAATGGAAATGATTAACACCACAATTAAAAAATAATTTAAAAAATCCAGTTTTCACAAGAGAAAATTCTTAAAACATATTTTTTCTTCAAAAAGGAAAAAGAGAAGATAGAAATTGCAGTACTGCATTTTCTGCATTGTAAATGACATGTTGATTGTAAGAATTAATCTGTACAAGAATATTCTTGTATAAGATTTCAACAACGCCATCAGTAGCAGACTGTAGCTTAATGCATATCTCAGTGTTTTCCTATAATAACCTAGAAAAATGTTTAATTTGTATCCTCAACACTTCTGCATTTTCTCTAGTGTTAAATTACTATCTGTGCTTTCTTTCTATTTCAGAGACAAAAATCTTTGTGAGAGATACATTTTTCTCTCTATGTAGAATTTAGAGTTTTAATTCAAAAGTGAAGTTAATTACTATATACATTACAATATTTGCAATGTGTTAAATTACATTTTAAAATTTTCTTTTTTCAAAAGTACCATTTTGTCAGCGATTGCTGAAAATGTTTTATTTTTTTTCCAAAACGTCCCCTTTCTGAACGACAAAAATAACATTTTTCTGTTCCTTTGAAATTTTCATGCTGCCTCAAAGCTTCCTCAACTACTGTAGCAGCTTACATTGCAACAGCCGAATTTATTCACTGATGAGAAAACTGCTCTGCAGTCCCTCCTTCTGAATATTTCTGTATGTATACAGTTCTTGGAGCTGGATCCTGAGCCAGAGTTCCTCTGGTTGCTCTGTTACCCAGTCAGGTTCATCTTACTACACACTGAGACACAAATAATCTTAATGAAAGACATGTACTAGAGCTAAGGGACAGTGTGTTCTCACAGTATTGTTTTACAGCATTGAAGACACTTTTTTTGGACACAAGTGTTTGGAAGTGGATTTAGGGCATCTGTCCTGGAATTTTTATAGTCCTGGCCAATGTTCTAACCATCAAGTGGGCATTAACATGAAACAACTTATTCCCTTCTCTTCCAGAAACTGTGTTTTAGTGACAGAAATCGGAGCAGAGTCTGAGATGGCCACTCCTTCAGAACCTGGTATCAGGAGCCCAACTCCCTGCTAAAAAACTCCTTGTTCAAGAACCCAGCTCTTCTCAGGCAAAAATCTGCTGTCAGGGCAGCGGATGCTGCTTCTGTGCCAAGACTTGTATTTATTACCTTGTGCATACTGCTGCATACCACAAACAGGATCAAAAAGTCAACAGAACTAAGGAGCTGCAAGAGTTGCAGGTACAAGGAAGCAGAGAACCACACCTTGAAACAACATACTTTTAGTGAGTATTTGCCAGTAAAGGCAAAAGAAATCTGAACTTACTACAGGAAATCATAACCCGTAAAGGGCTGCTGAAGGCAATAACTATATGCCCATAATGGATGCGGGGGGAATTTCAAGGCATATGGAAGCACAAATACTTACTGTATTGATTCTGCTTGCTGATTTTGCTCTCAGCTTTTCAGTGATTGTCAGCTCCAGAAACCTGAGTTTGCATCTTTATCACTTCTATGTTTATACAATAGAAATATTGACAAGCTGCAAAAGCAGCAAAAAATCATAAAACCATGAGCATAGGTCCCAGGCAGGGACACTGCAGCCAGCCAGACTGAACACATAGACACAGACAGAGATTGTGAAATGTACAGACCAGGGAATAATGAGAAATTTGCTGAAGAGCTGCTCTGTTTACCAGTTTGTCTTTTTCTTTTTTTTTTTTTTTTTTTTGGCTATTACTCACCAGCAGTTTAAAAAATTTCTGCAGTGAAAATACACTGAAATTAGTTAGGCAAACTTCAAGCAAAAATAAAGGATAGGTAGAAAACGGTGAAAAGTGAGATTAAAGCCTGAGTTCTTTAACTGAATATGCAGCTGATGGGCAAATCTTTTCCAAAAATTACAGGCACAGATTTATGTGGAAGAAGGGAAGAGACAGCAGCATGAAGGGAACCTACATAGCTTTTTCTTCCATTTCTTTAAGTACACATAATGTGATACACGTTCTCCCAACCATGTGGCACAGCTAGCCATAGTTCTTCTTGCTTGCTCAACACATGTAGACTCTGAGGGGATTCCAATAAATCTGGCAGTGTATAAACCATCACTTCTGCAACATGGTTCAGTGCAGGTGATTCATACTCTTGCCAGAGCAAGGCAGCAGGATCAAAGTGTTTCCTTATCAATGCTCAGCCCTTGACTAACCTTGCCAGTTCCTTACTGTCAATGTTTTTCATCACCTCTTTCACACACCAAGGATTACAGTGTCTTACAGAGCAGAACTATGAATCTTGATTGGGTTGTACTTAAAATATACATTTTTCCCTCTTTTTTTTTTCTTCTGACCCCTATCAACCCTGCTATATAGAGTATATTACAGATTTAAGGCCTATGACAATAGGAAGAAGTTCGCCAAAGTTCTGAGCAATGCTGATAGTGAGTATGCAAACAACAACAAAGATGAATGATGGAGAAATTCAGGCAAAAATCAGAGAATAATTCTGCAGCACCCAGAGCTGATAAACCTTGGATTTAAGTTGCACTGAGAGGCTAACACTCTCTGCAGTACTGCCTCTTGCTGCAGCATTCCTACTGCATCAGTTCAGAAAAGGATGACATCTACTTGGGTTTTTTCTTGTTTTTTTTTCTGTACAAAACTGTCAGCCTTCAGATAAAGTAATGATTCATCAATTCTGTTTTGCTTAGCTTGAAAGATTTCTTCCTTCCATCCTTAGTGAAAAAGTAATATTCCAACGTACTGTCAGTGAACAGACTCTTGACAAACTGATGGTCCCACTGATCTGACAGTGGATGTCACTGGAAGCTTGTCCCATTTAAAAAAATAAAATAAAAAACAGATTTCTAAAAGACATGGTAAAGACAAGAAAAGCAATTGTTGAGTCATAGATCATGTCTATAAAATCTCTGGAACAATGTAAAGTCTGCCTGCATCACTACTATATGCCCCAAGTCTTCATTTCTGTGATCATGGTGGCAGCAGACCCAAAGCTGCACTGCCGATTTTCTGAGTAAGCTCGTGAGATCTTGGTACAACTGGATGGGAAATTGTGGGATGTGCTGCAAGTCCTCACATGGGAGGACAGCTAAAGAAAAATCAGGTTAAGCAGATAGAGGTGAATTCTTTAAGCTCCAGAAAGATGGTATTTCTGACACCTTCTATGTGGATATGTAAAATATCTATCTACATTATTTGTGTGTTTTACTAAGATAGTTGGCTACACAACACTTGAGCATTTGCCACAGAAGACCTGTTAAAGTTACAATTCAGGCTTTACGCAAATTTAAGTTTTCTTCAGAAGGAGTACAAATTCCAGATATCTTTGGAAAGCCTGCTTGTTGCTGGGATATACCAAATTCCAGACTCTAAGAGATACTGACAGTTTCAAGTCTTTGTAATCATCAGAGTCCAAGGACACAAACAAAGTAATGTTTACAAACAGGCACATTTAATTTACTGAGAGCTTTCAAGCCTTTGAGCTCTTTTTCAGATGTAATTAAACAAAACAAAAACAACCTACAAACCTCCTCTTGCAACAGGTCTTAATAGCTCAGGTGAAGGGTCAGGTATTCAACATGTGATGATACATCATCTCTGTCAGAGGCAGGAGCTGTAACTAGTGCTACAGACTCACATTCACTCATGGGATTTAATAGAAACATTAAATGTGCAGATATTTTTGCAACTCAGTCTTACTGGAAATCACTGAAACCGGTGATAAAACAAACATTGGTCAAACACAGACCCAACACTGCAATCTGAACTTCGTAAAAAAGCTGGTTAAAAGTTATGAGTTGTTCAGCTGATGGATGTGGTAAGAGGTATCTCTATTTTCTCACCTTTCATGTTTTATGGGGCCAAATTCTACGTTGTAAGAATCACAGAATCATCAAGGTTGGAAAAGACCACTGAGATCATCTAGTCCAACTGCCAACCCATCACCACCAAACCTACTAAAACACATCCCTCAGTGCCACATCTGAACACTGATAACAAAAATAAGCACTTCAAAATTAGGAAAAGACATTTAAAAGCAATGTATGACCTCTCCTCATTCTTTGTTTCTTCTTATATTCCCAGCTTGCTTTTCCCTCTTGATCTTGGGTGGCTCCATACTTCCTGGAGCCTTTCTCTTCCCTGCCATTCTCCTGCTCACTTCCTCTCAGCCTTCAGTTCCGTTTCTGAGCTTGTACCATTTGCTGCAACACCTTTTCCCTGGAAGTTCATTTCCTGTTCAGTCCCCTTGAGTTCTTGCTGTACCCTCTTTTTGCAAAGACCATTCATGGTCCTTTTTATCCACCTAAATTTTGTTAGGTAGCTTTGGATGCGTTCAGAAAACTGATGGGGATGCCTGCAGACATTTCAGCAGTATGGAACAGTCCAAACAGGTATGATCAAAAAGTAAGCAAATATGAAGCGTATCTGCACACAGTCAGAGAAGAGGAAGATAATCCAGGACAAAGTTTTGTAAGCTTTTTAATAGGCCTCATGAATGGTATGTTAAATGAGTGAGGCTTTTAACCTAAGTAGGGCAAGAGATCTCAAAGGAAGCTTAATCAAAGGAAACGGCTGTAATAAAAATACCATTAGGAGTGGTGAACTCTTCACCTTCATTAACTGGAACTTGCTGCTGGGCAGCAAAGTTGAATTAACTTCCTCATGCAGACTGAATATATATTTTCATCACTGGGCTGCGCCTCAAGCACTGCATTCAGTTTTGGGCCCCTCACTATAGGGAAGACATTGAGGCCCTGGAGCATGTATAGAGAAGGGCAGCGAATCTCTGAAGGTTCTGGAGCACAAGTCTTATGGGGAGCAGCTGAGGGAGCTGGAGCTGCCGAGCCTTGAGGTGGATCAGGGGAGACCTTATCACCCTCTACAACTGCCTGAAAGGAGGTTGTGATGAGGTGGGTGTCAGTTTCCCAGGTAAAATTAGAGGGAATGGCCTCAAGCTGCACCAGAGGATGTTCAGGTTGGACATGAGGAAAAAATTTCTTCACAGAAAGAGTGGTGAAGCATTGGAACAGAGTGCCAAATGGAATTGCCATCCCTGGACGTGCTCAAGAAACGTGTAAATGTGGCACTGAGGGACATGGTTAGTGGAGATGGTGGTGATGGATTAAAGGTTGGCTAGATCATCTTAGTGGTCTTTTCCAACCTTGATGATTCTGTGATTCCTGCTAGTGATTGAATGCTCCCAGATTTTATTTTTCCCCCAGAAGCAGCATCAGGCGGGTCTCCAGCACCTGGAGACAACTCCAGAACGCTGCATCCCATGTCACCCCTCTACTCCCTAGGGATGGGCAGAGATCCTCTATGGGGACTATAAGCAATCAAATAAAAGAAATACAAAACAATGTATGAGATGAATTAAAGCCTAAAAATCTAAACGCTGGTGAAGTTCGTAAAAGTTAAAAAAAAAAAAAAAAAAATTAACCTAGTTAGTGACGAGGCCAACCGGACCAGCCGGGACCGCCCGTTTTCCTCCCGCCCCCGTCCAGGAGGGTGCGGATGGGTTAATCCCCGCCGGGGGCGGAGGCAGCCGGGTTGGGCCGGGTTTTTGCTTGGTGTGTCCTGATGGGGCCGGGGGCAGGCATGGCGCAGCGGCTGAACGAGCTTCCCGACCACTCGGCTCGGGTGCGCGGGGCCGTGGCCGAGCTGCGGCGGCGGGCGGAGGCAGAGCCCGGGCAGCGCTGGCCGCAGCCGCTCAGCGACGCCTTCCTGGTGAGGTTCCTGCGAGCCCGAGACTTCAACCTGGATCTGGCCTGGAGGGTAAGGGTAAGCGGGAGCCCTCGGGACACCGGGGTGCTTGTTTCAGCTGCCTGGCCCCTGGGTGGGCTCGGAAATGGAGATGCGGGTGGGCAGTGCTGCTCCTGGGGGTGTTGGGAGCACGCAGCAGGCGTTTGAGTGGGTGAAGCATACTGCCAGGTAGGTCAAGCAGGGCATTTGGGTTATAGAGCATTGCT
>JAOWBP010002052.1:51099649-51110138 GCA_028571105.1 Tragopan temminckii | reverse complement strand
GATGGGGCCTCACAAGAGCAGAGTAGAGGGGGACAATCACCTCCCTGTCCCTGCTGGCCACCTCTCTTTTGATGGAGATATTGTTAGATGTGCTGTAGGTCGGACTATGTGGAGTGGGAGGAAGGTCAAGTTGGATGTTAGGAAAAGATTCTTCACCAGTGTGTGGTCAGGTCCTGGAACAGTTTCCTCAGGGCAGTGGTATTGGCACCAAACTGATGGAGTTCAAGGAGCGTTTGGACAGAGGTCTCAGACATAGTGTTTGATTTTGTGTGGTCCACTGTGGATCAAGGAATTAGATTCAGTGATATTTGTGGGTTCCTTCTATGATTTTGTGACTAGTCTTCAAGAGTGTGGTATCTAAGCCAGAGATGGAGTCTCCAGAGTAGTAGATTTTTTTATTTTATTTTTTTTTTTTTTTACACTCTTTGTGAGAACCGGTTCTCTAGAGCTGGGGCCCTACTGTCAAGGCATTTTAGAATCTCTTTGAAATTTCTGGGTCTCTATTGATTCCTAACTCTAAAATTCGTGTTTGAATATGTATGTTTTTGAAGAGTTTTCGGCGTTTAAGAAAATCACATATTGAATCTTTCCACCTCGAATTTCTTTTTCCATGTGTACTTGATGTTCCGCATGCCAGCTGACATTGATTTCTAGGTCTTTGGAAACAGCGTGGGAAGAAGACATATTTAAATGAATAAATAAATGTGTTTATCTGCAGTCAGTATATTCTAGAAAAGCCCAAGAGGATTATTGTGCAAAAGTCAGTGGTGTTTGTAAGAAAAAGATTCATCGAACCCAAATGAGACCTCACGCGATGAGGTTACGTTTTTGCTTCATTCTAGACAGTGCCCTCCTGTCATCTGTCTAGATGGTGGGTGACCCTCCCTGCCCGGATAGATATCCCCTCTCAGCTTAGAGTTCAGGCTGGTACAACTTAATTTTTCCCACCAGGAAAATGGCACTACTGCATGGTACTTGTAGACAGGTTAGGTGTGATCAGAGTCTGTGGCTCACCAGTGCCTGTAACCAAAAGAATGGAAGCTTTTCTCCACCATTTTTCTTACTATGGGCTTATACTTAGCCTTAAATATGAATTATGAGTTTGGTTACTGACCAAACTGTTTTGTGATGCATGCCAGGTTAATATGTAACTCATATATCTGATTATTGGCCTCTGAGGAGTTTGTTTATCAACATTTGGAAATCTTCCAGAAAATAATCAGTTAGAGGGTGATTTCATTTCAGCATCATTTAGTGGAACAGAAATCTTTTACATTTTTCTTTTAGCAGTTCCAGACTTGCTTTAAAGTCCTAAACTATTTCTATATGCCATCCTAGAAAAAAATCCACCTCTGAAACAGCTAGTTGGAGCTGAAGAACTCAAAGAACTGGAAGTGTGTATGTTTTGAAGTCAATGATATATTTAAGTAAGCTCAGCAGCAGACTGTTTTTGAAATAGAAGAAAATTATTTTCCTGCATTTTTGAATCAGAGGAAAGATTTGGCTAAATTCCTTACCTTTGAAAGTGGCTGGAGAGGAATGCATGATCCCTAATTACTTAAGTACAGACTCCCAGAAGAAGAGGTGAAATTAAGCAAATATTTTCTGCTGTAGGATTTAAAATGCGTGAATGTTAACTGTGAGAATGTCTGTAATCCTTAAATCCTTCATGAAATCCTGACAGAGATTTGTCTCCAGGAGTGTGCAGAAGGTCCTTTTACATGGGCTAACGACGACTATGACATAACACATGAAGCCTTGAATATGCCAGTAAGACATTTTCCTGTCCAGTGAATCTTGTGGGCAGGGCTTACATCCCCCCAAAAATAGGAGGAGCGGTGTTGTATTGTTTTAGCCTCTTTCACTTGTGCCTTTGTAATCCCTGTGAGAGATAAAAGCAAGGATCAGATTTTAATGCTGCAAAAGATTTAAACTGCGAAGCAGGGCCATGGGTCACCATTAATTGAGATAAAGCAATAATTTTAGTCCTTTTTAATATGCCAGCTACGTGGGTATGTTTGACTTTCTTGCTGTGATCAAAAGCACTGACACTTTTGTTCCGTAGTGATATGTGAAATCTGGAGAACTAGCAGCCCCTCTCCTCCATGCATACTTTTGCTTAGTGCATTTTATTATTGCCTTGTGTTACATCCTGCAACTCTTGGATGAAGCCGATTCTCAGTGAGCTTGGGATACTGTCTTGTACTTGACATGAATTACACTATAGGGAGAAGAATGGACATTTTTAAATTCAGTAAAAGTGCAACACTGAAACACCAGCTGCAGAGTGCGTGTATGTGTGTATACGCATTTATATGCTTCTATCCTAAAGACTGAACTCTTGGTTACTCCATCAAAGATTGTAATCAAAAAACGTTTTTCCCTGAACATAGTGTGTGCTGATACAGCTACTGGCACAGCTGAAACTTAATCTTGCACCTTTGTTAATATGGATAGTTATCAATCAGGAAAAATAATTGGTTTTCATATACACATACCTTAATATCTATAACATACATTGTTTTCTAGTTCTTTTAATCCAAGTACTAAGTTCTCTTTCCTTTGTTTTGTGTCACATGAAATGTGGATTAATCAGTAACATTGCTATCTCTGATGTTAAGAAATCTGGAACTATCCCCGAAAGACCTCAGGAAAAATCTCTTGATGCTTAACTCCAGACAGTGGGGTTTTTCATCCAGCTTTGCCCATTATCAAATTATCTTGCGTCTGTTTTCAGATGCTCGACAGATTTTTAAGTAAGTTATTCAGTTTATATATACAGATAATTATATAGAGATGTTTTTTCTTGTAAATGCATGAGTCATTTTGATTGTAATGAATGCTTTTGTTTCTCCTGATTATGTTAGGTTTATTTGTCTTCTGCACTCAGGCTGGTTGTTATGAATAAAACTTACACTTTTCTTTGCTATCTTTAAAAAAAAAAAAAAAAATCCTATCTTTTAAATATTCCATATGAATTTCTGTCTTTAAGCAATGTTAATTTAGGAATTTTCGAAATCAAGTAAAACTGTAAAATGCACTGTTCGCTTTTGTATTCAGTTATGTTTAAAAATTACTCGTGTAAGTGGCTCTGTATGACTTGAGAATGTCCAGCAGCTGAGAAAGTGGTTGTTCACAGAAAATGTCTCCAAATTATCTGTGAATGCTACGGAAAGTTATCTAATGCTGACCTTTAGTTCAGAACTAAATCATCATTTCAGGTAATTAGATCGGATAGTTTTCAAGATCAGAACTATTCACTTGAGCACTTTGTGGCTTTCTGGAAAAGGAAAGAATGTTTGGAACTTAGCTGTGTCTATGTAAAAAGTATCATGCCATAGAGGGAGTCATAAGTGTTCTATGTGTTTATTCAATCATGGACAATCAGTAGATAAATTATGTTTTTTGTAAGTATCCTTAGTGTGTCGCAGTTTGTGAACAATATTCCTTTTCTTATCAGATCCAGCAATTGAGGGTTTGATGTTTCTGTCTAGGGAAGTGTTAATGTTCATGAAAAGAAGAAACTAACTGAAAGCTGGGATTATTCAGGGTATTGGATGAACCTATATTTCTTCTCATCTTGACTTTTGGCAGGCAGCTCTTCAAAGAACTGCTTAAAATATTTATGTGATTGTTAAGTAGGTTCATTATGATGGGGTACACCTGATGTTAGAAAGGACAAACTATGAAGCAGAAGGTGTTTGGATAGTACTTCTGTGGTTGTTTGTGTGTTTTTTGCTGCTATTTATGTATCTGTGTTGGAAAGATGAAGGAATATAACACAGTATGTAAACAGTGCTGTCTGGTTGGCACAATGTTTGGGATTGTTCCACAGTGCCCTTTGTAAGGAGTCAAATTCCAGCAGAGTGAGATAATTGTAGTATCTCTTCTGACCTATCTTTGCAATCAGTGAATTTCTGTTTCACAGATTAACTTGGTTTCCTTCACTTCCTTCTCTGTTTGTTTACGTTAGCCCAATTATATGAGGTCAAAAGACTTTTAGTATAATACGTTTGCAGTTAAGTGTTTCTGTTTACAGTGTATGGTCTAGAGTATCAGTTGGCTTATTTCCAAGTCAGATGGTATTCTAGTGTGGCAGATGAACTGTCCCAGTTTTGTACCTACAAGTACATACTTATAGGCAATATTTCCAGAACTTGTACAGTTAATTGCTGATCAGTGCATCATCTATTTGTAAGTAAATTATTTTAACAAACAATAACTTGGCAGTTTTGTCTAAGAATAGGATTAAGCTGAGGAAAAATTATGTGTTTGTATGAAACAACATAAGAAACTTGAAAACAAAGGAAAGAGTTAGAAATTACTACTAATGTTAATTGTGTAACATAAACAAGCTATGAGGTATGCAGTGGTGAATCTCAGGTTTTGCATTACCAATGTAGATGATACTGTGATATTCCAAGAGATGAATTCAGTATCCATTGAGGTTCCTTCCAGCCATTCTTTCTGTGAAGACGATGAAGATAGATATAAGGAGTTTGGGGGTTTTATAAAAGGTTATGTTTTATTAATAGGAGGTGACGGTTCTTTTAATTCTAGTGCTTCTGTTATGGAATATGGTACAATTTAGAAATAAGTAAATATGAATTAACAGAAATAAAGGAGAGTTGGTTGATGTTTTCATTTCTGTGAGCATATTTAATTTGTGAAACTATCCTGAGGATCAGATTACTTTTGCTGTTGAATGTAACAATTTGAAAGAGTAGCCTGTCTATTCTACCTTTAAGATTTTAAACCTATGTTTGATTTTCTTTTCTTGTGATACAAGGTACTGAAAAATTCTGATTCACTTAGCTCCTTGGAAAATGATAGGAGTTCAAACTGTAGTTGTCTGGAACATTTTAATACAAAATTTTACATTTAGATAGCCAGAATTATGGCTCTGTTCTCCAAACTCAGCACTGGACAACTTAGCACAAGTGATAGAGCAGAGGCAGATCATAGCTGGTGGACAGGAGACAATCTTGCAAAGCTTTCTACCTACCTATTCAGAATGTCATAAATAACTTCAGTTGCAGACCATTGCTGCTCCTTTTCTCCACCACCACTTAACTTCTTTATTTTAAAAGGAAGACTGTAATAAGACTTTGGAACTACCATGTCACCAATTTAATTTTTAATTATCCATCTCTACCTACAATAACTTCTCACAATATTATCTGTAATTCTGCTAGCTAGATGTTTCCTCAGAAAGAAATTCCTTTAACTGACTGTTCCTTAAGAGTTAGACCATTTCATTTCAACAGCCCTCTCCATCCTTCACTAGCGATAGCATATGTTGCTTCCTTCCAGCCTTAGGAACAAGGGCAGTTATGTTTCTGACAATGGACAGGATCTCTCTTTTAGTAAAAACAGCTATACATTATTTCCATTCTGAGGGAGGAAAATTGTCTGATAGATAAAGGGAGTGAAGGATCCACTACACTTGTATTTAGCCTTATCTAAGGAGTAGGAGGGATTTTGAAAATGTGCTTCATATATGCTGATGACCGTGTGTATGTCAAATGGTAAAATGAAATTATTAATAACTGTATGTATGAAGTAGGCATCTTTTCCAAGGTCAGCAAAATTTGAATGAATCAGATGAGTTATCAAACTGAATAATCCTAAATGTCACCTGAGAACTCTTCTTTATTACTGTTATTTTTTAAATGCTTTTAAAGTTGAAACTACTGGTTATTTCTACGTAGCCCAATTTTCTTTCTAACACGAAGTAATAACTGTATTCCATTAATGAGTTGATGATTCTAAGTACATAACAACTCACTAATTTGATCAAGTATAACAGCCTTCTGCTTCTCTGAGCAATTTGCTTTGAATACACAATGAAATGACAGCTAATTTAATGAATTAAACCTCTGGCTGTGACCACATATTAAAAATATGGTTTTATCTGTGCTTTTTTATGTAATACTTGATGGATATCTTACATGTTTATTTTTTTTCCAGTTACTGAAGAATTACCAGAAGTGGAGAATTGAATGCCCAGAAATAAGTGCAGACTTGCAGCCATCTTCTGTCCTTGGTCTATTGCATGCTGGCTATCATGGAGTCTTGAGATCAAGAGACCCATCTGGAAGCAAAGTTCTAATATACAGAATTGGTGAGTGACAATATTTCTTGGACCCATTTCATACCTGGCTCTTGTACTAATTCTTTTATTTTTTGTTTGTTTGTAAATTATCACAATTTCAGCAGCAAAATATAAGTATCTAATGTGTGTAACACCAGGAGTTGATAAAATGGAAGGTAATAGGGGAATCTCTTAACTAGATGGGTAGTAATTATTCTCCCTTGTTAGAAATACTTTTATGTTAACATAAAGATGTGTTTATTGAGCAGTAATAATTATATCATTTGGTTCTAGTATGGCTAAAGTTGTGCATTCTTTTCTGAAGCTTTTCTGTTAAGTAGAATTCTTGTTTGCATCAAAAAACTACTAAGGTTAAAATCCTAAAACTTACAAGAATGTGTAATTATTTGATCTCAAGTTTCCAAACAGTAATTTTGTTTCCATGGGAATTCTAAAATTTGTGTTCTGAGTGTGGTGGAGATGCAGTACAGAGGGGAAAGAAAGAATAGAAAAAAGGTGTACACCTAATGTACCAACATTT
Organism: Tragopan temminckii; assembly: GCA_028571105.1. Taxonomy (NCBI): domain Eukaryota; kingdom Metazoa; phylum Chordata; class Aves; order Galliformes; family Phasianidae; genus Tragopan; species Tragopan temminckii. Next base: position 51,103,503 of record JAOWBP010002052.1, on the reverse strand, counting down.
AGCTTAGATGCAGATGAGTTTGCTGAATCTTCACCATTTAGATATAGCTGAAGAACCCTGTATAAATTATGCCCTGAAGATCTTCAGTTTGCTTTGATGCATTCCCTAAAGTCTTAATAATAATAATAATAATAATAATAATAAATCACATGTTGCCATATTTCTTTGTGGTTGTTTTGGACAGAGAAATGATTTTTACCAGCTTTCAAATAATTGTTTTAATATTGGCTGGCCTAGTAGAGTGAAATGCTTTTCTTTGCAAAGCTGTGCTCTCCAAAGATTGTGCCCAGTGTGAAGGCTCATCCCATGCAATTCTTTGCTCAAGTCTCAAAAAAGCAAATGGAATTCACTGAAGCTCGGCGGTATTACTGTACTGAAGTAAAATTATGTGGACTGATGATCTGTGATTTGCTTTTGGAGTTCCTGAGGCCCATGGCCAGTGATTAGCCCTTTTGAGCTATACCATGCTTCCCTTTGGTTTCTGCTAATGAGACTGTTATTGTCTTAAGCTGTCTGTGGCAAAACCTTGTACTGGAGGCTACAGTTGTAAGTGCAACATACTCGACTCTTGTATGATTTACAAAATTTGTGTGAAAGATGAGTGACAGAGCAAGCACAGAAGAGAATTTCTGCACTGGCAAATCTGTTTATTTCAGAATTTTTGATACTGAATGTTTACTTTTCCCTGAGAAGCGCATGAGAAGGGGTAGGAAGTGAAAGTACAGGTATATGCTGTATGCTTGTGGTTATGCAGTGCAATGTACTAATTCCTCAGGACAATGGGATCCCACGTTATTTACGGCATACGATGTGTTTCGTGTGAGTCTGATCACGTCTGAACTCATTGTAAAGGAGATTGAGACTCAGAGGAATGGAGTCAAGGCTATCTTTGATCTTCAAGGGTGGCGATTTGCTCATGCATTTCAAATCAGCCCAGCAGTGGCCAAGAAAATTGCTGCTGTGCTCACAGTAAGTACAACATACTGCTTTATGCTGCTTCACTGCTATAACTCCCTATTTTTCTTCCATCTGAAGTTTTTCCTTCTGTAGACCTTTTCAGAGGTCATGCAGTTTGAAAGAACAAAATTTTATATCCGCGAGAAGTCAGGTAACTCAGGCACATGCTTTGCTTATTTTGACTTAAAGTATGTTCTTGTATGGCAGTAAATGCCCTTTAACCTCTGTCTTGTTAAAATTCCACTGACCTGTTACAATACAAGAATTTCTTGAGCAGATAAAGCCTACTTTTATAAGGATCTGTTCAAAGCCTTTATTTTTTTTTCCTTGAGACTTAGAGAAGATGAAAAATAGGATGCGCTAAGTGCAGTTCAGACCAAGTGAGTAGTACTTGTTGGCAAGTATAGATGATACTAGAAGACCATCCATCTGTTCCCAACAGCATGTGGCATTTGTTTTGCTTGTGTTTCCTGATAACATGAATTATTTTGTGCAACTCATTGTTACCTCACCTCATTTTCACAAAATTTGTAGGAACCTTACTGTCTCTAAGACTTTTTCCTTTCTGTCAAATTCAATTGAATTTTGCCAGTGAATTTGAACAAAAAGAGAGGAAACAGAGAATTGGCAGGCAAGCTACACTGTTGTCATATAATCCTACTTTCCTTCAGAAGTTAAGCTGAAAATCAGTAATGATAAAACTGTTAACCTATGATGTAGAAATGGGCTAGGGAGATAATCTCTCATTCTGGTTTGGCAAGGTTTGTATCTGAGGGTAATTCAGAGCTTAGTCAGTGAGCTAATAGCATCAGAATTTCATTGGCTCTTCCTTCTTGATCTCTGCTGTAGATCTTCAAGGAAACCAGCAAGTATTACAATTTTTTTTTCATCTAGAATAAGAAAAATATTAATGTTTATATGATCCTGGGCCAATTCAATGAGGACAACAGTTGAGAGAGTGTTTCTGCTGTTTTCTGAGGTAGTAAACAAGTTGTTAGTAATTTTATAACTTTGAAATTGAGAGCAGAAAGGAAATAGAACAGGATTTGCAATTAAACCTGAAGGTTTCAATCCATTACCTTAAATGAGGATATTCTTTGAATAGAGTGGTTCTATCTTACTACAGGTTTGTTTATGTTTTTCAAGTTTCTAAATGTTTCTTATAGCAGTTGAAAAAAGACAGAAAAAGGATTGCATTTCCAGTGTTGTTTTCTTATAACAGGAGTAAGCTCAATTGATTTTTCTTTTTTTTTTCTTTCTTTTTTGGATTCTTTTCATCATTCTAGGTGGGTTTGTATGTTTCATCTAGAAGTTGTTTTAGTGTTGATCAATATGCTTATAAGTAAAAATTTAGGAACCTTGGCTAAGTTTTTCTTGTGAAATGTGTCTTTCTTGCAAATTGCTGTCTTGTGTGGAGAAACACGTTAATAGAAAGGAAATAAATGTAATACAGAATAGAAAGTATAATAACATCAGTAGGCGACATCATCTTGAATATCAGTTACCTTGAGGCAAAACCAAATTCTTTTGTGAAGAAGAAAATAGTAGGCTGTAAACAAGTGATAATAATGTGCAGTAAACATAAAATCTGTCAGATTTAAGGTCTTTATCATACTTAAAGTTTAATAGGATTTGCACTTAAGAAATGTGTGTGGGTTTTTTTCTTATCCATAGAAGAGTGTATGATATAGCCATTTTTATAAGCACTAGTTGCAGCATAGTAGTATTAGGTGGGATTTTAGGGAGTTATTCTTCCCCTGTTGCATAATACTGTCTTTGTATGCTGTCGTTATTTCCTTTCAGGTCGAGAAGTTGTGGGACTTCTATATGAAACTTGAACCTGACTAGTAGTATTTCAAATTATGAAGGTGTATAGGAGATACAACTTTTTATTATAGGGTTTGTCCCTGCCTATAGCAGGGGGATTGGAACTAGATGATCTTATAGGTCCCTTCCAACCCAAACCATTCTATGATTATCACAGTAATCTTGCTGTAAAGCTGAATTCCAGGCTTGGGCAAATTCACTAATTTCAAGGCTCCTCTCTATATTTAACTTATAAATATAACCACTGATTTTGCTTTTTTTATATCTATATATTCTTCTCTGGGCTGTGGGAGTTGCCAGTGAAAACATGTGGCTAAATAGCTTTTTGGTAAAGTAGCTGCAGGATCTTTGCTACTGTACCTCAGAAGAAAAGCTGAGACAAAGCTTTGTGTATGTTATTTGTGTGCAGTTTGTTGTTGCTTTTATAGTCAGCCTTTCCTTGTTAATTTTTTTTCTCTCCTAGTGAGAAGAACAAAATGTGATTTTCTAATCAGTGTAAACTAAGAGTACTCCACAGTGCAAGAATTAGCAAGGCCAGGAGGAATACCTGGAGGAAGACTAGATAGTTTCAGACTTGTCTTTCATGATAGAATCTTTTCAATAATTCCTTTTTCTCATGCTGTTTTTTATGTATCTTGACAGGATTCCTTTCCACTAAAAGTTCGAGGTATCCACTTGATTAATGAGCCTTTATTGTTCCATCCAGTCTTCGCTCTAATTAAGCCTTTTCTCACTGAAAAAATAAAGCAACGGGTGAGTGCACGCAAACATTTATTTCTACCACAAAACCCCTACACAACAATCTATGACACTTCCCTTAGGATCTGAACTTTGAAGAGGATAAATCATTTTAGTAAATTGTTTTAGTACTATAGTGACCCCTGTAATCTATCTGTAAAACATCTTCAGTTATCAATAATGTAACAGTTGCTGTTGTCACTCAACCCCGCAGAGAAGGACCTGAGGGTCGTGATGGATGGAAAGCTTAACATAAGCCAACAGTGTGCTCTTGCAGCTCGGAAAGCAAATGGTATCCTGGGCTCCATCAGAAGAGGGGTGGCCAGCAGGGA
>JAOWBP010002052.1:51071216-51093682 GCA_028571105.1 Tragopan temminckii | reverse complement strand
CGTCTTCGCGGCGATCGCGGCGCTGCTCGTGGTGCAGCCGAGCGTGAATCAGTCGTTCGGCAAGGCGATCGAGCGGTCGATCGGCGTGATCCTCGGCGTGATCGTCGCCACCGCCGCCTCGCTCGTCCCGCGCGGCCGCGAGCCCAACGAGAGGCCCATCGTCGGTAAGGGGCGGCCGTGTGACATGTGCGCGTTGATCCTCCGCACGTAGCTGCTAAAACCGAAACCCTGAGGGCTTCTGTGGTGTGAAAGTCGCGAAATGGTGGTTAGAGTGTGCGAGCTCTGACTGCTGAAGTCTTTGTTGCTGAGACCTGTCTGCAGCGCTGTACGTACTTCAGCAGAGTCTCAAAATGGAACTTACTGAAGAGAAGTTGTAACTGCGTAGTTAAAAGAGGGGAGTTGGGTGAAACGTGTTTGTCCGGTGCCTTGTGCCCGCTGTCCCACCGTTTGTCATTGGACAGCACAGGGAACGCTGTAATGTGGGGGGGGGGGGGGTGAGAAGTTGGAGTTTAATTTTTCTTTCTGTGCCCCAACAGTTGCACGAAACATTTCTTACCGTGCTGATTTTCTCTCTCGGACCTCTCAGGGATACTGTCGCAGGAATGTCACTTTGATGAGTTCCACAAATTCGGAAGTTCCTATATTGCGGCTTCGTATGTGAAGTTCTTGGAGTCTGCTGGTGCCCGCATCGTGCCAATAAGGTGGGTTTTTATATCCCCTGAGGTGGGTAACAGTTAAAGTAAGGCTACTGGAGGCAGCAGTCATGCTGATTTTCTGAGTGCTTACAGCTCATCAACAACTATTCGAAGATGCCACAGCTTGTGAGCTGTTTTAAAAGTCAGGATAGCAGTAGGCTGGAAACGTGTAATTTTTAATATTTCTTTTTACAAAAGGTTGTTTTTTTTTTTCCTCCCAATTTCTCTTTTTTTTTAATTTGTAAAATTACCCAGTTCGCCTTGGTGGTTTTTTGAAGTTAGTTACGTTCAGTCTAATATGTATTGTCAAACAAACACACACATCTGGAGAGATACTATCTTTTGTCACATTCTGTCATCCCAGAATTGAAGTAATGTAGAAAGACTGTCCTTGAAGAAATCCAAGTCCAGTTTTGCTCAAAGTGTGAGTCTCTGACATCCTACTGTGTAATATTTTGGTTCCTGAGTAAAAAGCAGCAAAGTAGAAGAATTGGATGTGCTTCATAGACAGCAGTTAGCCCTGGAGTAGTAAATGCACTATTGTCAGATGTTAAAGTGAGAATCATATAAATGACACTAATGGAGCATCAAAAAAAATCATAATGGGATGTACCCGCACAGACCAGGAAGGACAATGGTGAAGTGCCTGAATTTTAAGCTAGTGTTCCTAATGTAGCTAATGGAGCTTTCAGAATGATTGCTGATCAGAAGTTTTGCTGATCACACATTGAGCAGATACTTCCAATTTTTTAAGCTTAGTTAGATACTGCAAAGCTGGACATTGAATATACCCAATGTACACATTTTCCATGACTGTAGAGCCATCGTACTGTTTTCCTGATGTTTACTGATTTTTTTTCCACCTGTCAGTCTTTTCTGAAAAATGGGTGTGACCAACTGTTTGCAGTTCTGCACATCTTGGGATCAATCAGAAACCGGAGTTGCCAGTTTGCAGGAAATAATAGCCACACCATTTATGTAAATGTTAAATTTAATGATCGGTTGCAAAGGGGTCTCAGAGTATCTAATCCTGAACCATACCTGACAGGTTCCTGTTTCGTTTGCACTTGGCATATTTTATTTTGAATGTTTAAACCATACTTATTGTATATTTTCTATACTTCTTCTTTCAGTTCAATAACTATGATATTTTTATGGTTTTATAGATATATATATATTATATATTTATGTTATGTGTTATGTTATGTGTTTTGTAACTATTTTCTTGGTATTTCAGATTAAATCTTTCAGATGAAGAATATGATAAAGTATTCCACTCTATTAATGGGTAAGTTTTGAGCATTGTTTTTCTGTTGAAATACTGATAATTCTTTTTTTTTTTGTAATCTGCTATTTTCTCAAGGATGTTGTCTTTCTGCTCTCTTGAAAGCTTGTGCTGTATACTGCGGACATATAAATCTGTTCTAAGACAGAGCACTGTTTCATCCCATGTAGATCTGCTCCATTTTCTTCCATTTGGAGCATGTCAGATTATCTGCAACACTGTCAGGACACGTATTAGCATTCCCCAATGCAGGCACTCAGAAGTGGAGTGACAGAGGTTAACAATTGGTTTATTCTTTACAAGTGAATTAGGTCACTTCCTTTTTTTTCTCATTCTCCTTTGAGCGATCACTTTGGTTTTGAAATGTAATAGCTCTTGCTGGGTGTGTCATCACTCAGCCTTCTCTGCTCCAACCCTATCTTCTCTCTTCTTCCATTCTCTTTCAGTACTCTCCATAGTTCCTCCATCATCAAAGTTTCTGATTTCCATTCTCTTCTACTCTTTTCTCTTTGGGCTCTTTCTGTCTTGAATGGTCCATCTTGCCTGCCCCGTTTCTGAGGCTTAGGTCTCTGTTAGACAAACATGTTCCAAATTGTCAGCTGACCTTTGGTAACTGTCCCCTGTGTCTCTTTTCCACGTTTTCCACGTGTGATCTAGCTTAACACACTTTTAATTGTGATCTAAGGAAAATCAGAATCTTTTATGTTTACCTTGTGCTAAAATCACACTTTAGAAGAGTTATATCAACTGGTGCTACACTTCAGTGGGTTTGTGTGTGATCCCATAGCACATGCTTGGTCTACTTGTAGTCATGAGATGAACATCTTAGACCATTAATATTATCATAAATCTTATGCATATAACAATATTAATCACCATGACTAAAACTTGCATGTTTAGACCAGTGGCTGTCTGGGGAGAGCTGTGTCATCTTATGCCCCACAGCATTCCCTACGTATTAAGATGTGGGTCTTCAGAGTGTTCTAAAAAAAGGAAGTGTAAGGCAATTGTGCTTTCTTCCCTGTGTCTTCTTGTACTGGAGACAAAATGAGTAATTTCATCACTTTTTCATGACTGCTACCCTCTCTTTTCATATCAGAAGGACTGTAAACAGTGGAATCTCCTTTCTACCCCCCAGTCTTTGTCAGTGCTTAGTGGAGTATTAGGCAAGTAGATCTTGTTCTTGTATCCTTCTGTATTTGCTGAGGTTGACGGTTGGGTCTGTGCTATGTAGGTGGGTAAGAATGATCTATATTTCCTTTCATTACATTCCACTGGCAGCTCGTGGCTTCCGTAATACAGTCGTGTATAAGTAACAAATGGGATCTGTGGGGGAAGGACTCTCTGTACTGTGGGAACTTAGTATAAGAAAGTTGTGAGACTTTAGCTTGAGGTTCTTTGCAGCTGGAAATTCTTTATTATTAACTGCCTTAATTTTAAGACCATGAAAGTTACTATAGCAGAGGTAGAATTTTATGAGTATAGCTTTGTATTTCTGAGACAGCCTTTGAAATCTATGGTGAACATCATCAACTCTAATCAATGAGAATGTAGAATACAGGCAGCTGCATTTCGACCTGCCTACCACAATAACAAGCCATTATCATTGTTGCTTAATGAGTTACTTCCATCTTGTATTAGCAGAAATGTCAGGGGTTTTTTTGTTTGTTTGTTTGTTTTTGTTTTTGTTTTTACTAATGATGGTTTGAACAGAAGGAACAGGTGAAATGAATTTCCCACCTCTTCCATATGAGGATCACCATATTTTTCTAAACAAATCTCTGTAGAAGTCTATAATTTGTCCTGTTTAGAGAATATCTTCAGCTATATTCATTTTCTAAATTCAAGCTAGAGAATAATTTATGTTTTTGTGAATACATCTCTACTTTTCCAGAAAATATTTGATTGCTTTTGTGGGATCCTGTGAATTGCTTACCTTGAAGTAAACCCTGGGCAGCCTGGTCTAGTATTAACTAGCCTAGTATTAAATGGGGAGGTTGGTGGCCCTGCATGTGGCAGGGGGGTTGGAGATTCACGATCCTTGTGGTCCCTTCCAACCCTGGCCATTCTGTGATTCTGTGATTCTGTGAAACCCAGTCCCAGAAGTTTAATTCCATACTCACTCACTTTCTAGATGCTTGGGATCATATGAAATGTATCACTGAGATACTAACAAGTAGCTAGAACAAGTTACAAGTTACTGTTTCCAGAGCTCAGAAATGCTGAGGAAATCCTTCAGCTGTTTTTGTGAAAACTCAGTGGCTGATGGAGTTAGCTCTAGTAAATCTAGTCAAGTTCCCACTGCAGTGGATTAGAGAGATCGCGTGTTTATTTTCAATTTTAGCTGGAAGAGACTTCATTTACTTACTGATAGAAGTACTTGATTGTGCGTCATCATTTGCATGTATGAAACCTGTTAGACTATATGAAGTCTTTTGTTTTTGTGGTTTTTGTAGTTGGGAAGCCACACAGAGATTAGCTACAGGTTTTTTGTTGTTGTTGTTTTGTTTTGTTTTTAATTTATTTTTATGGAGGAAAAAGATTGTACACTGTTTGTTTGTTTTTTGAAATAGTCTCTGAGATTACTCTGTCTTATTTAGCTAAATTAGATCCTCTGTGACCAAAGGTTACAGTCAAGTATACTTTTTCACTTTTCAATGGGACCTTTTGATCTGTATTATCTTCCATAAGAAGGGGTACAATTTCGTAGAATCATACAATGGCCTGGGTTGAAAAGCACCACAATGATCATCTAGTTTCAACCCCCCTGCTATGTGCAGGGTCACCAACCACCANNNNACATCCAGCCTGGCCTTGAATGCCTCCAGGGATGGGGCATCCACAACCTCCTTGGGCAACCTGTTCCAGTGCGTCAGCACCCTCTGAGTGAAAAACTTCCTCCTAACATCTATCCTAGTCTTCCCCTGTCTCAGTTTAAAGCTATTCCCCCATGTCCTATCACTATCCACCCTTGTAAACAGCTGTTCCCCCTCCTGTTTATATGCTCCCTTCAAGTATTGGGAGGCCACAGTGAGGTCTCCCTGGGGCCTTCTCTTCTCCAAGCTGAACAAGCTCAGTTTCCTCAATCTTTCTTCATAAATTTGTCTCTACTTAAATGGAACAGGATGAATTGAGAATAGGGCCAGGATTTTAAAGTTATAAGACGTAGCTTGGAGCGAGGGTAGGGTTTGATCGAGTCATTGCAGACAACTCTTCTGTATAGTAGCAGAAGTATCTCTGTTTCATGTATTCTGTTTTTTTTCACCTCTCTTTTTCTCTATGCTATTTTTGGTCAAGTCTTTTTGCTGATAATCATTTATTAGTATAAGAACACAAAATTTTAGAATGTGATTCAGTAAAAGACTAGGATAATGGAAATGAATAAGACTAATGTAACTACATATGTGATAGCTGTCTAAACTCACATAATTAATGGAAAGCTCATCAGCACAATAAGCCTACCGAGCTATTCAGCCTCCCAGCCAGTTGAGTGTCTTCTCTAGAAAATGTATGTGAATTGCCATTGACTTTTCTGACTAGATCCCTCCTGTTCCTGGTGGAACCTTAGATATCCATTTATAGATTTCAGAAATCTAGATGTCCTAATCCAGACCCTTAAAGCCACTGTCAGACTTTTCTCTCTTTATACTGTCCAGGTTTTAATTTGATCACTGTTATTCACTGTTGCTAATCATATTCTTGGATGTTGCCTTTCAGGGTACTTTTTCCAGGAGGTGGTGTGGATCTTAAGACTTCAGAATATTCCAGGGTTGCTAAGATATTTTACCGCAAGGCATTAGAGGTAATTACTAAGGAACAGTCTGTTCTTGTTGTCACTGTTCAAAGATCAGAACGACAAGGAGGCTCATATTCTAGTTTCCCACTGGCATCCAACATGTTAACCATCAGCCTGATAATAAGTATCTCATTGCTAGCCTCTGCTTAAAAAGTTATTTCAGAGCTTAAGATTCAGACATCTGATGCCCTCTCATGTTATATGTGGTGTCATTGTCTTAAATTCCAATTATCATTTATTCATTGTAACTTCATTGCTGTTCTGAACCTACAATAAAGTAACAATAAAGCTTTGCAAAAGCACAAAGTATCCAGGGACATTAAATGCTGAAAAAAGATCCACCTAAATGTAATTATTAGTAAAACTCTCATAAATAAAGCTTAGACTCAGAAGGAATTCTAGAGAGGCTTTCTAACAATCCAGTCTACAATCGTGTAACATTAAAGCTTCTCCTAACATATATTCTACAGTTAGTAAAGCACCTTTATTCTTATATCTAAGTAGATTTAAATACTTCTTTGAAGGTGCATGTGAAATGTCTACTTCAGCATGTTACCTCATTGTACTAATTACCAGTGGCTTGGTAGCTGTGAATAGAACAGATTTTCTGAAGTTAACACTAATTTAACTTATAACATGACAAAAAGCATGTGAAAGGTGGCATTGAGTACTTTTTATTGCTAATCATTAGCTTTTTTTAAGGAAAAGATTGAATTTGTGGGAAAGCTATTTCTTTCAAGGAGCATCAGGAAGGCTCTGAATCCTTATGGAAAATTTAATTCTCTCTGAGCATAAGAGATTCTTTTTTTTTTCTAGATAATAAACACATTTTGAAGTAAAACTTTACTGTCTTCTAAGTGTGTTGTTGAAAGGAATGGAGATCAGACGAGGAAAGCACAGGCATCCACAGAACCAGTCAGCTGCAGCTCAGTGCACCAGTTTCTTACTGTTCAGTCCCTATGATATTAATGTTGCTCTTCTATCATCTGTCTCTTGTCTTTTTTCATAGTGATTACTCATCTGTCACCTTCAACCTGACTCTTGCAATTTTATAAAACTAGTGATCTCATTTGTCTCTACAAAACTGCTCATGGTGTAAAATGCAGCTTGGGGCGGTGGTTTCTTGTGGTTTCCTGTTAGTGTTTGCAGGACTATTACGAAATTCTATTGACATTTCACAACAAATTGTGTATGTCATAAACTTATGACCAAAGAGGCAGACTTATTGGTTGATACGTGCCCTTAAGGTGACTAAAAGACAGAAAATAATTTTCACTTTTTCATATGTAATGCTTACTCATCTTTTTTTTTTTTTTTCCTGTGCTATTACTTTTAAGATTTGATAAGCACTATAAAATATTAGCAGTTTTACAAATGTAAGGTGAGCTACCATAATCAACAATACACTAGCAGGTATGTAATGAATGTATGTGGGGTTTTTAATATATGCTTATCATCCAGACTGATGTTTGCTTTTTTTCTTTTTTTTTTTTAAAGAAGAACTAAGGCATTTGATGTGGTTATTTCAATAGCTGAGCTGTTACAACTGTTTGGTGGAGTTTGTACTGCTGTAGTAGTTTTATTTCTTACCTACAGAAGTGAAAGTGAAAAGAATAGGAAGTTCTGTTCATTTTTCTTTCTGTAAATCTTCAGTACTTTATTTTGTTGTTTTTTATTTTGAAGGCTAATGATAAAGGAGATTATTTCCCAGTATGGGGAACATGTCTTGGACACGAGTTGCTGACGTATCTCACAAGTGGTGAAATTTTACTTGTTAATACCAAGACAGATGGTTTTTCACTCCCTTTGAACTTTACATCAGGTGAGAAATCCCACTACATCTCATGTCTGAGTTTTGCTGAGAGGTATTGTGGTTTTGTTTGTGAAAAGTACACAAGGCTGAATGTTTGATCATTAAGTACTTTCTTATTATGTTGACCAAACTTTTATAAAGTCTGTACAACTCTGGATTTATTTCAGTTTTTTTTTTTTTTTTTTTTTTTTTATTATTTCCTTGCAGTACATTCTTAGATTGTGAAGTTTTACCACAGAAACCTTAAAGTTTGTTTTAAAGTAGTGTTTTATTAAGTGTGTTTCATATTCACTAATAGACAGCCTGTTAGCAGCTTGGATAATGGACAGTATCTGTTTTTTCTTTGTGACAGCTGCAAAACAAAGTAGATTATTCAAGAATCTTCCCAGTGATTTGTTACATGCCTTTGCTAATGAGCCGTTGACATCAAACTTTCACATCTGGAGTATTTCCATGGAGGTATTTGATTGTTTTACCTCACAAACACAAATGCATTCTCTCTGTCTAAACTAGAAATAAAGAAACAGATAACACATCTTTATTTTCTTTCCTTCTTACTGCAGAATTTCACAAAGAATGAAAAGCTTTATAATTTCTATAATATTCTGACCACTAACACTGATAATGAAGTGGAATTTATATCTACCATGGAAGGTAGGAAAATGAATTTCCTTTCTAAAATAAAAGTACTTATTTGGCGGTTTCGGAGGGTGGTGGCATTTATGCTGATTTGTAGTGCAAGCTTACTGTTAGAATAGCAGGATGAGTGCTGGCTCCGTCTGTGCTTTGGCTGTGATGGATGTACTGTTTGCAGAGGAAGTTTTTCTTTTGAGTACATATCTTTGAGCTTAACTACTTACTTCCTTCACTCATTATTCCCCTTCCAAATGTGCTATGACGCTTCAGCACTGAATATTCCAGTACTGTGGTACGAAGTGTATAGCACTCTTCTTGTAATAGTCTAACCCCTAGTGTACCTCCGCTGCATCTTGCTTGTTGTCTGTCTGCTTATGCATGCCTTCCCGTGATGCTTTACTACCCATTTGAGTACAGGGAGGACAATTCACAATATTGAAATAACAGCAATATCTCTCATTGCTTTGACACCAATACTGGTAATTGTTCTTCTCCAGAATCCTTTTGCTTTCCCTACCACATGTTACGTATGTTTTCCCCCAGGCTTGCTCATCTCAAAAAAACATATTAGCTCATTAGAGAAGGGTTTATTTTGATTAGTGCACGACTAGCAGCTCTACAACAAGGCCCAGCTGTCAGCCTATGGGATTCTTCTGTATGGCATGCTGGCAGTCCTCCAGAAGAAGAGGAGAATAGCAGTTTGATCAGAAGACATAATCAGGCTAATAATAACATATCCCGTGCCTGCAAGCAGTTTATCACAGAGCAGTCATCACCTACTATGGCTCTGTTTTTTATGCAAGACTAAGGACTGGCTTCTTCCTGATATGCACCAAATGGGGGCTGCCTCTGGTTTGGCTGGGGCTTCAAGGAGATCCTGATACTTGGACCTGTTTCAGCTTGCTCTTTAAGCTTTTGTGGAGCTGTTGATAAGTGAGATTTTTCTGTAGCTTGTCCTTTGACTTTGTTTTTCAGTAAGACTGAACACATCACTCTTAAGGTGTAGATCTTGCCTATATGCTTTGATGGAAAATGTGTTTGTTGCAGCATACAAATATCCAATTTATGGTGTCCAGTGGCATCCAGAAAAAAATCCTTTTGAATGGAAGAACTCATCAGGCATTCCACACTCCTCATCAGCTGTAAGAGCTGCATATTACATAGCTGACTTCTTTGTTAATGAAGGTAAGTTTATTGTTTGTAAATGTGAGTCAAGCACCTCTTACTGCTTCCTGAAAAGTTTACTCTGCAACCTTTATATAGGCTTATAAAAAGCAAGGGAAATAGAATGGCTTTGTAAAAGTGGCATCAAAAGGCCGACTGTTGTAGCAGAAGTAGACCAAATCTTTTCAGTAGTCTAGGCCAAAAGTCTTGCCTGTGCAGTGATTTTCTTCCATTTTGAATGATCTCTGTAATGTCATATCTTCCCTTATACAAAGACTTTAACGTGAAAAAAATGATCCATTCATAATTCTAGACACTTCCTCAATACTAAATTGAGTTACCATTGTAGTCTGTTCTCTATAATTAAGTACTCTACAAATACAGGAGTACTTGAAGTGATCGAACTTGATTATACATTTATCAATGCTTCCTACACCATTCTGCTGAAATACTGGTTTCAGGCTGTTCATGAAGATGTCTCAATTGATTGACTGGGAATATAAAAAACATAATCAATAACTGAACTGTGTTTGGACTCTAGGTTTGACCTTGACTTTCAGAACAGGTTGCCCAGTGAGGTTGTGGATGCCCCCTCCCTGGAAGCATTCAAGGCCAGGCTGAATGGGGCTTTGAGCAACCTGGTCTTGAGAGAGGTGTCCCTGCCTATAGCAAGGAGTTGAAACTAGATGATCTTAAATGTCTCTTCCAACCCAAACCATTCTATGATTCTCATGAAAAGAGTGACCAAATCAGAGAAAGGGACAGTGATTTAAAATAGGCAAAATGTGTGCTGACATGGTCAATGAGTGTGTAGAAATAAAAGTCATATTTAAACTTACAAGGCTTTTTAAACTTTACACTTTAAGGTTATTTCCTTGCATACTGTAGTTTTACGCTGTTTTCCGTAAAGGTAGAAAAATAACATAAAATCCCTTGACAGTGTCCATAAGCTTCCTGTATTTTATCAATTTTAATAAGATTCTTATGGGATAAAAAAGGAAAGGTATAAAATACGTCCATTTAATTGTTTTTGTAGTGCAGTAGTAGAACACTATATATTTTGTAAGCAGAAGTAAAGTTACTATGGCTATTATCCAAGCAAATATGGAAGCTTTTCTGGTAACTTCTTCCTGCTGAGATACAGTGCATATGAATTTGTGTACATATATGCACGTATGGCGAAAAATGTAAACTCTTTTCAACTGACAAAAATTAAGAAAATATAGAGATGTGTATAATTAAGCCATTTTTTTAATATCACTTTCAGATCCATCTGTAACTAATTTTAACATGTGTAGAGTTGCCAACATGACAAACTAGAGCAGGATTCAGTTTTTATTGTCTTTACAAACAAAGACCATGTTTGCACTGCATCTTTCAGTAGGCTGATGCTCTGATGCATTTCTTCCAATATTATCAGTATTATCTCTGATAGATGCTGCCAACAGCTCATGAATATACCTTCTTCTACAGCCTGGATTTTAAATTAACAGTTGAATTTCTCCCTCCTCACTAATAAAATACTGCTGTAAACAACTCTCTGAACCTGTATCTTAATGATTCTTCTTATATTAATTGCTGTAATTTCATTTGCTGTTATGCAACACAGAATAACTTCACTAACAAAGATACTGTCGAGGCTGATAGCAGTAAAGTGATCTGTACTTCTGAAATGTTTTACAGCCCGGAAGAACCTGCACCGTTTCCCCAGTGAAGGTGAAGAAACAAAAGAATTGATTTATAATTATACTCCAATTTATACAGGAACGTTTTCTTCATTCCAGCAAGTCTATTTTTTTGATTGAGTATCTTGTCAGAGGTGTGGCATTGCTATTGGTAAATAGAATTATTTGCCTGCATTGCATAATTAAGCTGATATAATGCAGTGCACGTGACAGAAAGACAGAATAATTATCTTATTTTACAATAACTTATCCTGTGTTTCTTCTGTACTATTGGACCACTAATCTAAAATTTTGCATTCTCAATCGTAATAGTTGTCTTGGGTTATACTTTATTGCTACAGAAAAATACATTTTTCTTCTGGGAAGGGTTTTTTGATTTTACCTATGAATTTGAACGTTTTCAGGTTTAGTGCAAGAAAAAGCATTGCATTCTTATTTCGAAATGTGGAGGTTATCTCTGTAAAATGTTGTGTACTGTAACAGCACTAGACCTTTAGGTATATTGTATAGTAAAATCCTATCCTCTTCAAGTGATTTAACAAACAAGACCTTGGATCTTGGGCTTGTAAATTTGTCTGTGTAACCAAGTTCTTGAAAAGGATTATTTTGTTATTTGAAAAATTGTTCAAAATCATAAGTAAATGTGATAGCAAAGAGACACAGAAAGGATGTGTTATACCCAATTTCTGAAACTTTGTGTTGTACATTCGGTGTTGTTCAGAGAGCTTATACATTGCGAGTTCTATGTAAATGTGAAGATGCATTTTAAATTAGATGTTGCAAATATCAGGTAAAACAAGTAAGTGTGAAGAGCATAGTTATGTTCTGTTTTCACTTTCTGCTCTTTTCGAATTCCATTTTATATGTATTCGAAGAGCCTGTTTGAGAGTAACTGAAATCAGCAGACAGATAGGAGACACACACAGAGAAACAGAGGTCTGTAAAAGAATGTAAACCTAACTTTTGCTTTATACACACTCTAACTTTTTCTGTAGTTGCTGAGTAAAATTCTCATTGTAGTTAAAGGTAGTTTTCCATTAATTCAGTGAAGACAATAGTCTGCTTGTGTTTTGTTGGATAGTTAATATAGCTGGAATTAAAAAAAAAAAAGTCTATTAGAAAACTTTTGATGTTGGCATAATGTTGCATTTGGTTCTATTAGTGAAAATTTTATGTTGTGTTCAAAACTAAGATGAGACAATCAACTGTAATTCTACTTTCTTGCACAGTTTTCAAACTATGTTAACATCAGTGGGGACTTGGAGTTTATGGAAAAAAACAGGTTCATACCTCAGCTCTGTTTTATAGTACCTTAAACTCTCCAGCACGTCGCTCCAGAAATAATGCCTCCTATTTATTTACATGGAAATAACAGTAGATTGATACAAACAGCAGAACAACGCTATGAAATACTGTTTTTCAACACAGTCACAGTCATCTGCCGGTTTGCACAGATGAGCTGATTGAGATGCTCTTCCCTTTGTGATGTGACAGCTGTGCATGGCCGTCTGGAACATGGTCTTTCATATTACTGTCACCACTGCTGAAATGCACCCGCTGCCTCACTATGCATTCACTGTTTGGGCTCTATAAACTTTTGGCAAGAATCGATAAATGTCTACGGGTGCAATTTTTTCAGGGATTTAATTCCACCCCTTTGCTTCATACTTGCATGTCAGATGCCATTTTGTCAGACTGCCTCTCTGCTGCCGTGTGTCTCACAGCAACAAAATATATGGGAATATTGGTGGGAAGGCTCAACCTCTACTACCATACCACCACCGTCTGCCTCTGATGTGGGGCCACGTAATAAAATAGGAGACATTACGTTCAAAGCAACCATATCTGAATACAGCTGGCACATTTCTCAGGGTTTTTAATTAAAGGACTCTCTAGCTTGTTCTTTTTGATGAAACAGCTGTGTAAGATAGAGAATGTGAAAAGCATTAATTAAAATAATATAAACAAACATTAACTGTGACTACTATATGAACTGTGCTTTGTAATCACAAGCTTAGATGTGTTATAGTGCAGATTATTTCTACATTTGCCAAATTCAGCAAATTGAACTTTTTTTCATGTGAATAACTTTATAATTATGTGAACTATATTTATTGGTTCCTAGGTAGATTCAGTGTAAAAGACAATCTTGCTCTACAGTTGCATGTAGATGTAGCAGCTGAGATGAGATACTTACAAAGAGTCTAGCTGTCTGTTTCTTATTCAGACTGAGTTTTTTAGAATAACTCTAAGGATTTGCCTGAGTGAGAAGGTCAGGATTTAGCCTTAAAAACAGGGACCAACTTGGCAAGTGAAATGTCTGCTAACTGCTTTAGGAGTCATTAGTTCCTAAGTGTGCAACTTCAAGGAATATTGTGTGTAATATGGTAAGAGAGCAGTGTATCTTTTGTGAATTTGTATGTGGCTTTCCTTTACATCCTTTATCTTGTGAAGTCTTTTTGGTGCTATCAGTGATTCTTTTTTCTATGATAGTCTAAATAAAGTTTATTCAAGTAGATGTGCATTTGTGTTCTCTTTTATGTACTGAGGATAAGGCATTAATGTTAATTGACTTTTTTCCCTGCATCTGTGTTTATTATCAAAGCAATGAATTTTTATGATTCTCCATTTCTGAACGTTCTGTGATAGTCACAAATCAGGAGGCTGCTCTAGCCTGCGTCCACTTGGCATGGTTTTGGGAACTGTTTCTCTGTTGTAATGTTGAATGTGAGGAAGCTGTCTATGATAAGTTAGTCTTAGAAAGTATGCAGTCATTAATCTCTGTTTCCTTCTTGGAACTGTAAGTGGAGTACACAGAATGAGAACGTTTACCTCCATATCTTCTGAATTTCTGAAGTCACTTCATTTCTGCAAAACTGCTGCTTATATGCTGTATATACACTTACAAAGCTGCTAAGTGTGATGGCTAACTTTCAGTCCAGAAACTTACTCTTTTGCTTACTGGTGAAACAGTTGGGTGAGCTGTGGCTTTTGAGAGGAAAATGCAAGTGATAGAATTATGTTGAAGGTTAGTTTTCTTTGGAAGTAGATAAGACAGTTATTCATACGATCCAAGCTGAGTGTTTCTATTGTAGATCATTGCCTAAGAATAAGGAAAGGAAAAGGGCTGCCCCACCAGGGGAGCTGACAGAAAAGCTGGAAGGACTTTCTTTAGAGGAAAATGAGTAAGGAAAGCAAAACAAGCTCAGTGACAACAGCCAGGTCAGCCTCAGTCTGGAAGCTGCTAGACAGGTCTGGAGTCGTGTTCAAGTTCAAGCCAGCAAGTCACATCAGCAAGTCAGCATCAAGATGAGTTCTATGGCAAAGCACAGGCATACCTACAGCATAGCTCTGACACAGTGACCAAGGTCTGAGCTTAGAGACACTTAAATGCAGCTGCTGAGCCAAGGCACAGAAACTTTCTGCAAGGTTGCTA
This sequence comes from Tragopan temminckii, assembly GCA_028571105.1. Classification (NCBI taxonomy): domain Eukaryota; kingdom Metazoa; phylum Chordata; class Aves; order Galliformes; family Phasianidae; genus Tragopan; species Tragopan temminckii. Next base: position 51,079,172 of record JAOWBP010002052.1, on the reverse strand, counting down.
ATGATCTTTCTTGCACAGACTTCTGCAGCAAGTTCATCTCAGAAACACAATGTCAAAGCTGGCCTTGTATGGACAGCCCAACCACTGTGAAGGTGAGAGCAGGTTACAGAGCTGGAGGATGCTCTCACAGCCCTGAAACTCCGTTGATATAAACAAAGCAGCTGCTGTCTGCGGATTTCAGTGAGAGTTTCTGTTTGTTCCTTAAAATACCTTTTCCAGGCAAAAATAGAAGTGTAGGGACCCAGAATTTTCTGCTGCCCACCCAACAGAAGGCTTAAAATTGTTCTTAAGACCTTTCAGTAGACCTTTTTTTCTGCTCTCAGTGATTTACAGCATGGTTTTTCATTTTTCAGAAACTCTAACTGGTAGTTTTCAAGATTAATGCTTGAGAGAAGAAAAGAAATCTGTGGCCATATTCTCAGCTTATTCAGAGAATGGCTTCTGAGCCTAATCATCTTGCTTACTGCAGTGTAGGGGAAAACCATTGATCAGCAAAGTAACTCTGTGTGTCTTGCAAATCATATTGAAACGTCTTTCAGGAGGAAAAGTTTGAAATGGTTTCCTTTGTAGTATTCCTCTTCTACCACGAGATGGCCCACGTAAACCGGTAGTTCATTTGCCATTTCTTAATCAGGCATAATGGTGTATTGAAAGTCGTGTTATATTAAATAGGATACTGTGGTGTCAACATATGCACCAGTATATTGAGCATGTGGGGGAAGACTGGAGTAGACAGAATAAGACAGGCATGACTGGACAGATTGGCAAAGCAAGAGAAGAAGAACAGAGGGTAAAAGAGCAGAGTATTAACTGAGCTGGGGTTAAATCATAATTCCAGTGAATATTGAAAATATTTGAGCATTATCTGGAGATGACTGGAATGAGGTTCCTATTTTCAGGTGATATTTCCTCCACTATAGCTCCCAAATCTGTCTTGGTTCTTTCTTTTCTATGAATAAGAAATGAACTCATGCAAACCATAAGAGTTTAAACAGAAATCTCCGAGAATCTGAACTCAGAAAACATTTGCCTTGGAGGTAGGAAAGACCAGTTTGGATTCCTTCAGGCAAGGAAGATATTATGGGGAAAAAGCGTCCAGAATAGATGATCTAAATATGGTTTAAAAGGGTAAGATCCTAACCCACAAGTTGCTTTCTAGGAGAAGAACAAATACACCAAATGAAAATGCAACCAAAATAAACAAAATCCACAAAACACCATTTCTGAGCTAGCTGGCTGTGTGAAATTCCCCAGCAAGACCATGAATTGAAAGATTGTTTTTTGGGCTAATTTTTAACTTTTCAATTCATAGAATCATAGAATGGCCTGGGTTGAAAAGGACCACAATGATCATCTACTTTCAACCCCCCTGCTATGTGCAGGGTCGCCAACCACCAGACCAGGCTGCCCAGAGCCACATCCAGCCTGGCCTTGAATGCCTCCAGGGATGGGGCAGCCACAACCTCCTTGGGCAACCTGTTCCAGTGCATCACCACCCTCTGTGCAAAAAACTTTCTCCTAATATCTAACCTAAACCTCTCATGTTTCAGTTTAAAACCACTCCCCCTTATCCTATCACTATCCACCCTTGTAAACGGCTGTTCCCCCTCCTGTTTATACGCTCCCTTCAAGTATTGGAAGGCCGCAATGAGGTCTCCCTGGGGCCTTCTCTTTTCCAAACTAAACAATCCCAGTTCCCTCTACCTTTCCTCATAGGAGAGGTGCTCCAGCCCTCTGATCATCTTAGTTGCCCTCCTCTGGATCCGCTCCAAGAGCTCCATATCCTTCTCGTACTGGGGCCCCAGGCCTGGACGCAGTACTCCAAATGGGGCCTCACAAGAGCCAAGTAGAGGGGGAATAAAGCCAAGGAGAGGGGGACAGTTCATCCTTAGTGCAGCCTTATTCATTGCCACAGACGCTACTCAGCAAAGATATTGAAAGGTAGATTGTACTGTGTTTCTGTGCAGTTTTTCATAAAAAAATCAATAGCATACTGGAGATGTTTTTTTTCTTTGAACAGTGATAAAAGTATGGGGACATTTTGAAAAAGCAAGTAAAATGGACATGAATGGGTTCATAGTTGTTCGTTATCCCAACATTACCATTTTATGAAGTGAGACCTGGGGAGAGAGAAACAATGTGTAATTACACAGCTGAAATGACATACAATTGCATACTTGAGAATGTTTGTGTTTGAGGTGGGAGGATATACACAAAAAGTTCTCACAGTTGCTTTCATCATGGCAATTAATTAATTTGTTTAAATTTATCTGTGTTTTTTTTTTTCCTTCTGTGAATTATACTTACATGTATCTACTGGTGGTGCTATCAGAGAAGCAATGTGATTTGGCTAGCTTTCAAATCCCATTAAGGTTTCTAAATGTCTGTTCAGATTATTTTGGTTTGAGTGCTTACATGAAGACAGATTGACAGATACTGTGTAGTGATTGATTACCTTCCCTTGTTAGCCTTATGTCTTTCCCCAGGGCAGGTCTTTTTCACACAACAGTGCTTATTTATAGGACAAATAGTGAAGAATATCCTACCCAGGGCCATCTGTTGATCAGGATACTATTCTAGGTTTCATCACTTTCTCATAAAGTTTACAACAGTTTCATAATAGACAGTATGTTTTAAGAGCCAGCTTTCCCCGTAACCAAAAATTTCAAAGAACCTTTCACCCAAGAAGTCCAAACCGTATGGAAAAAAATATCTGTCACTACTCAAAAGAGCTCTTGAACAAGGCATTTGTTCCAATCTTAAGCTAAGAACTCACATCCCTTCTTTGTAATGCTCAGAAAAACAGTGAAACAAACATCCCTTGCAAGTGAGCTTTTTCTAAATGGGAAAAGCTAACAAAACAAAAGGCTGAGATGAGTAAATTTTAGAAATTGTAGCTTTAGATCATCAAAGTAATTGGACTGAGTACTATTAACCTATGAATATGTATCTCCCAAGAACAATAGAAGCTTCTTTTGATTATGTAGGCTGTATGGTTTTTGACATTGCAATAGTCCAAAAGCTGATTTTACATATGTATGATTTCTTATAATTTTCCTGAAGACAATAACAATGAGAGAAAGCCTAAAATGATAATTTTCTAGCTAGGAGCGCATTAGGAAATCAATTTATTCCTATGGCTTTCTTGGGGCATGACAGTAAACAGGTTGTAATCACCTTCTTCAACCCTAGAATTTAACTTCTGACTGTGAAATTTCAACTCTACATATCTATGCTTCACAGGGATTTACTCAGTAGTTTTTGGCACTGAGCTAACCCCTAAGGATCTACTTTTTCAAAAGACACTGAGACTTACTCAGAACAGAAATATTAGAAAAGAGACACAAAGTACAGTTAATAGTTTACAGACATTTTCCAAGATTTTCCAAAGAGTCCCTGGTAGAATCACAGAACCGTAAGGTCTGTGTTCCAGTCTGTGCCCATTGCCCCTTGCCCTGTCGTGGGGCACCGCTGAAAAGAGCCAGACCCCATCCTCTTGACTCCTACCCTTTAGATATTTCTAAGAATTGATGAGATCCCTCCTCAGTTTTCTCCAGACTGAACAGTCCCAGCTCTGTCAGCCTTTCCTCACAAGAAAGATGCAGCAATAATCCTGCCTTTGTACTCAGCACTGGTGAGGCCTCACCTTGAGTATTGTGTTCAGTTTTGGGCACCTCAGTACAGAAAAGACATTGAAGTGCTGGAGCAGGTCCAAAGAAGGGTAACAAGGCTTGTGAGGAGCTTGGAGAATATGCCCTACGAGGAGAGACTGAAGGAACTGGGGCTGTTTAGTCTGGGGAAAAGGAGGCTGAGGGGGGAGCTAATTGCTCTCTTCCAAAATCTGAAAGATGCTTACACTGAGAGCGGGGTTGGTCTCTTCTCAACGGTTACAGGTGACAGGACAAGGGGAAATGGCCTTAAGTTATGCCAGGATAAGTTTAGATTGGGATCAGGAAACACTTATTTAATGAAAGGGTTATAAAGCACTGGAATAGGCTCCCCAGGGTGGTGGCTGAGTCACCATCCCTGGATGTGTTTAAAAACCACTTGAATGTGGTGCTAAGGGACATGATTTAGTGGAGGGTTGTTAGAGTTAGGGTAGTATGGTTAGGTTGTAGCTGGACTCGATGATCTTTGAGGTCTTTTCCAACTTGAGCGATTCTATGATTCTATGATCATCTTTGTAGCACTCTCTGGCTCTCTCTAGACTCTCCCTGTCTTCCTTGAACTGGAGAGCCCAGAACTGGACACAGTACTCCAGGTGTGGCCTCACTGGGGCAGAGTAGAGGGGGAAGATTATCTCTCTCTACCTGCTGGCCATGCTTTTTTTAGTACACCCCAGGATATCACTGATTTCTTGGACACAAGGACACACTGCTGGCTCATGGCCAACCTGTTGTCTATGAGGATACAAAGGCCTTTCTTTTCACAGTGGAGAAAGTACTCCAAACAGTTGGCCAGACTCATTTTGGCCTTGGATGAAATTAGTCCTTTTGATACTTAGAGGCTTCATTGCATACACACCTTAATTTAGAACAACCTGCAGCCTTCCAAACAAATCTAAGTACAATATTTTGTACTCCCAGGGGAAAAGGGAGTAATCTGAAGAACCTCATTGTCTGCTTTCTTTTAAAATAAGCAATCTGTACTCATTCATACTCATGCAGTTTCAGTCTAATCTATCGATGTTTCTGCCCTCTTTTTATTGTGTTTGCAAGACTTCCCTAAGAAACCCACTCAGAATCAGCAGTTTCTTCTTCATTTTCCACATCCAAGGGCTCTGAGACAAGTGAACTTAATGAATCTAGACTGATTTCCAACTGTTCTAGCTGAAAAAGTAGTGAAACTTGCACTGTGGGTGTACTGTGGCTTTTAGCCACACCTTAGGGCAGCAAGTGGGGAATAATTATGGTGCAAATTAAAATATATATTTATACACTGATTTAACTTGGAAAAAAAAAGAAGCTGAATTTTATCACATAAGAGTGAGAAGTAGTAAATCAACTAATGACACATGTTTGAACAGTGGGGCTTACTGGGAGTCCCCAAATGTCTCACTGAAGGCAGCCCAGGCTGGTTCATAAACTTCCCTTTTAGAAACTGCCCCTGCAAAGGTTCAGTGCAGACGGTGATGATTACATGAGGGGCCTCTCCTTGCCTTGTCGGGTGTTCAGTGCACCTCAGCTGTATGGTCAAAATCTGGACTGACTCATGATCAAATCCAGCGATGCTTTGTTCTGCCATTTGTTTGCCCGTGTCAGTCTGACCACAAGAAAATACAAGTGAAAAAAACAAATGACTAGTCACATGGCAGATTGAGTTTGACAAATTTCACAAACAACACCTGATCCGTTACAGCTCACTCAAACAACTTAGGAGAGTTTCACCTTCCAAAATGCAGAGGAAGTCCAACAGTCTCATTTTCGACAGCGCCATGACAGTGAGTGCAGATGGATGCGCAAACATGCCATATATTTATGTCATTCATTATGAACGATGTAAGGGGTTTAATGTGATATTCAGAAAGGTCATGAAGTCTCAGATAATGTTCTGTCTTCCTTAGTTTTTCGTGGGAGAGAAATTTAATACCTATACAGCACAATGAAGAGATTTGTATTCAGAAATATTATTTTGTTGTCTAAATGGATGGGATTTTTTTTTCTCTGCTGCTGCTAGGACTTCCACAGCGTAGCAGTGCTTAATAGTGATTCCTCTGAGGCTTTTAGCACCCTCCTGCTTTCTATTTCAATTTGCTATCTTTCCCATGACCTATGAAAAGGTGAACAGACAGGTTTGCAGGCATGGCAACTTCCGCATCCTCTCCTGGGTGGATTTCACTCCGAGGAACAGCCAAGCTTCCCTACTGCTGCCCTATGGCTGTTTGGCTGAAGAATGATGGTGGTGGTCACAATAAACCTCTTGGGCAGTTTTCCAGAGTACTCATCTCTGCAGTGACTTTGCTAACAACCTTGCAGAAATTTTGTGTTCCTAATGAACCTACTTTCTGCTATGGATATCACAAAGTAGACCTCTCCTGGCACCAGTTGTTCCCAGGTCGAAGAGGGAAAGCATTTTTATACAGTGCCATTACCATGAGGGAAAAAAAAAAAAAGAAAAAAAGAAAAAAAGAAAAAAAAAAAAAAGAAGAAAAAAAAAAGAAAAAGAAAGAATAGAACTTTATGGTTATATTCAGCACTTAGTTAAAAGATGGATGACCCCAGATGGTAAATGCAGGGATAAATGGTCATTTTTCTTATGGACTGTGCTGCAGCCTTTAAATCAGCACCGAACATAATTTTTATTCTTCTAACACAGCTTCCTGATAAGCTTGCCATGAATTCATTGCATGTTTTCAAACTCATGACTGTAGTGCTGAAGAATATAATCCAAACAGATGGATGATTAATTACATGAGAAGTAATTAAAAAGAAACATGATCTCATGCTTTAATAAGTATCAGGATTTTTGGTAGTCGTCTTGTTCTCTGTGTCCTGTAGAACTTACCGATAAATTATAATCCAGATACCAATACTTCAAACCAGTCAAGAAAAATTAAAGAGCTTCATTTATGCAATCTGAAATTAGTTTGGAGTACTAAAAAATTGAGACAGTAAAATTTGGGACATCTCAGCTGCCTGATTAAACATGCAACAAGATGTGTGACTGACACTCCTCTCCAATCTTCATTTATTTGTTAAATATTAAAAAACTCCTCAGATGTATATAAGCCATCTGCTGTTCTCACATTTATTGAATCTTGCTATAATATGCATCTGCAAAGCATTCTCATTTGATGCCATTATCTATGGAAATTTGCTCATGAAATTTTCCAGTAGAAAAACCTCACGCTTTCTAGACACTTCTGATTATGGCCCAATCTTCTTTTCTCTTTTGTCTGCAGCAGGTCTATTTTGATCATCACAGTCAAGCTGCAGACTGCTTTGGTGCTAAATAACCCTGACTGAGGCTCTGCGGCCAGGATGGGTCCTTCTCATTGATGTTATTTTCTCAGTGCATTGCAGACATTTCCACCTGGAGATGGGGCCCTTGCTCAGCCAATGGACTACAGAGCCAAAGTTGTTGGATGCTGAATGTCACTGTCCAGCATTGCCAGAGTAAGTGCAAGAGTGTGAAAGCATATGGAGAGTTTGAGAAGAAAGATACAACCCTGTCTGCTGACTTGCAATCTAGGCAGCTCAGGGAAGGCTTCACCTCAGCAAGCATCCAAGCTGCACACTTTGACTGCATGCTCTACCCTTGCCATCACACTCCCCAGTACCATGTCCCAGCCCATTTCCCTCCTGTAAGGATGAGCAGAGCCAAAAACCTCTTCCCAGGCACAATTATAGTGGTAAGGAGACCAGCCTGGGCTGGCTTTGGTCAGACCTGACACATGGCTGGTGGTGAGCTGCCTCTCTTCCCCTGCTGGCACATTCTTTTTTCCTGCTATGCCTTCTGCCAGCTGGAAGCCATTGCGCAGTAACAAGCATGCTGGGATTTGCTAGGGCAACTGCTGTAATACAGCAAACATATGGAAATGAGAAGGAATACATCAGTGCCATCAAAGAAACTAGCCCTTAGGTCCTGGATGCAAGCAGAAGCAAGACATGGCAGTTGCAGTCAGTTAACATTATGAGTTACTTCAGAAATTTGACTTACCGGTTGACTTTTATTGTCAATTCAAACAAATACCTGCAGACTACAATCTCTGGACTGCAAAATCTGAAGGTTATAGATATGTGCTGACACTTTCTTCTCAGCCTGACAAATTTAGACAGGACGAAACCCCTATATTTTGTAGGTAGCTACCATTTGACCATCAGCGCTGATAATCCTATCAGAAGAACACTGTAAGAAAGCCAAACCCAAGTGGAATTGTCCCTACACTACCTACTGAATGGAGCCAATTCCATGGCCTCCCCAAGCCCCCTGCAAGAAAAAAAAAATAGGAGGGAA
>JAOWBP010002052.1:51045391-51071116 GCA_028571105.1 Tragopan temminckii | reverse complement strand
CCCTACACTACCTACTGAATGGAGCCAATTCCATGGCCTCCCCAAGCCCCCTGCAAGAAAAAAAAAATAGGAGGGAAGTACCACTTTGGCAGGCAAGGCAGTATTTCACTGTGCCAGGCCTCATCACACAGTGGAAAGCAGAAGAACTCCATCAGAAGGAAGGTGGCAGCCGACCCTCTGCATAGGGCCTGCAAGTATGGCCCAATGGGGCCCTCCCTCAGTCAGCACTCTCAGTTGCACTGGAGGGACAGCCCTGCTGCCAAACAGGAGACTGAAATACACAGCTTCTCAGCTGTGAAGCATGCAGTCAGTTTTCAGCTCAATCCTGGTATGACTTGGGCTGCTCTTTACCTTTACGAGCATTTCCCATCCCCACTGTAGGAATGGCCAAAAACTGATGTGAGGTGGAGTGAGCTAGACACATCTTAAGAGGTGTAAGGGTAGATGGGCAGCTATAGAAGCTGCTGGATGGAAAAGAACATCTGTGCAAACTGTCCAAGCGTCTAACTGAGTCCATGTGTATTTCACGCACTCATATTTTCCTGTATTTTTCCCTTTTGATCAATGAGCCTTGTACACCTTTCCCTCCTCCTTGCTCTTCACAGGGACACAGTAGAGAAGCACGGCGATGTTAACATGGTGTGTTATTGGTCACACAGCAGCCTCACTCTTTGGGTCCCAGTATTTGCATGGACACAGCACCACAGCCCACTGCCAGTGAAGACGAGTCAACAAGAAAGTTCAGTGCATTTCACTTTATTTTCTGTCTCTTCTCTCCTAATGATCCTTTAGTTTCCCATGCAGCAGAGAATGAGAAGAAGGTAGAATGTTAAATAATGGAAGTCGCACTTATCCATTTAATATACAGAATGCACACACTAAACCAAGAGGACTGTGATGCACAGCACTGAGTGTACTGAAGGAACAGGCTACTGTCACTTCAGGAAGCACTAACTCAGCTATTTCTATGGCTGCAATCACTGGTAATCATCTTTATTACTGTCAGTGGGGCCAGTTCCAAAGACCGAGAGCTGTCTGCAGGGTTGCTGAAATAAGTGCATGCTACACAGCATAAAGCATGCTGCATCTGAGGTGTATGTACCTAGTGACACTGGATTTAAGATTTACTGTATTAACAGCCTGTGTATTCACACCAAATAGCCTTAACCTGATAGCCTGACCAAAGCTATCACTCACTACAAGTGATAATTCTTATTCCCCAAAAGATTACAAGATCGTTAGAAATATGGATTCTGAGTCCTCGGATGATGATCAAAATTGTGCTCAACAAATATAAGTTCTGAATAGGAAGGAAGGACACATCCAAGAGTAGTGACTGCAACCCTACACAAAGGGTCCCCAGCAAAAACAAGAGACTAACACAACAGCGAGCTTTGCCGAAGGCAGTAAGACCTCATGGTGTGTCAACAACAACGTGGGTTATTGTAGCTCAGTTACTTTTTAAATGAATACCGAGGCGGAAGCAACGTCGGAAGACTTTCAAATTTCCAAGTTATGTTTTTATGCATTTTTTTCAGTGTTCAGTAGCACTTACAAAGAATATCACGTTTCTCCTTATGTCTCTTAATGCATTCTTCAGAAGTAGTTTCATTATTGTTGTTTTTCATTTATCTCTTTTCCCTTGTGGGAAGAGGAGACATAAGATAAAGCCCAGTATTGTAAATGACAACATGTTATTCTTAGTTCCTGAATTTAGGTATGCTTGTCTAATTTATCCATATGAAAACGAAAAAGATAACCCCATGCCCCATAATAATATGCTTTCATGTGTAGCTCTTGATAACTAAAGTCCTTCAATCTGTCTGTAAAGAACAATCATTAAAGTTGTGTTTGAAGAAAGTGGCACAATCTTTTATATATAATCTTCATATTTAATAAAGGACGAATACCTTCCCCTTTTATATAAAGGTGGTCAACATCACTATCAGACTGCAGACCATCATAACATACCTTGAAACATAGGCATCCAAAACCTAAATAAAAGTTAAAAATCCCTCTCTCTCCGTTAGTTTTCTACTAACTTTTTCTTCTGTTGGTTTTTGCTCCTTGCACAGCCCTTGAAGTTATTATTTTGATGACTGATGTCTTTATTCTAAATTGTTTCTGCCCGCTGAATATGGAGGGAAGAATTCTTATGTATCCTTCTCTGATGTACTCTTCAGAATTCATGTACGTAAGGATAGAAAAAGTGTTCAAGAAAAGGCACGGGAGACCTTATGGACTGTGAGCCTTTCACCCACACTGAGCTCAAGTGTTGCCAAAATTCAACACCTGCTGTCACATACAAAGACTCTCTCTGAGTTATGTCCATTCTGGCTGAAGGGATAGGAGCCCTAGGGATGTTGCGAGCCTTCTGCTCCTGCCATGGGATCTGGTGGTGAGACTTTTGCGTGCTCCAAGCACAAAAGCTTTGGAACATAGTGGTGATACCACAATCATGCCTGCCCCTATGAGCACTTAGTTGACATACCACCTATTCAGCTAGTTGTGGATAGCTGCCACTGTGGTCACACTATGTAGAAAATAAAATGCTCTAATTTTTTTGTTTGAATGTTCCAGCACAGCTAATCCACAGGCTCCTAAAACTTGGGTGTATCCATCCATACTGATCACTGGGAATAGACTCTGGTCTGTGCTTTCTCCCAGATCAGGCCAGTCACCAACTGGAGTACCAGTGACTGGCTCACAACCTTGCTAAGGGGTCAGTGTCAGTTACACAACAATGTTGGTTTGACCAACACTGATGCTTGGGGCCCAAAATTCTACCTAAGTTTATCCTACATGAGGTAATACAAGGTCAAGGCAGCTGCTGTGTCTTTATACGTAAAAATAACAATGGGTAGACCTCAGTCGTTCCCTTATCAGATTGGCTTTAGAGAATTGGAAGCAAAGGGAGAAGACAGATGCCTGCACAGGTTTGCTTTGTAAACAAGGTTCAGGCTTGGGCCTTTGCTGACAACTTTCTCATTGCAATTATATAGCAATTCCCACCTGGAGTCAATGGAAATTGAATCTCAGAAGGTGACCTGGAAGCTACTGGTATAGCTGTTTAACAAACATCATATTTTGTACTCAGTGTCTCCACTACATTAGAATAAGTCAAATATGAATAAAATATTGTTTCTGTGGACAAGTGATACGTAACTATTGCTATTCTCGTTTAACAGAGGAATGTTGTAACAGGAGTTTAAACATGACAGTCCATGTCTCAAAGCAGGACTCCACAAGCCACAAGTACAGTTTGAGCCAGTAGGCTGAGGTCTCGCTAGCAGGCAGTGTTCTTCAGAAAAACCCAGAGCATTCTCTGTTTCCTTGAAGTTTCTGTTGCAAACATAGAACTCTTACCGCGCAATTTCCTAGCATAAAAAGAGAAGGGCTGCATTTTCTTCTTTGTTTCCTGGAAAGCTTGGACCTGAATTAACATTTGCATTAAAATACAGTAAGTAGCCACATCCACTGAGGAAGCTGGGTCTTCATTCTTCTATAAGAGGACAAAGACACATCTACACACTATTTATTTACTAATGTGTTGGTCCAGGCAAGTTTTCATCAATCATTCTGAAGACCATTATAGAAGAGGTAAGTGTTATCAGAAGATAGCTTTTGGGTGGATATTTCAGCCAGTGCCAGGAAGTCATCTATATGCAATTTTGGAAGCAGAAACTCTCTTTGTTAAGGATCCCTCACATTCAGCATTCTGAGTAATTGTATGCATAATTATCCATCATACAGAACAGAGTTGTAATAGTTCTACTGGATGGAAAGAAAGCTTCTCAAAGGTAGGGAGCAATTATTGAATGTTATCCATAGATGGACAAATTTATCTCAGAAACTGGAAGTAGAGGAAAAGCTATAAGCTGTGTGCTCTTCCATTTCCCTCCCAAATTGTGACTCCAACGTCACATTTTCTCTTTGTTAAAACAATCCCCAGAAAGAGCTTTAAGGGTGGTTAGATGTTTTTGCATTGCAAATACAAAAACTGGCCTTTCTGCATTTTGTTTACCTATAACTATTAACAGCTTTTTTTTTTTTTGCTTTTTTTTTTTTCTGATGACGCTAACATTTTAGTGTATTTGAACAGTAAGCAATCTTTTGGGAATATAAAATTTGGCAAGCTAGAAAAATGAAGGCAATCTATAAATGCATCAATAATTTTGTACAGCTGATCACTGCTCCAAGTGCATTCACAGCAAAAAGGAGAAAGAACCCATCCGCAGGCTTTCTAGACTTAAGAAAAACGATAGAATGAAAAACTATCTGGATCAAATTGCATCAAAAGCAAGGCACACACCCTTTTTCTAACAGCTAAGAACAAAAGCTGAATTTCAAAGTGCAAAAGGTTCCTCACGTCGACATTCACTTTTGCAGTGTTAACCTACTAGTCCCTTTATAAAAAAAGAGATAAAACCAAGTAAGGTTTTTCTATCCTTTGTCATGAAGGAAAAAGGAAGAACTGTTTTCAGCTATGCATAGTCATTTCTCAAGTGTCCTGGACTGGGTATCTGGTTTTTACTTAACTAGGTCATAGAAAAGAGATTTACATTTTTGACACCTCATTTCCAGTTATCAGGGAGGAACATGCATGCCTGACTAATAAATGTTTTCATTTAAATATGTTTTTGGTCTATTTAGATTTCCTCAGGTATTCAGGAATTGACCATTCTCTGAGCTGCCTGAAGCTGAATATGCTTCATTGGAAGATGACAAAAGAAAAAAGGAAGGATTTAGAAGTACATTTGTTTCATGTTTCTCAGGCTTGTTCCTGGATGGGATTGGAATACCCAAATATAGAGCTTGATTACCATGTCAGGTGACTGGGCTTCCAAATTTCGAAGTTTCTCATAAAAATCCATAAACCTAAGTGAAATGAATCTATTTCTACACATTCCTGAGTCCAACCGATGGCTTTTAACAAACAAATGATTTCAGTGTAGCGGACAGGCTGGGCACATTCTAACGGATTGCATGCTACAGTCCCATTGATTCTCCTGGCTTTAAGTGCTGTTTCAATGTGTAATTCATTCCAGTGTAAAAATATAATCCAGTTGTTATTGGTTATTATATCCATAATATATGGATATTATGAATTTCTGAACAAAGTGTAAATCATACTCTCCTGAGCTTTTGGGTTTTTTTGAGGTAAGGCTTTTAGGTCATTCTGAAATCCATACCTGACATTTAGGTGTATATTGTCCACAAACAGGACTGGAATTTTGTGCGAGTTATCCAACTGTAAGTGAATAACATTGCCTGTTACTGGAGTGACAGAAGCAAAGAAATGATACTTTTTTGAAGATGATAAGCATGTGTTTCCAGCTAACCTACCAAAAACAGGCAGACATGGGAATGTTTCAAATGACAAGTTCTTTGGGGCACTAAGTCAGATCTGGGTTAAATGTTATGTTAGCAATATATTTGCAATAAAACAGCATATTCAACTGTTAAAAGGAGGTGTGTTTTATGGTGTTTTGTCCTTACATATAATATATAATACAACAGTTGCATATTAGCACTTTGCATTGATTGGTCTCAATGGGGCTTGTGATAATTCAATAATAATGTAGATGTGCAATTATTTTTCCTCTACTGCTACAGTTTTGAAATACCAATCTTGAGCACGGTATTTCTACCACTAACCATGAGATGGCATGATGTGCACAGCAGAAGAACAGTTAAATCATAACTTTTAATACTCCTTTGAATCCATAGTCCTTGGCATCTTAAATTTTAATGATGAAAGACTGTAAAACCAGTCAGGGTTTTTGAAACCCTGTAGTATGATAAAAGCAATGGTAAAGGTACCTGTTTGTGTGCATATGTGCTATGGGGATTTTCATTCTAGCAAATAGTCCTGCTGATGTTAAAAAAAAAACAAGCAATTATTTCCCTCTTTTTTTTTCCTACTTCAACTACCTAGTTTGCTTTTATCAAGTTCCCTTTTGTAAGACTGATTTATTTCTTTTCCCAAATCTCTCTTCCTTCACTCTCTATTTTTGATTTTCTCTTCAGATTCTTGCAATAAGAAATAGATGTGGTAAGTTAAAATAGTCAGAGGTTTAATTTCTTACTGACTAGACAAAGTCATGGGAATGTCTTTTAAATCAGATACTTTTCACACATCTGTTAATCATGCTTCTGAATCAAATATTTAACAAGATGAAAAATCTAAATTAGGATGATAACATCTTTATAAGAGCACATAAAGATAATATATTTATCTGTCATAAAGATAATATCTTTATGTGCTCTTGCACATGGGCTTAGTGTTTGTCATCAAACGTGCATCATAAACTCATCTCTTGAACACAGCTTTACATATTTGCTTGCCTGAGAAGGCCAAATATTTTCTAATCCTAAATAAAATCTATAGAATCATAGAATCATGGAATCATAGAATTGCTCAAGTTGGAAAAGATTTTCAAGATCATCGAGTCCAACCACAACCTAACCATAGTACCCTAACTCTAACAACCCTCCACTAAATCATCTCCCTGAGCACCACATCTGAACAGTTTTTAAACACATCCAGGCATGGTGACTCAACCACCCCCCTGGGGAGCCTATTCCAGTGCTTAACAACCTTTTCTGTAAATACGTTTTTCCTGATATCCAACCTAAACTTACCCTGGTGCAACTTGAGGCCATTTCCCCTCGTCCTGTCACCTGTCACCAGTGAGAAGAGAGCACACAAAGGCCTTTGGCAGATTTGGGAAACTCCTGGCATATCACAAATCAACAAATGGACTACATGCCAAGGTCCTTCATCCTCAGCTAACACAGTCTATCTCTCTCATTTTCATCACTGGTGCATCTTATGGTTTCAGTGGAGGATACTTTACATAGTCAAATAACAAGGGTTCCCTTCCCAACCCAGAGAGTGAGGAGGGGAAGTGTGGAAGAGTTAGGGCCAGAACAAAGGTGTAACATAATTTTCTGTTAGGGGAAGTAAGAGAAGTATGATTAGTGAGAGGAGGCAAACCAGGAGCTGCAGGTGGTGGGCCCTGACCCCTTGTGCCCAATGATAACAGTGGTACCATTCAGAGAGAACCAGAAAAGATGACTATGATGAGGCAGGTCTGAGGCAGAGCCAGGAGCTAGTGTTAGTGATTCGGATCACAGAATCACAGAATGGCTGGTGTTGGAAGAGGTCTGGCACAACCCCTGCCCAAACAGGGACAGTAGAACAGGGTGCCCAGTCCCACATACAGGAGGCTTTTGAAGATCTCGAAGAAGGAAACTACACAGCCTCTGGACAGCCTGTGCTCCATCAACTGCACAGCACAGAAGTGCTGCCTGGTGTTCAGAAAGTACCTCTCGTGTTGCAATTTGTGCCCGCTGCC
The DNA here is from genome assembly GCA_028571105.1 of Tragopan temminckii. Taxonomy (NCBI): domain Eukaryota; kingdom Metazoa; phylum Chordata; class Aves; order Galliformes; family Phasianidae; genus Tragopan; species Tragopan temminckii. Next base: position 51,063,755 of record JAOWBP010002052.1, on the reverse strand, counting down.
CCTTCTCCTGGCACTGGACACCACTGATCAAAGACTGGCTCTGTCCTCTTTGTACCCTCCCCTCAGGTACTTACACACATTGATGTGATCCCCGTCAGCCTCCTCTACTACAGACCAAGCAGTTTCAGTTCTCTCAGCCTTTTCTCACAGGAGAGATGCTCCTGTCCCTTCATCATCTTCATGGACCTTCACTGGACTCTCTCCAATAGCTCTATGTCTCTCATACTGGGGAGCCCAGGGCTGGACTCAGCACTCCAGGAAGCAGTCAGGGTCAGCCAGGTCCCTGGCCAGGGAAAAGCACAGCACAGCTCAGGGCCTGGGTTTATATGCAGTTTATATGCAGTTTTATATGCAGTAGCTCCAGAAAAGGAGGAGAATACTTTGGTGGAGCTCCCAGGGCTGTTTCTCAGCAGGCTGGTGCAGGCCATATAGCCTAGGGCTGGGATCTGGCCGTGGCTGCCAGGACCGATTGCTCCCCCCTACGCTCTGTATTCCTGTGGGCTCCTCCGAGCTGCTAGCCAGGATGAGTCGTAGGTGTGGGCAGGCAACGATTTCTGTAGGAGTAATTTTGGTCTCCCAGAGGAATACTCCCTACAGCAGTGTAGATACAACTGCTCATGAAAGCTTCAGATCAAACAGACATTTTAGTCGTACAGCCTTCATAAACCAACACAAGTGTAATGTAAGAGTGGCATAGAAGGATTGGTTGTCACACACCTGAGAATCTCTCTACAACCTTTAAGCCAGACAGCTTTACTTGCTAAGAAGAAACAACATATTGGTGTGTGGATTATGAGTATCAGACCAAGGTTATTTAAACAAAGTTGTTGGCTTTCATCTGCCCCAGCACTTGGGTCTTTACACCTGCTTGTTGTTCTGTTTATGGCTACACAGATAAAGAGGGATAAATACACCCTAGTGACATTTTATTGAACAATATGGGCCAATGCAGGTAGCAGATTTGTTTGCTCACATGTACTACTGTTCTCATTCCAATTATGTGATGTGTTAGGAAATGCCGTAATCCCTCCTTGAATATGATGCTCTATTAATTGGGCAGATACACAATACTGTGAAAAAAAAAGAGAATTTAGATTATTCTTGGAGTCACGTTCAGGCAATTTATAATTCAACCTCAGTGAGTCTGCTTGGCATGGACTCACCTGAATATTTTGATAACATGTTTGCAATAAGGCTGGTGTGAAATAAATAGGAAAAAAACAGAAAGTTTAAAGTTGTGATATTAGGGTCCAAGGGAACAATCCAAACAAGGAGAATGCTTTTTGCTTTCCCAGTATTGTTTATGCATGGATGACATTTAGGGAGACTATCACCAGAGTCTGCTGCTGGTTTTGAAAGGCAATAGACCGTGCCATAGCAGTTATGCCACAATGTTATCATATATGAGGCTGTGTAGCATGGCTGGTGAGCAGTCACTCATGGAAAGACAGGAATAAATCCAGATGCTTAATTTGTTTAAAATCAAAGAAAAACATTTGAATTATGACTTGTATGAAAGAAATTGAAATTACGGCAAGAAACCATCATTTATCAGCTATTACCTATCAACCTGGGAAAAAAAAAGTACATCTTATACATAGATGCTGAAAACAAGCAGTACAAGCTAGATTTCTGTCTTTAGCTGCTAAGCAAGTATTTAGAGACCTGGAAAGCCCTGTGACCCATTACAGTGAAGCAGAAGGCTACTGATACACAAAGGTGATCAGGGATGCTCTGGCATACTGCAAGCAGATCACCAGAATATAATACAATTCTAAGGGGCAAATCCTGCAGCAGTGAACTTGACAGGAAATAGCAAAGATCTGAACCTCTTGATTGTAGACAAAATTCGCAATCTTCTTTTGGTGTAAATTAACTGATCTTTCAGACTTATCCCCAGTTATGCTGTAGAGATAGTTTCCTGATAGGCTTCCTGAATAGAGAGGACAAAGAGCACTCCTTCACAGCTGTATGGATGAGGGCATCCTCCATCCTATTTAGTGGTACCCCACTATCCCTCAAATGGTACCTCAGGATACAGTGCTGCCACTCTGATGTAAAAACCACAGTTCTGGCCAGAAATGACATGGCATCATCACCATTTCAGGCACTAAAGAACCAGATTCTAACAAGACGTTTAGCACATTAGGTAAGAGCTGAATTTATTTGAGAAAAAAAACAAACCAAATCAACCAAAAAAAAAAAAAAAAAAAAAAAAAAACAGCTTGCAGATGTGGAAGTTTTGAATGGAAGGAACATTTTACCAATTTGAAAAGAAACCTCTTCAGTGTACAAAAGAGCTCCTAAGTTGTAATTTGTTATAATTAAACTAGATGAGACTGATTCTAAAGGAGGCAGGCCAATTAGTTTGGGATGTCAATTTTTGTTTGCCGCTGTCAAAGGCTGTTAAAGGAACTTGACAGATTGCTGGGCTGGCCTTTTAAAAATCAGATAATCCCCACACGAAAGGCAGGCAGACATCTGGGTGCACAGAGCATTTGCCAGTATGAAAAAGGCCACACCAGCCATGTGGGGCATGGAGGCAATGGAAGTTTTGCTATGCTTGAGTTGACAACTGGATGGAGAGAGGAAACCGAAGACTCATACACAGGCAGCTGCAAAGAACAAAGAAAGCTTGCACTAAAAGCTGTTTAAAAGAAAAAAGATGCCCCTAACAGTTTTGGGAAAATCTGCTATTCTTGGGGAAGGACTAAATACTTTTGTGTGGCCCAAATGCATTGCCCCAGGATTTTAGTAATGAAAAGTTATTTTTGTGACATGCTAACAAAATCCCATACCTCTAGGTTCAAACTGTAATATTTTAACAATATATAGTAAATACCATCTTCTTAATAAAATTTGCTGCACTACTGAAAGAAAGCAGATGTTAAATAAAACCAGGTAAAATTCCTGTGATTTTAACTGACACACCTCTACTGGAAATCATCTAGAATAGTTAGTATCATATTCTATCACTATAAGGACCCTTTATCAAATACAGGCAATAAACCACTGTATTTTAGAAAGCAACTTGAGATCACAATTGATCTTCAAAAGATGTAATAAATTAAGGGTTTTTTTGAGTCAAAAATCTCTATGGATAGGAAAAAGCTGTGGACAACAGCCCAACCACGTTGTCTCCTGCAACACCAGCAATTTTAATATATCATCACTCTATCGTATAATCACAGAATGACTTGTGTTTGAAGGGATATAAAAAATCAACCAGTTCTAACTCCCTGCAGTGGTCAAGGTTGTCAGACATGGGGTCAGACTGCGCAGGGTCCATCCAACCCGGCCTTGAGCACCTTAGGGGATGGGGCGTCCACAATCACTCTGGGCAACCTCTTTCAGAACTTTACCTTCCTCTGAATAAAGAATTTCAGCCTAACTTCTACATTAAATTTCCCCTCTTCTAGATTAAAGCCATTCCCCCTTGTCCTATCACTACCACATCACGTTAAAAGTCAGTCTCCCTCCTGTTTATAAGCTCTTTTCTCATAATGGAAGGCCACAGTGAGGTCTCCCTGCAGTCTTCTCTTCTCAAGTCCAGCTCCCTCTGCCTTTTGTCAAAGGAGAAGTGCTCCAGCCCTCTGATAATCTTTGTGGCCCTCCTCTGGACCCACTCTGACAGCTCTGTATCTTTATGGTGTTGCAGCAGTCCCAGGCCTGGACACAGTACTCCAGATGGGGCATCACAAGGGCAGAGCATACCTCACCTTTCTGGCCATCCTTCTTTTGATGCAGCCTAGGATACAGTTGGCTTCTTCTTCTTGGCTTATCAGTCATGAAAAAATCTGTTCATAAACATTTCTTCATACATTTCCCCTTCTCAGGTGCTAAAAACATCAGCTGCTTTTTTAAAAGTCTGTTGGTACCCAGCTCAATCCTTACTGAATATGTAGCACCATCTTTTTGCAGTCATGTGTCCAGTTTCGTTATCAGAAAAAGTACCATTGCAAATCTAATTATCTGTAAACTTGAATTAACCAGAGACTTGCAAGAGGGAAAAAGATCTAAAAGGCTGAAGGACAAATCTTCCAGCTGTTATAAATTGTTATGGTATGGTACACAAATTCCACCAAGGGACAGCTTATATCAACTGATGATCTGCTCTGAAATTTTAGGAGCAAACTCTCTTTTGCAGTAAAAATGCAGTCTTTTCCTGAATTGCATGTTGCAGTTAAATTTAACAAAACTATTCAAGCTTATTTAGAAAGTCAGCACTGATTTCTTATGTTGCTGGTTGATCTGGGAGTCACCTATCACCTTACTGAAAGCATACGTATTAGAAAAGCATTATTTCTCAAGACTTCCAAAACATTAGCCAGTATGTATACTGCAAATCCATTTATTATTCTCAAGATTTTTTTTCCCAGCACTTACAGATTTCTAGGTATTATTTTTTTGTGTCTCAATTTAGAAAAGACAGTTTTCCTTGGCATTGCAGTGTCCATTTTTGCTTGTTCTAATGAAGACAAATTCCACTCAATTAGGGTTGTTCTGTTCGTTAAGTGAGACAGATGGGAAACTTGCTGTACTGGTAAGGATTCCAAGATTTTAAGCTTAATTGTAATATGCTAGTTAGTGTTCTCCAGCTAAAAAGTGATCAATTTATCAGATAGATAGAAGAGCAGTCAGGTTCTGTCTTTGCAGAATTTTTGTGGTGTGCCCATGGTTCTTCATCAATAAGCTGAAAATCTGAAGGTTCAACAGAAAGGCAAGAAAGAGGTATATCCATACAAATTTGTAAAACATGATCCAGCAGATATGTCTGTCTTGGTAGAAAATTAAATATATGCTTCCAAAGCTCTGCCAGAATAGGGTGCATTCTGCTCTGAAGGAGCATGTGTGCAAATGATGAGGATGTAGTGCTCCTTCCCTTTTCTCCTCTCTGGTCCTCATGGTAGAACTGGATTCAGTCGGAAGCCTCTTATCTACCAGCCCATAACAATTAATGCCATTAAGTTAATGCTGAAATGCAAAGCCCATATGTGAACTGCATTGATCACTGGAATCAGTACTAGATGCCCACGCTGTGAACTCTCTGAAATGGAGAAAGGTGAAACAAGGCAGCTCCTGAAAGACATTTGGCTCTGAACAGCGCTCAGATTTGCCAGTCTCCAAAATTCTGGAGCCATCTCAAACTCAGAAGGCTGCAGGCACTAACTGAATAGACATTGTCGTTGTTCAAGGTATCATACAAATAAATGAAATAATTTAAGCAAAATTTTACACAAGTAGATAAAAATGTTTTTTGCCTTATTAGACTACGGCAACTACAAAGAAATTCACATTGTATCTTCTTCATGAAGCCTCTAAACTGATAGTATTTATATTAGCTTTGTGACAAATACTTATTTTTTTTCACATAGATGAAGTCTTCAAGATAGGACAAACCTGGTAATTCGCAATAGTCTAGAGAATACGAGAAAATAGCATATGAGAAACATTCAAATACATGATCACAGATGGCATTATTTTCATGTACAGCATTCCTGGTTTTGGCACAGTCTGACCTTACACAAAAACACTTACTGTTTGAGGTATATTGAGCTCTAAGAATACTAAGAAAGAGTCCTATTCAGTTGTTTCTGTTGATTTTGTCTTAACACTTCATACTGAAAGGGAAGGTTAATCTATGTTCAGTTGATGTTTTCTCCAAAGATGACGAGGACTTTGGTTCAACTAACTGGAAAACAGGTGGATGAACCACAGAAGCCTTTCTACCTAAAAACAATAAACTGTATTAACAGTCTCATTAGGTTCATATCACTAATTAACACAAATAGACTATCTAAGGGAAAGAATCAAGGCAAGTCTTCATCTACTTCGCATCTGTTCAGACTGGAAAAGATAGGATAGACAAGGTCCAAGAGAAGACTGCAGACTGAGAATCTGAAAGCTGTTGGAGCGCAATTTAGTAGCTGAAGACTATTAGGGAAATTTATGAAAGTTCTTTAGTGGACCTTAGTTCAGCTTCCAGTGGAGAGACAGAGAAACGCATATCAGAAAGAATGCTTTTCATGACAATCCCATCAAAGAAAACACAAAATGAGAAACCACAAAAAGGGAAATGACCCCCAAGCCCTGATTAAATTTATACTGATGCTGAGGCACATTATGTGAAGAGATGTAACTCTGGTGTATAAAACTGTGCACAGTATTTTAAACAGTAATCAAGAAGAAAGAAACACAGAGTTCTGGTAAAAAGACTGCCAGTTCCCCAAAGAAAGTAGCTTTTGTGTATCACTTTATGCTAGTGGTGACAGAATAGAAAACAAAATACGACAGTTACATACGTGTTCTTTGTCTAGAAGTATTTACAAATAACTTTACAAATTTTTGTACACATATTCAGATTTGTTGTTTACTTTTAAATAAGGAACAAAATTATTTCCCAGAGGCTTCTAAGGCTGAAGGTGGTGCCTTATACTGTACATTCATGCTTGGCTTCTTCCTGGGAGAAGGGAGGAAAAGAGTTTAAAAGTGTGCAAATCACAGACACCTAAAGAACCCTGGAATTAAGGGTTTCTAGTGACTGACATCCACAGATTGTATGGTCATTCTATTTCTTTTTGAATCAGAGACAGCTATTGTTGATGGGCTCAGAGTATGAGATTAGAGAGGGAGAAGGAGCCATATATGAATTGCAATAATTAGATGAGTATGTTTGTACTGGAATATCTGGTCAAGCAGAGTCATAGATCTATTCCTACTGCATACTGCAGTTCAAAAAAAAACAAGCAATGAACACTGTGAATTTCAAAATACAGCACTGAAATGAGCTCCTTTGCACCACTAGGATTTAATTCCTGCTGTATTTTTTGGAGTCCAAATCACTGACACGATTTTTACCAGGCACAGTATGATTCTATCAGTTAAAAAATACTGACTTCCTTGAGAAAGATGCATCCTTCTCATAGTTCTCACAGGTTTTGTTTTCATGCCTTAACATTAAATGTTGTAAAAATATTAAAATTAAAAAAGAAAAAATTTACAATTTACAAGTGTCCATATAAGTAAATCATTCAAAAATTCAAGATCATCTACAAGGATCTACCAAATAACAACGCTGATAATGACACTGAGCCTGTGGGAAGAACAATCCACACGCCGTGAGAAACGGACGATGCATTTCTTCCGGAACGATGAGTCACAAGGTTGGTCTTTTCTTCTAACATCTGTTTCTTCAGCTACAACAGCAGAAGTCTTGAGTGAATGTTCATTACTTAGTTCGACCTAAAAAACAGAACATATGAATTATTTACAAATGAAAACCTGTTCTATGCCTCTTCTAGTTTTTTAGATGTAAATTCACAACAGCTGACAGGTTAGTAACTAATGAAACAAAAAGTCCAGTCACTAGCTTCCTCAGCTGTAAGACTCACATATAAGGTCAAGAATGAGTAGCTGGATACAAAGTGGTAGCTTTGCATTATGCATACTAGAAAAGCAAAAAATGTGGGGAACAATATTGCTGATGATTAAAAATGCTGGAAGTGCACATAATAATAGACTCTTTTCAGTATGATATATTTTAGCAGCGTAAGATGCGTGTTCACTAGGTTATAGATTTTCACCTGATGACAAACATACTTTTGAGCTGGACTCGCGCATTCATGTGCCTGGCTGAATCTATGTATTCTCACATCTGCCTGTAAGCCATGCTCACTTGTGCAAGCTTGGAAATTCTGTGATGGCCTTGGTGGACTGACTCCCAACAGAAGATATGAACTGGGCAGGACACAAAACTGCCAGAGTGGTAACCCCTCAACTGATAGTTTCTCAGACACTTTGTGAATCTCACAAGCTAGCAACAGTTCTCGTAATGCAATCTCTCCTTCGGAATTAGGGACTCAGTGTATGTCCAGACAGGGTTGCCCACAACTAGAATAGCACTGGATCAGACCTACTCACTCTAGCAGAAATGATGCTCATGCAAAGTATAACTTCGGAAACTCACTAATAATGATTAAAAAAAAAGAAGAAAAAAAAATGTGAAAGCCAAAATGCAACACTTTTAACTTCTTCAAAACATTATTGTAATAATGGAGAAACTCAAATGAAATTAAAATGCAACATTCTGTGGTTTTGGTTTTTTTTTTCTTGTTCACATGATTCTCTGTTTTCCACTTAGCAGTACATAGAAAAAATGTTAATTAGTATCAAGTGACCTGGTTGTTGATATTGTGTTTGAAGCAAACAAAACTGAAGACACAACAATCTTCTTTACAGTTTCTGTCATGTGTCTCAAAAAGACTACAACAATTTTTCCTGCTCCCTTTGTTGTCCCTTCTGCCTTCCACATATTTTAATTGAAACTGCATGGTTCAGGGAAAAGATTCTGCTTCTGTTTGTCCAATATACGGGAAATGGGAAGATGCTATTTATTTTCCAGTATTACAGGCTCATCAACATCCCCTAGGTCCTTTCAGCTATTTAACCTAACTCTGCTATCAAAGAATAAATTCTCATATTCTGTGACTTCTGTACAAAAACTAACAGCTTTTGAAGGAATGTATATATTTTTTATCTCCGTTAATTACAGTAATTTTGCTCACATATTGTTTTATATCTAACCTCACATCAGCTTTAAAATTAAAGAGACTAAAATTTTTGATGGAGAGGTGTAAATACTGTATCTGTGGCTTTCTTCTTCATAGATAACAATTACTCTTTTCAGTCTCAAACATCTTTTTAAGAATGGTCAAAACTTCTTTCTGCTGTCACTTTTCCCAAAGAAAATGCATTAAAATCAGCATCAAATGAAGTATTACGTAAATGCAGATTCCAACATACTGATATACTTAATGTCACATCAAACAGCTTGTTATTTTATTTTGTCTTAATGTGGTATTTCTTACTGTTATAACATGCACTGTTACACTGAGATAAGGCTTTTCCCATTTTGAGGCATTCATAATCCTACAATATTTATCCACTTGATTTTATGAAATTTTGTTCATGTTTATTCCTATAAACTAAAAGCTACAGCATGAGTAAAATGTATTTTAAAACCATGCAAATATTAGTAAAGTCTCAAGCAAAGTTCAAGTGGCCACTTGAAATACTTTGTTAGCAATTGGCCTCTTTAGATTGACTCTCAGTACATGCACATATGCATACACCAGGAAAAACCTTCAGTCTCTTTCTAATTATCTTGATTGGTAAATAATATACCAATAAAGTTGTTAAAACAAGTTCAGTCATTTATCTGCAATCATTTGGTGTTGCGTTTAAGAAGCTTGAAAGTACCAAAGGTAAATGGAAAGATAGAAGGCATCAATGTAACTACTTATATACATCAAAGAATTTCCAAATGAGTATCTTCTATTTTAACAATAATACAGTGAAATATCATCTACTTGAGGCAATCAGATCTTCTTCCAAATACTGATAACACCTCCCTGTCCTTTAATTTACTCCAACTAAAATGCAAATAAGATAACGCAAATTATCATCAGATAACAAAGAGTATTTTGTAGGACATGCCTACGAAAACTGCAATTGCCATGGTGGGAGCAAATAACTGGCAACAAAGAGATAATGAAGTCGCTGTGAAACTATTGATTTTAAGCTGACATAGTTTTTCTGCAAACATTTTTCTTTCAGTCGCAGGCCAAATGTAAAAGCTTCTGTTTTTCTGTAAGTGGGTTAATCTCATTAAGATTTATGAAGCATCAGCCATAAATCAGCTCTCCTCTTGCTAAAAAGTCAGCAGGGAAGCAATGCCATCCTTCACTGTGAGCCTCTCCTTGTGTTAAGCCAAGGCACAACATGGCAGACATGGTGCTATCTCTTAATCCTCGCCTTAGCGGATATGTCATCAATGACATAGTGACCTTACTAGCATGTTTTGTGTGGATTAATTTTTGATTAAGTTCTAATTGAAGTATAATTAAATTATTAGTAACCTCATGCCAAAATTACGTCAGGAGAAGGTTAGCTTTCAGTCCAGTTAGAAGGATTAATGTGGTCCACAGGACCAGAACCTTACCTACAGGCTTTACAGGCTTTAACTCAACATGTTCCTGGGGGGGCTGTCGGTAGGAGTATGTGTCAAGTCCGCCTATAAAATCAACTGAAAACACAACAGTGCCAGAAATGAACAAATGGAAATGAAAGTACGTCAACTGAAAAATAAGTATGGAAAAATTATTAAAAAAAAATAAATAAAACTAAGCGCGTGCACAGGTTTGCAATACCAGAAGTAGGCAAAAAATACTGTGGCTTCCAGGAGGCTCTGTGCTCTGTTGTCTTTGAGATCTACATAGCACAGTGCCTGACCAGACAAGGAAACATCTGGCTGACCAGACATGCATGCTCCTGTTAGCATGCATGCTAATTCACAGCTCTGCTGTGGGGCAGTGTAGCTTCTTGGTTTTAAGGGAATCTCAGCATATATTTCATAATTCAGACTCTACTTCCTTTGAAGTGTTTAATTTCTTCTCAACTTTTACAAACCAAAGGACTAGCAGGAACGTAAGGCAACAATAAGAACCAGTTGAGAATAAGCAGGTGGCAGCTGGATGTGGAAAAGCAGCATAATCTTCTCTGGATGAACGTCTGGGGGCAGGGAGTCTTTTCGGAATCCTCCCAATTTACCTCAAGATTTCTGTTAGAAATTATGTGGGGATGTCTGCTCTTCAGACGTTTTTAGTTCCTTTTATGGTCATAATGATTTTAAAATAATGACATTTTAGTCTAAGTCTTGTATCTTGCTGTTTTTGTTAAGATTTCCGACAGCTTCCAGAAGCCACTTTCAAGCTACCCCAGAAATCTAAAATCAAGTTCAGGGAGAAGATTATTTTTATTGATTTAGAATGGCTTCTTAAGAAACAATGTAGACCTGGCAAATTCACAGTACATAAGGTTTCTTTGGTCACATGGAAGGCAACTGCCTTTACTTATTTATATACAGCCACATATCTAAAAGTCCTACGTAACTCCTCATTGTGCTAATCACTGTATGAGCACCTAATTAGTAGCCTCTTCCCGAGAATTATATGTATAAGGTAAACAGAAAAAGAAAACTCATCCAGAGGGGACAGAGAAATGAGGCTTAGAGACAGAAGGACTGATGGAATACCCTCTAAAATTCTGCAGAAATGCTCCTGTTGATTTTAATCTCCTCCCCTCTTGAGTCTAGGAGAGGAAAAGTTTATCTGAAAACTTAACTTGATGCACTTCAGTCATGCAGCATCAACTTAGCTGCAAGACTATTTTCTTAAAACTGCCTGAGCAGGATACAGTGCTGAGCAGCCAGCCCAGTTGGGTGTCAGCCAGGCCAGGGTCAGCCTAGGTGAGTGGCAGCCCTAGCCTCTCTGCATCCCCCCCTTCAACTGCATTTCTTACTTGTTGTAACCCTCCTTCAGAATGACATAACAAAATAAAACACCGAACATCAAAAAAGACTTAAGCACTAATGGGACCAAGAGCTACGTTCGCAGATATATTCTTGTAAAAGCTGATTTATAAAATATCTATGTGTATAACACAAGCCATAGCTAATTCTTTATTTTTTGGAAAAAATCATGCCTCCAGAGTTACAGAATCTGGGTTGGGTTTTTTTTGTGTGTGTGTGTGCATGTTTGGTTATTTTTTTAATATTCTTTCGTTTTCCCAGCTCTCTACTGAGGATTATTATTTTTTTTTTCTAAGAAAGTGATAGAAGGAGTTGGCAAGTATGTTTCTGAAATAATTCAGCACTTCAGAATCACACATCACTCCTCTCAGCAATCACCAGAATAATCCACAACTGTAAGCAGGGAGAGAATTTAAAGCAACCAGTTCTTCTACCAACAGATCTTCTGGAGAAAGAAATGAAGTCAGAATGTATTTATGATTGGAAACATAGATGTGTCTTTGACAAAGAAAACATTTAATGGCACCATCAAAAAAGTTTTGAGATAAGATGTTCAAATCTGCTTAGCTGAGACTTTCTCTTTTGCAATCCAAGAGCTGAAGTTTGACTTGAAATTCATGTGAAGATAATTCTCAAGGCAAGAGCTGCTCTATCACACAAGAGAACGGAATGTGACGTTTTCCATTATGCACTCTATTTTATGGCTGATAGCTCTTTAATATGAAGATTCATCACCTGTTATTTGAATTGTATGCTACTTCTCATTTTAAGGATTCAGACAGATTTTACCAGGTATTTTCAGCATTTATGTCTAGCAGACTCCTAGAACTAAGGCCACAAAAGAACATTAAATAAAACATCTCCCTGTTTAATTGGACAAAAGTTAGCAGCAATGTTTGCATATGTTTCCCAAGGCAAAAACATTGCTTTAAGGATGATATTGAATAATTGATTTTGTTCTTTTCTGACTACTGGATTATGGATAATACCTGTTGTATAGTCATAGGATTACAACAATTAACTTCAGAAAGCTGCCTGGAAGTAAGTTCAACGAAAAAACATCTTTTTTTTTTTTTTTCATAGAGTTCTATAATTCTATGCCTTTATTTATTTATTTATTAAAAGACCAACATGTTATCAGCAGGGATATTCAGTCACTAAGCATGGAACACCCATAGAGTCCAGTCATTAACTACAGTCATGCAGAGAGAAACTTAAAATCCTGAGGGGAGGATTTTTTAGCACCCCACAGATAATAGCAGGTTACAGCAGAAACCAGTTATTTTATCAGCAGCTGGCTGCATAACATGATCCGTATTCGCAGAGAATTTTTCTCTCCTTGTGTCACCTCAGTTTGCAGTTGTGCTGGATGCTTCATGGCCAGTATGAAATGTTTTTTTAGAGTTCACTACCTGCTGGGCTTGGAAGTGCAAATCTGTGCTGGTTGCCCACTGTGGGTAGTCCATTAAAATGGTGTGCATTCACTCGTGGGCCATATCAGAGGAGCAGTTATCATAATCTGCCTGAGTAAGAAAAGTGCAACACGCTGCTAGCTGAAGAAGGTGTATCCACGGTCATCAATAACTTTGAGGGCTATTTTTTTGTAGACAGATGACATATAGGAATGCCTTACTATTATTAATGCAGTGCATTCAACCATATGCTAGTTGAAATTTCCTTTCTTTTTGAAGGGAACAGAGAAGAATCAGAGATCTGAAAAATTCCTTTCTCCCATCCCTACCTCTCATCTGGAATTCAGCTTCTCTGGCAGTATTCCTCTGACCTTCTTGCAGACCCTGTGCAAACAGCTGCCAGAGCTTGTGAGCCCGTTGGTATATTACTGATTTCTCCTTTCAAAGCTGTTACATTCTAAGTGTGTCTGGGGGGAAGTGCAGAGTATGAGTAGTGCAGTGATATAGTACAATGCCTAACAAATCCTGCGGTCTCTTGTCCTAGAACAGCTTAGGTCCTCTTGATTTTTGCCTCTCCTTTTTATAAACGAGGGTAAGCCTTCAAAATGATGGCTAGAATTGATGGCACCTCCAGCTATCCCCTGTCCTGGACAGGGGAAGGCTAGAAGCTGCTTGCATGGATCTTTTTATGTACAGGAGATTATTTTAATCAATGGGTCTCCAAATACCATTTTGCACTGCATTTTTCCCACTGTGCTAAGACTTTTTGAATGGCATATATAGTAATGTAACCATGGTCATTAAGGAAATTAACAGAAGTAATCAGTTAGTTAAAGTATGTGATGGACAGTAAGACAAGGAGCCAAATTCAACAAGAAAGAGGAAGCAAAAATGGGGAACTGTCAGGGCTAGATGCATGAAGTTCAAACTTTGGACTTTCCAATATTTGCACTTGCAGCTTTATATATAAACTTTCTAGATAAGCATTCAATGTTTTTTTTCTCCCACATAACTAGCAACAGGACTAGAGGGAATGGCCTCAAGTTGCACCAGAGGAGGTTCAAATTGGATATTAAGAAGAATTTATTCTCCAAAAGAGCTGTCAGGTGCTGGAATGGGCTGCCCAGGGTGCCGGTGGTGTCACCATCCCTGGAGGTGTTCAAGAATCATTTAGATGTTGTACAAAGAGACTTGCTTTACTGGGAAAATATTGGTGGTAGGTGGATGTTGGAGGTCTTTTCCAACCTTGGTGATTCTGTGATTCTTCCTAAGGTCTCTACTTTTTCAGTTGTCTTTCAGCATCAAGAAACACACTTCTCTTACATCCTTCTCTGAACTAGTCAGATTGTTCCAGCTATCTGGTGCCAGTACTATCAGACTTCACACTAAGTCTGAGCAGCTGGGCTGCTCTAGTCATGTAGCAGAAGAGCCACATGTTCTACTGCAGGATGCCAGGAATGGATTCTTATTTATGCAGAGGACTGAAGGGGGGAAAATGTATTCCTGGGAATGGAGAACTCTCGTGCCCTAAGGAATGTTTCCTTAATGATCTGCCAGCTCTCCGACACTCCCTTGTCCTTGAGGACAGATTTCCAGAGGGATTTGCTGACTAACTCCCTGAAGAGTTGGAATTTGGCTTTCCTGAGTTTACTCTTTGCCTGTCTGATATCCCTCAAGAGTTAAAACTCCACTGCTGCCTGGTAACTACAGCCCATGCAGCCTACAATCCTGATGTCACTTATCAGTGGTGATCAACAGATCCAGCACTGCATTCCCCCTGGTGGGACTGTCTATTACCTAGTTGAAAAAGTTATCCTTGATACACTCCAGGAAGCTCCTGGATCATCTACACCTTGCTGTGCTACTTTTCCAGCAGACATCAGGGTTGTTGAAGTCCCTTTACAGGACAAGAGTTGCGATCATTATGCCTTTTGTAGCTGAAGGAAGAAGGCTTCATCAACAGGCTCTGCTTCATCAGGACACCTGTAGGAGACCCCAACTACAAGGCTTCCTTTGTTGCCCCAGTCTCTAACTCTCACCCATAGGCTTTTGACTCACTTGTGATCATTCTTCAGGGACAGCTCTTCATGTTCTAGCAATTAAGCTCTAGCACTCTATCACATCTAGCAATTAAGTATGCATAGTACAGAAACAAAAACAATGCCAGTGATTTTTCACAATTCATACCCAGCCAGTTCACAAAAATGGCAGATCAAGTAGTCAAGAATAAAAATAGTTGTACAGAAGGCTGCTACATCTTCAGTCCCCTCTTCAAGCACACGATCACATAAATGTGTCTAAAATGGCTTCAGAAGAGACAGAAGTCAGAATCTCGTTTCTGATCTTTTTCAGTTGTATGATTCAAAGATACATGCAATGCATTAGTGTGCCGTTATATTACTGCTTAGTTTGATGCCATAAACTACACAGTTTGTATGGGAACTGCTGAATCACAGCCTGAACCTCTGATTGATCACCTGAGGCAAGCAATGAGTCAGCCACAGGAGCACAGGTGAAGGCAATTCACTCATTTAAGAGCCAACTACCAGCAGGGAAATCTCTTCTGGAGATCCTTCCTCTGGAGTTTTGCATCAAGCCCGGGGTGCAGGTAAGCATTCTATCTATTCTCTTTTTGTTATTATAACCTGCTTAGTTAAACTCTCTTGTTTATTTCATAATTATAACATCTTTATATTCATTGATTATACACAGTTATTTAAAAAATATTTAACACAGATGCTAGGACCAACTGGAATTGATCTATTTCACTTATAGTTCATTGCTAATTCACAAGTTAGGTCCTATTTGCTTCAGGTGTATTTATCAGTGTGATCCAATTAGTTATTTTGAAGACAATATCTAAGCCTCTATCTGTGTGCAGCACAGGACACAAGTGAGAGGCATCACTAGATGCTAGCAGCTAGCTCCTCAAGCCAAGGCTGTAGAGGGGAGCATCAGTTAGCCAGGCCTGAGAGGCAATGGAGAGCAGGCACAGCTAAGGACCAGGGGGCTGAGCAGAATTTCCTGCAATTTAAGAATCCAGAGTCTGGATTCTTAACTCCTCAGTCCTGGGACTCAGGAGGGAATTATGGTTTTCCAACCACATGGACACAGACAACAGGAGAGGAAATGTTATAAACCCCTCATTTCTACTATGAGCAAACTTTTCAGTTTGCTATCTAAGAAGTGTGTTAACTTATAATTTAACACATTCTGCCTTTTTAAGGTTTAGTGTTATGGTTTTCCTTGGGAGTTCTTGATAAATGAGTCTCTACAAAACTAAAGCTCTGGGTGACTACAGCTCTGTCACATTTCACTCATGTTGCAGTTTCTCGTCTTTTTTTTTTATTTTAGTGTCATATTTTCAAGTTTTTAAAATCTGCTTAATATTTCTTCCCGTTAACATCTTTTATAATGACTCAGGAAAGTCTCCTTCCCTGACCCCTTCTTTTTACAAGCTGACTTTGGTCCAACTATAGGCTATCATCTTTAACTTCACAGACATGACATTTGTAACTTAACAAACATGATAAAACATTTACTACTGGTAGCCTAAGAGTTCAAGTATGAGCTTTTGCAGAAGAACACTGATCTGGTGATATCTTACACTCATATCTTACACACATCAAGCACACTGATGCTGTGTAACATAGGTTTCCATTTCAGATGAGGCAATTTCCATTTCCTTTGCCTCTACTGACCATCTCTCTGAGGCTCTGCATAGAAATACTGCTTCACCACATGACATTTGCCTCTTGCTGTGGAGCACTGTATGCATTGCCTCCTTTGAAAATCCTGCTCATGGCTACGTGATGCTTAGTGATGGTCTGCCTCAGTCCTTGAGAAGATAGAGCCCAATGCTTTTTACTACACACTTTCCATAGTTTCAGCATCTGTAAACTTCAAACTACATTTTTTTCCCTCTTCTAAGCAGACAGCACTGCCTCCAGCACTTGCTGGAACCTTTCTCTTCTCAGCCACGACACTCAGCACAAACTTCCTTTGACTAGCCAGCATATAAGCTTGTGGCCCCACTGTGTCTTCTTTGAATTCAAGTTTACAGATCAGAAATAGAACTGGATAAACCCCTTCTGTGATCTCCAGATTATCAAATCTCTCTTTTCAATCTTTTATCTCTCTGGATGAGCACAAACCAACGACTCTGAACTTCCTTTGTTCTTGCCCTTATTTTTTTCAGGTGGAGAAGCTGGCAAAATAACCCTTCTGTTGATTTGTGTCAAACTAGTGTTCTCCAATCCCTCTGAATGCATTACTGAGTCCTTCTACGATGCTCTCAGTTTCCCCTAGAATGTGAGATTTTTGTCTCAGAGCTGTTGTAGATGCACCTGCTAAGTCTGCCATTTAATTGTGCCCAACTGTAGCAGTGAGGACTAGTTTGTAAGTGCTTCTCTGCAAATGGGGAAACACTGTACCTCATGCTAATGCTTTTGTCCAGCTCTTCAAATTGTCTTGCTGATCTCTGAATATGTATTTTATCATTACCAATGCTCTAATTAAGCTCTTCATACTCAATTAGGTCTTAAAAAAATCTCAAACACCGTATGACTGCATTCTCAGCTATGAAAAAAGAACAAAGAGTTTAGAGCATTTAAAAAAATGGAGCTTACACTGGCCAGTGGTCTTATGTATGACAAAGAAGAAAGAAACGAATATTCTCTGTGTCAGGAAACATGTAGCTAGGAAAATGATTTTCTCATGGTTAGAAAGTTGGTGTTATTTCACATTAGAAGAAAGATGAATGTGCAAAAGGGGAACAAAGTATGTAACAGGATTAGCACTCATTTTGAAGTCATTGGTGTATTAATCTGTTAAGGATAAAGGAAGACAATGCTATGTTGACTTTATAAATAAATAAAAAAAATCTTTCACTGAAGAAAGATGAATTAAAAAATACACTTTTATGAAAACTTTGTGAGTCTTGAAATATGGTCCTATAAAATAGCACATTGTCCTGATTGACTATGAGGATTAAGAAGGAAAAGAAAATACACAGAAATCAATGCCAAGGAATAAGTGTCATCATATGCTGTGTTCCTTCCATCATTTATTATTTGGTTTTGCTGCACCTAAATTGTAATACTGAGAAAAACACAGATGCGTTGAGATAAAATTTCAGCTAACAAAAACCAACTGCCTTGAAACAGTCAATATTGACTGTTTCAGGACAAAACTATGTAAAACAAAGATTGAACTGAGTCTGGCATGCCCTAGATTACAGAGGACAAGAGAAAGTCTTGAGAAAGTTGTGAGAAAGAGCTAATAAAGCACACAAGAAACACATACTAAATGTAATACTGTTGACAGAAGGTTCAAAATGAGACAGCAGGGGGTCCTAGCAGCCAAAAAGGGAAACTGCTTTCTGGGGTGCATTAAACACAGCCAGCTGGCCAAAAGAGGTGATTCTCTCACTGTACTTAGGGTTGGTTCAGCCTCACCTTGAATACTGTGTGCAGTTCTGGGCTCCACAATATAAAAAAGGACATTAAGGTACTTGAATGCATCTAGAGGAAGGCAACAAAGATGGTAAAAGGACTGAAGACATGTCCTGTGAGGAGAAGCTGAG
>JAOWBP010002052.1:51027667-51041850 GCA_028571105.1 Tragopan temminckii | reverse complement strand
AGGTAAATGACATCGATTGCCTTTCCCTTGTCCACCAATGCTGTCACTCCATCATAGAAGGCCACCAGATTGGTCAAGCAAGACCACCCCCTGGTGAAGCCGTGCTGGCTGTCTCAGACACACGCTTGTTCCTCATGTGATCAAGCATGTTGCCCAGGAGGATCTGTTTCATGATCTTCCCAGGTACAGAGGTGAGAGTCACTGGTCTGTAGTTCCCCAGGTCTTCCTTCCTCCCTTTTTTGTAAATGGGAGTGACGTGACCCTTCCTCCAGTCATTCGGGACCTTACCTGACAGCCATGACTTTTCAAATATGATGGAGTTATGTATATATCACATCCATGTATGTATGTATACATATGTCTATGCGTGTATTTTTCCACAAAGGTCAAAATACACCAATGTATGCTATAATACTGTTCTGACACATTTCTCTGTTCAGACAAATATAT
The DNA here is from genome assembly GCA_028571105.1 of Tragopan temminckii. Lineage (NCBI taxonomy): Eukaryota > Metazoa > Chordata > Aves > Galliformes > Phasianidae > Tragopan > Tragopan temminckii. The sequence continues at coordinate 51,041,400 of JAOWBP010002052.1, read as the reverse complement.
TATCTCTTCCTGAAAATGCTAAATAAAAATATTTTGCTTTCCATGCAGACATTTCTAAATGTTTTAAATGAAGTTCCATTTAAGTCATTAGGTATATGCTACTGATATTCTAGGGAATATGCAATGAAAATTAATTGTGGTAAAATGTGTGAGGTGATACTTTTTTTACTGAATTTCAGGAAAAAACTTCATTTCATGCTTATAGGAGGAACTGTGGAAAGGCAATGGAGGACTCTTAGAATGCATGATTACTCTTTTCCTTTAATGAAAAATAAATAAGTAGTTGGCTAGCGTGAAAATACCATCCTGACTATCATGCATCTGCCAGGAAAGGTAGCTTGGATTTAATACATAATTAAACATGATAGATAAAATTAGAGTCAGTAAAAAAAAGAATTCTTTACTGAAGATATTTTGCCCAAGTTGTATGGAAACTCAAGGAAAATTTCTTCAGGTTCTTTGCATCACACCTTATAGTAAAATAAGCTCTATCAATGAAAAACTGAGCTAGTTTACATGTCTTCTAGATGATGCTACTCTCTCATGCTTCATCTACACCATACTTGGATAAATCTTACATGTTGCATTCCTCATTAAATTTACAGCACTTTCAGGTAGATAGCTTCTGCTGCTCTAGAAGTATTCCAGGATCAAGACTTTCCCTTTTATATATTGTGCATTATCTATTATTTAAGACAATCTCTCAGCTAGAATGATGTGTTCTGTAACAGACCATGGAGATTACAACTGGAGACAAAGACTGTTTTGTACACTTTGCTAGGAGAATGAAAATGGAATGGGTATTTTGTTCTTTTTTTTTTTTTTTTCTGAAATGGATTATTCATCTATGATTTTAAAGCAGAATAAAGAAGAGGGAATCATTCTTCAGCTGCATTTTTTATGATGACTTAACTAGAATCAAGATGTCTTCTGCATTCTATTAATACAATGGTATTAATGTTATACGATAGTATATATATATAACAGTGCTTATATTGTTTAACAGCTTTATTTTATGCCACCTTTGTTTTCTTGAACTATATATATGCAACTGTTTCCATAGGAACGAGAACAAATTATTGTTCAGGCAATTGTATAATAAAATAATATTAAAAAAAACAAAGAAAAATGAAATATGTAAATGTGAAATGTAGTGTTAATTTAAATAGTATAATGTCCCATACGTATTTGCTTCTTCATTATATACATCAGAATTCATTCTGTCAGTGTAGTGTAGGAGTGAGAATGGATTTTCACTTAATTCACACATTAAGGGTAATGATAGGTTGGAGGACTGTAACACCATGCAGAGTTGTTAGAATAATAGGTTTATCCTTTATATTTACAGTACGGAAGAAAGCTGAGTCTGATGTAAGTAGAAGTGCAAATAGGTGAGCCTGCATCTAGTCAGTAAACTCTATGGAAGCTGACATTTGACTCCACTAAATGTATGATGGGATTGGCCTAGGTTGGTCTGAGGGAGCCTGCTGGATACTCCTGGTGCGTTTTCCAGTTGTACTTCAACCTCTTTTCTGCTTTACAGTGGACATCTGCAAAGCAATGACTGCAGCTGTTTTACCAACACAGATATCTCAGAATTGTGGGGGTTTGGGTTGCTCTTCCAGATGAACAGGAAGATGCAAATTTATTTTCAAGCCCTGCAAAAATACTGATGGTCACTATAATTTTGCAGAAATATCAAAGCCAGTCTGATAGCTATACTGTTGTTTGAGTGCTGGGCAGTAAAGCTTATGATCATTTAAAAAAAATCTATGTCAAGCATATTCATTTACTGGCTGGTAACAGTAAGTTTTGTTTTGATATCTGAAGTCATTATGACCTTAAGCTGAGCACAGTAAGTGCTAAAGCCCAGTGATGATCTTTGCTTTTGGCTACTGTTTGGAAAGTTTCATAAATCCCAATTTGGGACAGTCATTGTCTGGGTATGTTTGATTCTAGTAAGGCCCTTTAGTTTGGAGAAGTATCTTCTATCCTGGTCGTCTTTCATATTATGTGTTTTATTATAATCTATTCTATGAGGTAAACAGACTCAAGTACATGGGAAACTGCAACTGATGTAAAGATATTAGTCGTGTTCCCAAATACTAGCTAGTTATGAAATGTGGACTTATATATAAAGGTAATCATACAGACACGTATGAGCCTGTTGCTACTAATAACCATGACAGTTCTTCATTCATTTTGCAAAACCTAATGTATTTATAAGAAAAGTATCACTGCTGGACATACTGTGTAGCTACAAAAATTAAATGTGAAGACAAAAATTTTCTCTCTCATTAGATTACTGACAACAGATGCTCAATGGTATGTATAAATACAATGCCATATGTCAGATAAGGCAATATAGTAGTTTTTCAATGTTGGTAATAATATATTTTGGTTTACTTAATATTTATATAATGACACCATATGGAGATTCCTACAGATACCACAGTATGAATAAAATTCCTTTTTAAAACCAGATTCATCTTCATGTTCTGAAAATACAGCTGAACTCTGAATTCAGACAATGTAGGGGAGAGACAAAACATTGTTTGTTTAATTTTGTTCTTGTGATTTCATTTGTTGGATAAAACTACTTTCCAATATGGAACCCTCCCTCTTTTTTTTTTTTTTTTTTTTAATTTTTGCTCATTTATAACAGAGGATTGAGCTTCCTTGGACTGACCTTTTGATGTTTCAGTCTTTCTTTTGTAATAAAGAAAGAAATGACAGTTGTAGGTTTTTGATAAATCTTCCCCTCTGCTTTCACATCTTCTTTCTTACGCATTTTATGTACAACTCAGTTTCCATTTCACAAAGTAACACAGTATAGAACTATCCCTTTAGAGAGGTGTTGATGGCATGTTTATGAAACAGTCCTATTATTTCTCAAATGAAGTCCAGAAAATATTTATCAATTTATTAATTTTTAACAACGTATTTTGCCGAGTCTCCAAACTTCACTTTATTAAACCCATTCTGTTACTCTGACAGGACAGTAACAAGCTTCTGAGTTCATTTTTAGTAGAAAATGATTCACAAACAGGATAGTGACAGGCTTTTATGATTACGGATTTCACTTATTCTGTTCCTTCAAAGAGGCTTATATAGATTGATAGACCTACAAAGATAGAAATGAAAAAATGAAAGGAAGAGATATAAATAGACTTTTTCATTAGGATGAATGATGGAAGGTATTAACTCCACTACAGCAGTGTGACTTTTACATGTCTTTTTTTCATTCCTTTTGACCTGCTATCATCTTCCTTCTAAGTAAAAGTTAACCACAGTCTGAAATGTAGGTAAGGTGAGCAATAGCTGGAAATAAATGTTTCCTCAAGCATTATTACTGTTCAGAAAAGTGTCCATCAGCCAAAATGTCAGCCTCAAAATCTATTTAAGGACTGCACAGAGGCTAAACAGGCAGCTATTATTAATTTTTAAGTCTGCCTGACAGGTTTCAGATCAAGAACTGGGGTTAACTTGATGCACTGAGTATTCCAGAATGTAATTAGGAAAGCTTTGACTCTCAGAAGGCTGAGGATTTATTCCATGCAAACTACTGTGAAAATATGAAAGAATGACTGCATTTGCCTAAGAACCTGCTGCATCATATTAAAATTAATAAAATTGCTCTTTCGTTGCAGCTTCTTGGACTTTTATCCCAATGTAATCGCTTTATACTTTTAACTTGACTATTTTCAGGCACCGCTGCACTTCTCTTTTACATAATTTTTTTCTTCATTATGCTGCAAGTTTCCAGAATACGTCCTGCTATCCTCAGCTAATTACCAAACCAAATCAGTTTCCCACTGTGGCTTACATAGACGTTTCTCCATTTAAAACATATCCGTGGAATTGATACAAATGAGTTAACATTTGTCTTTAATATATTTATCTATAAAAAGGACTCTAGAACACAAATGGGCATTAAGAAACAAATTAGCCCCAGCTGAGATACTAAAAGGCTATTTAGCTGCTTTTGATTGGATTCAGGATCTTAGAAAAAAAGTAAAAAAAAAAAAATCAACAAAAAAATATAAATTATTTTACTCCTCTTGTAAAACCTCAAAGATGTGTCAGTTCTGTATCTCCGCTCTACTTCCAACACACTGCTCTTACCCCCCTTCCCCCCCTTGAGGATCCTCCACTAAATAAAACAAATGTATTTGCACAAGAATCTGGAAGATTATACAGGTATAAGTGAAAATAGTAAATTGACACCATGCTAATGAAGGATGTAGAGCTAAATTATACCACATATTCCAAGATTAGTAAGATGATTTTTAGTTGTATCTAACAAAACACCAAATTGCAATTGGTAGTTCTGGAATACAAGCAGAAATTAAATGCAGATACCTGGTTTCTTTATGGAGAATAGGCACTGTGTAGATTTTAAGTTCTGGATCATCATAGCACTTGATGTGTTTTATTTTTTAATTAATGATGTCAACTGTTATTCTCAGTGATTTAAATTTTTCTTGGTAACAAATAGCATGAAACTCTCAAAAAACAATGGCCGGCAGAGTGGACTGGGTCATGGATGTCAAAGACAGACATTGTCCTAACACTTCTAGCATATTTTCAAGTAAATAAGGCCATTAACTTGACAACAACCCTCTTGTAAGACCCTGAATGTAAACTGCTTATACTCTTTAGCAAGTGACTATGTTTTCCAACAATATGCTATATTCTTTAATGTGAGTTTTGTATTACTTTAACTCATGCCTAAAACACTGATGTGTGAAGCACAAGATGAAGGACCAAACAAACAAACAGAACCAAATAATTTAAAATACTTATGTAAAATGTAAAGAGTCCGTCTTCTCAAGTACAGATATATCTTTGTTTTTATGTGTGTCTGTACACACACCGTTATTTTTTAGAGGTACTGTAGTTTTTCTTGTTTATCAATCTGCCAGCCTTCCCGATCATTTAATGAAGTCTCACACTTTCAGGAATTTTGTTAGCAATTGTATCACAAAGAAAGTCTCCAGACATCAATATAAAGCCCTGCATAATGACATGACTCATCACAGCTGTATGATAAGGACAATTATCTCTTGATTTCTTTATAGTCTTTGATCCAAATCTCAAGTTATATATATGACTTGCTGCAACACTATCCTTCACATTTATCCTGCACTACCAGTTCCCAACTAATCAGCAATTTCTGTCTTACAAAGGGAACTTGTCTAGGCACTTCCTCCTCCTTAAGTCCTACATTTTATGTTAGTTCTCCAAGTTTCTCATTTACTGTTTCTCATTTACTGTACCAGTCTTACCTTAGCCTTTTTCATAGTGTACTATATATACAGCATGTTTATGATTTCTTCCCACTCAGTATTATCTGAGAATTTCCTTGATATATTTTCTTCCCATTAAAAACCTAAATGGAAGCATTAGTAGACTTGACACTAATATCTGTTGCGTTGCAATGGAGAACTGAACAGAGTACTGTTTGTAAAGGTGAAAAAACACTCGTTTCTTCACACTGTTTTCAATCAAAAAGTCTGCCTTTGCATCATAGTCATGAATTACTCAAATTATGTTTTCAATAAGATTTTGAAGACATTAGCAAATACTGTCTTGAGATCTGAACTTTTTTTTCCCTACTATGTTTATATCACTCACAGGTGCCATTCTGTGCAGAAACAAAACAACTATGTTAAGATTTATGAATAAAATTGTATGAATAAATATTTGCTTGTATATTATTTATTCTACAGCCATAATTTGATGCTTTTCTTGGCATTTGTTCAATATTTTGCTAGAGATAGATATACTGCTTAACTCCTTATATGTGAGAAGTGACTGACATGGACACATCTTCCCTATTTTAAACAGACTTGTTCTTCAGTTTGCTTCTCTTTGCTCATCCAATATAATTCCAGTCTGGTTTTAACAACGCCTATGATAGTCATGTGGGTAACAGCGTAAGGCAGTTCTCACAATCCGTTTTCTCATAGCTTCCTGCCATAGCATTCAACATATTAATATTTTTCCAATGACCATTCAATGACTTTAAATAAATGCTTTTTGAACGATGTTCACATTTTTTAACTTTTTGAACAAAATGGGTATGTATATCAGTGTTTTCTTGATAAAAGTAGGTTAAGAACATGAGGTCAGCATTTCAGATGCATGATCTAGTTACTTTTAAGCACTGATTGTTAACAAGAGTGATACAGTACATTGTAAATGGCTTGATATGTCATCTACATTAACTTTACTGCTGATAAAACTGTTCTTAAGAAAAACAGACTAAATGTCCTCAGGAGCTTTGATTCAAGTTTAAATGTATGTGTTAAAAAACAAAGTGTATGTGCAACATGAATGACAAGCATTTCAGCACTATACCTGGCTCATGTGAAGGGTATATCACGTAGGGTTCACAGATCCCTACAAACAAGCTCAGAAAGTACAATCCATACACTTATAGTACCTAAGTAAATTTGTGTTTGAGTAATATTAGTTGTGTACATGAACGTCAGACTCTGCCACTTTTCAAGCTTTGTTCTTCTTGGTAGTTAATGCAAGACTAGGTCTCACCCCAGGTACTGTGGCTCCAGACATGAATAGGTGAGTATCAGTACTTACAGCTGTCCTCTTCCTCCATGAAAATACTGATCACGTAACAGGCATACACAAATCCAATCAGCTGCATGAAAGAAGAGGAAAAGTAATCATTAGTAAGTAATCATGGTCCCCTATTTTACATATTTACTTGTTTACAAATTTACCTAATTTACATATAAAAAAGAAAAAAAATATTTACTGACTGCTGTGGAATTAAGTTATAGTAAAGTTATTACAGAATCCATGATAGATGTCGCTTTGTCTTGCAGAAAACGACCCAGTGAACCGCCTGGCAATAGTTCAATTTGATATGTGAAATATCAGGATGTTGTTAAACATTAAAATTGGGATATGATTCATCAGCATCAGGAAACACTTTATCAGAAGGGCTTATCTTTACATCACATTCACTAGACAAGAAAAGAGCAGATTTGTTTTCCCAAAGGACAATACCAGCAAAATCATGCCATTGTTTTAACAGCAGCTTCCACAAAAACATCCTCCTAAGCCCAGGTCTGTGTCACTTGTGCCACTCAGAGGAAGGGATTAAAATTTTCGGGACCAGAAAATAGAAACTGTGCTTGTTTGCTTTTCATATAGACAAAATCTTCTCTTATGACCATCACCAAAAAGAAGATAATTCCACTGGGAAAGGAAATCTATTAAACTGCACTGCCCAGATGTGCCCATGCTTGAGAAAACACTGTTTGTGCAGCTGTACACAATTTGTGCTATCTGAAAGCCTGAAAGAGGCTGTTCATGAGAGATTTCTAAAATAAACCAGAGATTAGTTTTCGAAAAATCCTTTTTTCATCTGTTCAATACAAAAAAAAAAAAAACCTAATTAAAATAGTTCTTTTAAGGTTGTCATGGATCAAGCATTTGAGAAAGAGGCAATTTAATGGTATCCAGACAGGTATAAGCTCCTTCACAGGCACAGAAATCACTCCAACCTGCTTTCTCATTGGACTACACCAAGAGCTTTACAAGCAGCTCCAAGAGTCTCTGCGGACAAAAAGCTTGTCCATACAAGGGAATTCAGGGAAGTTAAGATGAATTAACTAAAGCTGTGAAATCAATGCACAGAAGATAAAGTACATTAAATCCCCATGTGGCCTTTCCCATTCAGAAATAAAGTGGCCTCAGCTCACTGCAGCTTAATCCTCCTCCAAGGGATTAATCCTTCCCGTGGAGAATTAAGCTGCAGCGCACCCAGGCTGAGTTCCCTGTAAATGAGAACTGCCACAGTGCTGCGGCCTAATCCTGCCAGAGCCTCCTGCCTTGGCCATTCACCTCGCTGGGGTTTTGGGAAAGGAACTAGTGAGTTTAATCCAGCTTTCTTCTGGTTTTGAGCAGGCTCCAGCATTGGCAGCATCCTTGGCTTTCTTTTGGAGGGGGGAGGGGTCAATTTTACTGGGGAAAAGCTACCACCTTTATCAGGTGGACACTGGGTGGATGAGTATTTAATGTATGCAGACTGAAGCAACGTTACATAAAGGATTCCAAGGGATTGAAAAAACAATCATACTTGAGGTATATTGCTTATGCTAGCTGAACATTACACATAGATTAAATTCCTATTGCATTAAGTACTATACAAATACCAGAAAATAGGTGGCTTTTCATGTGGGAATATCATCCATTTATTTATACTATTTCCATTCACCGTTGACAGTGTGTGATTTGACCATGTGAATCACCTGGGTTTGTTTCTTCTCCCTAAGTACGGGACTGAAATGTTTGGAAGCAGGCATGACAGTTCAGCCCACAATCTTTGTAGGTTAAATATTTTTAAAGGCAACTCAACTACTTCCTTAACATTTGCCATTGCTGTACTTCATGATTTTTTTTTTCTACTCAAAGTCATAGAGAATGCTATCTCCACCTCTCATCTCCTGGCATAGAAAGAGATTTCTATTCTCATATACAATAATCTACTTGACGAAAATCATAGAATCACAGAATCATAGAATTGCTCAGGTTGGAAAAGACCTTAAAAATCATTGAGTAGAACCACAACCTAACCATACTACCCTAACTCTAACAACCCTCCACTAAATCGTCAAAAGAGGAAAGCAACAAGCAAGCAAGCAAAAGGAGGGAAAAATACTCTAAGAGGTCTGCTCTCCAAAAAGTGTGGGGCTTGGTAAACCTGATTGTCTTAACAGCCATAATAGCTTACATCTTCCTCTTTCAGTACATCTTCTCCTTAATGTAAACCTTTTCCCACTGATGTTACTGCTTGGAACACTGTAATGTCTGTGCCATATCTGTTATAAAATCAGCAGCCTTTCACTGCTTATCAGTGTTTCTTTGTATTTCTTTTAATTATTAGATAAATTTTCCTTAATTAGACAGAAATCAAAGCTACACGTCATGTTTATCCTGCATACTTGTTTAAAATATAAAAATAAAAAATGTATTTACCCCCTAAATTAATTTTGGAGAAAAGAAAAAATCAGGTCTTTAGTCACATTGTTCTATCATTGTAATATCATACTGCTACCCACCATATATCAAGAACAATTTTCTGTAATTAAATGGGAGAATGCACTCATTTCTGAAAAAACATGGCAACAAAGAGGAAAAATAGCCCTTTGACAACAGTTGTCCAGTATACGTGCTCTGTGGTGGACAGCAATATTTGGCTTGTAGCCGACATACTTGTAATTATAATTGGTAACTGATATCTACACCATGATTAACAAGAAGTGATGAAGTGGGAACAAATTAGACCTGTACTGAGATACTTAAACAGAGCTACAGTCACTACAGTGGAATATTTTTATAAATGTATTAATTAAAATCTCTTCTTTTGCTTTATTGATGGACACATGAATAAAATATTTATTCCAACAAATTACTTTTACTATCTTGATTAACCCAGCTGCTGTTTAATTAATAATGTTATGCTCATGTGAACCCATCCAGCCATCATGTTAATTGCCAATTTGCAGTGAGCTGACTGATGTGTGTTGCCTGGTTTGTCTGTATTGGAAAGGCAGGCTATTGGCCTGGCACCAAGTGATAGGCATAAATGTGTGTCCCTTGATAACTAAAGAAACCGTGATGCAATGACCTGGAAGATATTTAATTTGCTCATTTTGGATTTCAGTCATCTTTCAAAGGGGATGATGAAGTAGTTAGAGCAGGATATCCAAGATATCAAATGCTGTTAGTAATTAGAGGTATAAATGGGAATCTAGAGCTTGACACAGAGAGCAATTTAGGTGCAAAGTGGTATTGACAATGTTTTTTAAAGACATGGGAACCTTTTGGGATCCTTGCACTGACTGTTTTGCTCGCAGAGCCTGATCTAGTGAACTGTTTCAGAAGTCGTTTGTCCATGTGACTCGGCAGAAAATGAAGTGGAAGAGGCTATTATCCTCTGCTTTCACTCATCTGCACCATTCTTAGAGCAAAAATCCTGCTCTGGTGAGAATAAATAATGCATAAAATACTCAGATATTTATCACAGCAGGTACTGACATCCCCAACAGCATCTAGTCCATCTTTCAGAAAAATCAAGTAACTCTCAGAAGTCAGACATTGGCCATGGTTGGAATCACAGAATGGCTTGAGTTGGAAGGGAATTTATAGATCATCTAGTTCCAACCCTTCTGCTTTGGGCCAGGCTGCCACCCACTGAATCAGGCTGCCCAGCGCACCATTCAGCCTGACCCTGAATACCTCCAGGGATGGGGCATCAACAACTGCTTTGGGCAGCCTGTGCCAGTGCCTCAGCACCCTTTGAGAGAAAAATTTCCTCCAAATATCTACCTTTAATCTCTCTTCTTTTAGTTTAAAACCACTCCTCTTTGTCCAGTCACTATTAGATCATGTAAAAAGTCAGTCTCCTTGTTTATAAGCTCCCTTTGGGTACAAGAAGGCCACGTTGAGGTGGCCTTCTCCAGGCTGAACAAGCCCTGCTCCCTCAGCCTTTCTTCAAAGGAGAGGTGCTCCAGCCCTCTGACCATCTTCGTGGCCCTCTTCTGGATTTACTCCAACAGCTCCACATCTTTCTGGTGCTGGGGGGCTCCAGGCCTGGATGCAGTAATCCAGGTGGGTCTTCTTCACAATGGCAGAGCAGAGAGGGACAATCACCTCCCTCACCCTGCTGGCCACTCCTCTTTTCATGCAGTTCAGGATATGGTTGGCCTTCCAGGCTGCAAGTGCACATTATTGGCTCATGTAAAATTTTGGTACAAAACCTCATATTTCTTTGAGGACTAGCTGGTAAACTTTACTCACATTCCCCAAATCATAGTGATGAACAAACTCAGGGTGTGGGAAACAACTGTCACCTTGTTTAAGGGACAAGGACTTTGATTTCTTGTACATGAAAGGTTTTCCTATGAGTGGAACATAGATACATTTATATAATGTCATTATCAGGACTTTTAATATATAATATATATTCTCCCAAGAGCCTCAGATAAAAATGAAATACTAGTCTCTGTTATTTTTTTCCCTCTAGAGGACATAAATATTTCAGTCTAACTAAAATCTCTAAGCTCACGATATGGACATCTGCATGAAATATAAATGCCTAAATTAATAGAAGTGAAATTAGATTATATAATTGTCCATCATTAAGCTGTAAGAAACTATGAAAACATGCAAGACATTTTAAAAAAACTAATCATTTAAGCAAATACATGCTGTGCTATAATTGCTTTATAAATGAATTTACTATAACATATCCTTTTAAAGAGAAGAACCAAATTGAGTGTAAAATGTATATTTACTTGCAAATTAATATATTTTAATAGTTACTAGTTAATGTGGATTAACGTCTCTTTAGGAAAACAAGGACAAATTCAAAATTAAAAGTGTTTATTTAAATCACGGTTATTGTTTTCAGAGTGAAATATTTTTGATTAAAATTGATGATTTAAGTAATTTTTATTTAAATCATTCTACTTGGCTTTGTCATCATCAGCTGTGGCCTTAAAATCGTCTTGCATCTAATGTGATTACTTTCATATCTCCTGCACTTATTGCAGTTCGTCTAGACCAAAACTGTATACTGGGGATTTAAGATTACATGAAGTATTGCCTTAGGCTATCAGGTTGTTCTTCAAAATCAGGTGTACAACAGGACATTTATCACTACTAAGCTACTACACAGTATTTCATAGAGTTCTCATTACAATAACGTAGGATCAGCCAAATAAACTAAAGTCAGCATTCTGTAGGCCTGACAATTGGAGAATGTGTGTAACACAAGTAAACTAGATTTGCAAGATTCTTCCAGTCAGAAAGATACGACAACTCCACTTCAGGTTTTATGTTCAGAATACACTGCAGTACATGGTAGCACTACCTTGTGAAGTACATTATGCTAAGTATTTTTTTCCTTCCAACTTAAAATCTATTGGATTTGACTTGAATAAAATTCAGATATTAGGAAGATTATCTATCAATTTCAATTGCAGCCAGGCTAGTTCAGCTGTTCCATTCATAGTACTAGTTAAGAGTTTTCCCAGAGGCTACAGCTCAGGCCTTAAAATGAATTAAAGACTCTAAAAATTGGTGACAAGCTGATGGGTACTTTTCTCTCTAAATTTAAGTAAATTTCTCTCTACTTTTCTCTCTAAATTGGAGAGGTGAGGATTTGAAGGATGTTGATGACTGTTCAGTGGATTAGGAATTGGCTGGCTGGATGCAGCCAAGGGGTTGTGATCAATGGTTCTGTATCAAGGTGGAGGTTGCTCACAAGTGGTGTCCCTCGGGGCTCGATCTTGGGACCGGTGCTCTTCAACATCTTCATCAACAACATAGATAATGGCATCGAGGGAGTCCTCAGCAAGTTTGTGGATGACACCAAGCTGAGCGGTGCAGTCGATACATTGGAAGGAAGGAATGCCATCCAGAGGGACCTGGACAGGCTGGAGAAGTGGGCCCATGGAAATCTAATGAGGTTCAGTAAGGCCAAGTGCAGCGTGCTGTACTTGGGTCAGGGCAATCCTAGGTATTTATACAAAATGGGGGAAGATCTCCTGGACAGCAGTCCTGTGGAGAAGGACCTAGGGGTCCTGGCAGACGAGAAGCTAGATGTGAGCCAGCAGTGTGCGCTTGCAGCCTGGAAGGCCAACTGTGTTCTGGGCTGCATTAAAACCGGAGTGGCCAGCAGGGAGGGGGAGGTGATTGTCCCCTCTACTCAGGTCTTGTGAGGCCCCATCTGGAGTATTGCATCCAGGCCTGGGGCCCCAGTACAAGAAGGATGTGGAGCTCTTGGAGGCCACTAAGATGATCAGAGGGCTGGAGCACCTCTCCTATGAGGAAAGGTTGAGGGAACTTGGCTTGTTTAGCTTGGAGAATAGAAGGCTCCGGGGAGACCTCATTGTGGCCTTCCAGTACTTGAAAGGAGCATATAAACAGGAGGGGGAACATCTGTTTACAAGGGTGGATAGTGATAGGACAAGGGGGAATGGTTTTAAACTGAAACATGAGAGGTTTAGGTTAGATATTAGGAGGAAGTTCTGCACACAGAGGGTGGTGACGCACTAGAACAGGTTGCCCAAGGAGGTTGTGGATGCCACATCCCTGGAGGCATTCAAGGCCAGGCTGGATGTGGCTCTGGGCAGCCTGGTCTGGTGGTTGGCAACCCTGCCCTTAGCAGAGGGGTTGAAAGTAGATGATCATTGTGGTCCTTTTCAACCCAGGCCATTCTATGATTCTATGATTCTATGATTCTTTTGCTTTATATTGATAGGGGAGAAACAAGTGAATAAATTTGCTAAAATAAATGTATCTCCTTAAAATGTATGTCAAGTTTGCTGTTGGCTAATACTACAGGAGATAACTCCCCTCAAATGCTATCTACCTAGCAGAGCTGCTTAGAGAGGAGCATTCTGGAAAAGATGTTAGCTACTGTGCTTTCTGAAGTCTTGCATACTATTTGCTGTTTTCAAAACTTGGTAACAACATTGTCACCTCATCTTTAAGTTAAAAATTCTATTTGACAATCTATCCTCCCCAGTCAAAATCAGAAGCATTATTACCTGCAATTTCTCCATCCGCTTAAACATAAAACTACCCTTGCCCAGATGCTGAATCACAGAATCACAGAATCACAGAATGGCCAGGGTTGGAAGGGACCTCAAGGATCATCAATCTCCAACCCCCCTGCCACGTGCAGGGCCACC
>JAOWBP010002052.1:51003727-51017465 GCA_028571105.1 Tragopan temminckii | reverse complement strand
AAAAGTATGACGTAATTCAATGAGGCCAGGTTGAAATTACTGTGCTTAAGAAGAAGTAAGTGTTCAAAGACAGAACAACAGGCTACATAGCAGTTCTACAGAATAACAGATCACAGATCCAACTATAGCTTGATAATTTCATATTGTTGTGAAAATAATCAGATCATAGAAACACAGAATCATAGAATGGCTTGGGTTGGAAGGAATCTCAAGGACCATCAAGTTCCAACGCTCCTGCCACATGCAGGGCCACCAACCTCCGTAACTAATACTAGACCAGATGACATGATGGGATACAAAACTGAATTTCAAAATGAATCAGCAGTGCTTATCAAACTATTTTATTTTAGAAGTAATAATTTACTGTCAGAGGATAAAAATCTTAACACGGCTTTTCAAATTCAATTACAACATGGAACAACTACTAATATCAAAGGACTCAAGGATTTTCTCATCAGTATTTTAAGACAGTATGACAGATTATTTTGCATGTGTCAGTAATGATTCATACTTCTTATTGAATCTCCATTCTAAGGGGAAGAACTTAAGAGAGTCAAACTGTATTTTTTCAGACCAATAAATGAAAAACATCATTAAAGTTGTTATGAAGCTAGACAAGGCATAACTTTGTCTGACAGACAAATATACAGTTATAATATACTCTGTAACAAGAGCTGATGAAATGCAAAGCAGAATCTGATCCCTTGAGGTTATACGTGGGCTACTATGTTGGCAAGATTCAATTGTTATAAAAAAAAAAAGTGCCGCATGGGAAATCTACTAAAAGCTGAAAACTGTAACAAGTCAGAAGGAGTATTCACTGATATTGAAGAGAGACGATTCAAAACCAAGTACCTTCCTGACAGAATCATCACCACAAATAGTAAATGTTAGTCAGTGTTAAATAACAAGTTACCGCTGAACCCTGGGCTGCACATCAGAATAACTCTGCAATTACTTCTAGGAAACTCCTCTGAGACATCACTAACCAAGTATCCAGATGTTCACACCTATCCAGAATGTGGACTTATGTCTTAACATGGGCATCTAATATCATTTTCGAAATCATACTGTACCCGGTTTTCAAGTACCACTCCAGGTAACGATAACTCATAGATTCCATTTGATACTTACTTACTGTATGCATATGTCTTGGAAAATTTAAAATGGCCAACTGGAAATTTGCTGTGATAGTGTAAGGCTCCTAAAGTGATATCTAGTTCTTTCATTCAGAAGACACAAAAGATCTCTGAAACTGTGGAGCATAAAATACGGTATTCTAAAATATCTTCCTTCACTGTTTAAATTATATTCAACACAAATATGATTAGGTTTTGTTCAGGTATACTGTAAAAAAATACTTGCTTGATGTTCTGCCTGTTTATATAGGTCACTCCAAAAGTAATGCTTCCTATTTATTTCCATGGAAACTACAACAGATACAAAGAGCACAATAACGCTGTTTCATAGAGCAAATTCTCAGCTGCAAAATGCTATTTTTCAACACAATCACCATCATCAGTTATGCATTTTCACCAACAATGAATAAAAGCTCGCATGCTGTGCTTGTTAAAACTTGCACTAGCAGAGGTGACCCACTGTCACCATCTCCATTACTGAAACACACCCACCACCTAACTGTGCTCACATCCACTGTTTGGTCTCCATAAACATTCAGCAAGTGTTGATGAATATCAGTGGGTGCCATATTTATTTTTTTTTTCTGCATGGAGGAATTCAGTGCTGCCATCTGTCACATGGCAAAGTTCAACCTCTACTGCCATACCATCAACATTCACCTCTGATATCATGGACCAGCATAACAAAATAGGAGACACTGCTTCCAGAAGAGCCCCTGTACACAGCTGAGCGTGACATTATCAAGAGCAGTTGACTGAGATACTGACTGGGGTCAATTTCTTCCCAGAGGTACTAGAGGAGCCCAGCAAAATTGAATTGGGTCCACTGGGGAACAAGATAATCTTTTTTTCCAAAAGATGTGCTTCTGTGATTTTGTTAAAAAGACACCAAAACCCACAAATTTCAGATGGAAACTAAGTGGAATGCATGGAAGATATGAGTGATACTAAAAACATTCTGCAATCTATGTCAATCACTCTGTGAACTATTAAAATTACATGTTTAGCCAGAGACTGAAATGGAAATTTCCCCTGTCCTGGATGCATCTGCAGAGATGTTTAACTAGTTAAGAAGGTGGACAACCTCAATCCATGTTAAGATTACAAGAAGGTATTGATAAAGAATAGGACAGTTTTTTTTTTGTTGTTGTTTTGTTTTTTTTTCCTTAAGTTTTGAAAAACAGAGCTCAAGCAGTGTTTTTCTCTTTGGTCTGGACCCTCAAAGGCATTAAATGAGACTAATTTTACATCCTTTCTTTTATCATCTTTCTCAATATCTTTTGGAAAAAATAGCAAGACAGCAGGGAGAGGGCTGTCATTTCCGAAGAAGGAGGTGAAAGAAACTGAAAGGAAAGCAGAACCACCTAGCAGTTCCTGTGTAGCTGATAATTTTCAATAGCATAGTGATTCTCAGTGTTTACTGGTTATGGAACTGGAGAATAGGAACTATACAACAGTGGACCAATTAATGATCAGGATTTGCCTACTTCAATCAATGTATGCCCAGTTGCTCTTTTGTAAGCATGATTAAAATTCTGAGCTTTCCAGTCTTGGGTGAAGAGTATAGCACAGCCTCAGTGCTGCAAAAAATAATATTGCTTAGACAATCATACTTTTTTCTCTAAATTGGATAACTCCAATCGTAAAATCTTACCTTAGCATATACTGATATATAGTGTAAATGCCTTTTAGAGAGCAGAAAAAGATGCCGAATAATAGCAGTGAGAAGTACAGTAAGCTGGGAAGTAACAGTTAGAATGTAATCTGGCCAGTTTCTTCCTAGAGCATCTCTTTTTCAGCTGCAGAGTTCTGCCAAATACTATGGAGTAGTGGAGACTGTGAAAACACTAATTAGTGAGATCTGTATAGCTTTATTAAGATTTAATTGAGCAAAAATCATGGAATAAACATGATTAATTATTACACATTTGTATATCTAATGAAAATATTTTGTAGCTGCAAACTTCAACACAAATTCCTGGAATTTGTATCTAGCTCAGATTTCTAAGATAGATCAAGAGATTAACTTGGCAAAATCTATCCTGTTTTAGGTTTTCATATCAGAACCTGTAATTATGATAGTAAATAGTGATAAACACTTTTTTTTCACTACAATGTCTTCATTTTCCTATTTTCTCTCTTCAATTCAGATTATCCTACCTGGTTTGTACCTACGTTATTCTTTATCTGCATTACAGAAAGTGAATAATCTGGCTGCAGGAGTTTTCTCTGTTTAGTTGTCTGTACAGACAACAGAAAACAGGCAAATGGTATATTTATTTCACTGTTAGTTGCAGCATAATGTATATCTCAATTATTTTCTAAAAGTATTTACTTCATTTGAAATTTACGAAGATAAGTTTTTCAAAAGAAAATAAATATTAAGCAAAGGTACATAAAATTACTCTCTAATATAGAAGAATTCCTAATCGTAGAAGATAATTTGAAGAAAGTGTGTATGAAATGTCATTTTAGGTACTGATTTACAGTCAGAAAAAGAAAAATGCTATTGATATATAGGCGTAAAAACTCTTCTTACATACATTTCTGTATTTTAAATATCCTATTAGTATAATGTATTCTTTGTCTAGATAAAGTGCTTTACAGACTCAGTTTCACATATTTATAATATCTACCTTTTTAAAGCAATGGAATAGCAAGAATGAAGATTCCAGTTGCTGTATTGCATAAGAGTATTTTATCTTGTAGGTAAATGACTGGAGTTTTGTCTTCTGCTTGGTTTAGGTAGTGTGACTGATGAATAAAATGCAATAAGCATTGATAAGGAGCATGTCTTATCCTTCTTCCTGATGTTTTTGTTATGTGCATGAAAAACATTCACAGAAAGAAAAGTAAGAGGAAAGGAGGAGAGAGATTAAAGGTGGACTAGAAGTTGTGTTGGAGAGGTCTGGCTGAACCAGGACAACGTTTTTCCTTGTGTGTATATTTCACAGAATCACAGAATCACCAAGGTTGGAAAAGACCTTCAAGATTATCCACTCCAACCATCCAACTATCACCAATAGTTCTCACTAAACCATGTCCCTCAACACAAAATCCAACCGTTCCTTGAACACCTCCAGGGTCAATGACTCCACCAACTTCCTGGGCAGCCCATTCCAGTGCCTGACCACTCTTTCAGAAAAGTAGTATTTTCTAACGTCCAGTCTAAATCTCCACTGGTGCAGTTTGAAGCCATTCCCTCTAGTTCTGCCACTAGTTACACGAGAGAAGAGGCTGCTCACTACAACCTCCCTTCAGATAGTTATAGAGAGCAGTAAGGTCTTCTCTGAGCCTCCTCTTCTCCAGACTGAACAATCCCAGCTCCTTCAACTGCTCCTCATAAGGCCTGTGCTCCAGACCCCTCACCAGCTTTGTCACCCTTCTTTGAACATGCTCCAGAACCTCAATGTCTTTCTTGCAGCAAGGGGCCCAAAACTGGACACAGTACTCGAGGTGTGGCCTCACCAGAGCTGAGTACAGGGGGACAATCACTTCCCTGTTTCTGCTGGCAACACCGTTCCTGATGCAAGCCAGGATGCCATTGGCCTTCTTGGCCACCCGGGCACACTGCTGGCTCATGTTCAGCCAAGCATCAGTCAATACCCCCAGGTCCATTTCCTCTACGCACTCTTCCAGCCACTCTGCCCCAAGCCTGTAGTGTTGCCTGGAGTTGTTGTGGCCAAAATGCAGGACCTGGCATTTGGCCTTGTTGAAACTCATCCCATTGGCTTCAGCCCAGCTATCCAGCCTGTCCAGATCCTACTGTAGGGCCTCGCTACCCCCAGGCAGATCGACACTTCCAGGCACTTCCAGCCATTTCCTCATTCCTTGTTTACAGTAGGGCAGCTGACCCCACAAAGGCTACTGAAATAGCTGCGTATAATCTGCAGCGTAGTGAGGATTTCAAACTAACTGCTTTTTCTAATATTATTGCTTTGCTTATTTTCCCCTTCAAAGGATGATCTACTGTAAAGTTATTTATTTATATTGCATGAAGATTGCATGCTTTGGATACCATATTGCAGTGGCAGAGTTCTGTCACGGTGGTTTTCATGGAAGATGTCAGAGCAGCAAGTCAAGATCAAGAAAAGAAAGAACTCGGCTTTTAGGATTTATATATTTATACTCTTCCTGCAGTCAAAGCTCAGCTAAGTTCAAAGAAAAACACTTATGGAAAGTAATTTCTGTAGACGATCCAGCACTTCCAGCAGATCATGTTGGCAGAACTTAGGAGAAATATTGCTGAGACTGCTTAGCCCTTTAAAGGAGAACAACTCAATTTCATCCAAATCCATTCAGACTATCCTAGTAATTGAGTCATTAACTGAAGAATTTGTGGTTGTAGAAACTGTTTCAATGTTGTACAATAGAAATTTTTCTATTCCTAAAGCACTGTGTAGAGGCTTTACAAGGACCTAAAATAACCTCTTTGAACTGTCATTCTTTTAGCATATTTTAAGCCTGCACTCAGTAAAAATACGGCACTCTGTTCTATTGAGCAAATATTCAATCCTGCTAAGGTAAATTTGCAAAACTTTAAAAAAACCCTGACTAGGTACTGTGGTTGAGGCAGCTGAGAGAGAATTAATTTCTCCAGTGAATAAAAGTTGATACTGAGATAGCATTTATTGAATTATAAATATGGTAGCATTCAAACATGAGTTTATTGAAACATTATTTCAATGCAGTTTAAGATCAAATGATTCCAGATGGTTAACCTGGAATCCCCACAGCTAGTCCTGTCAGATATACTGAAGGTTTAATCAGACTTTTAATACACTGATGGGCTTTGAACAGTTTGGATGTTCTGAATAAATAAATAAATAAATAAATAAATCCTTGGGAACAATCATGAAGAGATTGATGAAGATATCTGAATAGTAGGCAGCAGCAGTTATAAACATCAAAAGAATGCTTGAGTGCACTGAATTCAAGCAGAAGGTAACAGCGTGTTAAGATAAAGTAACTGCAGCCAAGAATAATGTACTTTCAACAGAAGAAGCTGTGCTTTTGATTTTCCCTATTTTTTTGAAGAAACCTAGCTGAGACTTAAAATCTTGCAGGGATAGTCAAACCTATGTTATTAGTAAAAATTTACCTAAAACCTTTGTCTGTAGACAAAGACTGCACTGATCATTATCTCTAACTTGTATTGATACAAACCTCCTCAAATACCTCAGGGATGAGGGAACCCTCATCATGTTTATGAATAATGCCAAGCTGAGTGGTGCAGCTGATCAAATAGAAGGATGGGATGCCATCCAGAGGGCCCACCCGGACCTAATGAAGTTCAGTAAGGCCAAGTGCAAGGTATCGCACCTGCGCTGAGGCAATCTCAAACATCAAAACAAACTGGAAGATGAATAAATTGAGAGGTTCTGTGGAGGAGGACTTAGTGATATTGGTGGATGGAAAATCAGACATGAGCCATCAGTGCACACCTGCAGCCCAGAAACATGACCAGCAGGTCAGGGAGGTAATTCTCCCCCTCTGCTCTGCCCTCACGAGGCACCATCTGAGTGCTTTGTTCAGCTCTGAGGCTCCCAACATAGGAAGGGCAAGGACTTGTTGGAGTGGGGCCTGAGGAGACCATGAAGATGATCAGGGGGTTGGAGTACCTCCTATGAAAACAGGCTGAGAGACATGAGGTTAGATCTCTGGGGAGATCTTATTGAAGCCTTTCAGTACCAAAAGGGTCTTAAAAGAAAGGTAGAGAGAGACTTTTTCAAAGACATGTAATGATAGGACAAGGGATAACGGCCTTAACCTAAAAGAGAATAGATTTAGATTAGACATAAAGAAATTCTTCATGACAGGAATGGTGAAGAACTGGAACAAGTCGCCCAGAGACTGTAGATGCCCCATATCTGGAAGCTTTCAAGAACAGGTTGGTCTCTTCATTGCACAAACTGATGTAGTGAGTGGCAACCCTGCCCAAACCATTTTATGGTTCTGTGATTCCAGGCAATGTTGCTAATCAACCCCCATATAACATACTGATGTTTTCACTTTATATTTAGAGCAACAGAGATCAATTTATGTTCACCTCCACTGCCCCCACTACCACTCCTCCTACTATAACACAGAACAAGAATAATGACCAAAGCCTATCATACATGTTTTCATAAGCAAACAACTCAGACATGGTCTCATTTTTGTAAGGAAGTACAGTGTGTTAAACTGTATCAAGTCAAATAGTGAGAATTCATGGAATTACTTTAGATCTTGTGCAATTAAGGCCCGAAGAGACAAGAGTAAGTACAAATTTAAGAAGAGAAATTAAAATCCTTACCCCATGTCACACGCAGCTGGTACCTAAAATCCCTTGTTAATAGGACAGACAAAATCTCAGGTACAGATTGGGTTTCTTACCCATCTTTATCTCTATTTCCTGTCTACAAAATACTGCTTATAATGCTTCATCAATAATTTTTTCCAGAGCAGGGCAGAAAGCAATCAAATCTCATGCAAGAAGCACGCTTCAAGTGGTGTTTCTGAAGCACTGAGATAAAGTGAGTAAGAAGCCGATATGACTGAAGCTGGCTCCCACATTATGCTGTCCAGAAGAGCTGGTTTGAAAACTAATTATACCCAGAGCATCTTAACAGCATTTTTTTTTGGATTTCTGGAGACCTCTCTGAGGCTCCTACCTCTGACTGCACAGAGGAAAATCTACAGGGTGTGGTGGTTTGAACTGCTGAGACGCTGTAGGAAAGGTGGGGGAATAAGGATGTGTCACATTGGTAATACTGGCCTGATTAACTGGATGAATGTATTGAAGTCCCTAATAACTATAGATGGGTGCTACAACCTGACAGAACCTCTCCGGTCCACAGCTAATTGCCTCTGCTGTAGGTCTCCCCAGCCTTACAGGGTGATTAATAACAGGCTCTCTCATTACTAGAGATTATATCTTCCATGTCAGGTCACTGCCTATTTTTCCCATAGGTAAAGCTCATTCTGAGCAAAATGAGGGATCCCACGTTATGAAAATTATTATCTCAATTAGTAACATTATTAATGTGCTCTAGCAAAAGAGCAACCACACTTTACTGCACTAACAGGTGAAAATGTTCAATTCTTAATTAACTTTATAGGACAGAAAATTATTAGAATATATCTAGAAAGGTCAAATTAAAGGGTAAGAGAAGAACAGAACTATACTGCAATAAATTCTGTAGCCAGGGAGGCCATTTCAAGTTGTGGAACCCTTTGAAAGGGAATAGAAAAGTAAAAAGCCAAAGAACTCTTCACATGGTGACAATTTCTGAAGGGGTGTGGTATGTTCTTCTAAGAAATCAATACTGCACTTGTAGATCAAATTGCTGCACAAATGCTAATACGCAATGCACTGTTTACTGCTTCTGCATTTAGAAACCCTGAATTGTAGTTCAGGGTAAATGAAAAAGCCTCCTTGAACTGTTTCTTCAGTAATTGCCCAGCCATGCAGCAGGAACTCTCCTTCCTCTTCAGCCCCATTTCCTTCTCTTATTTCCCTGTTTTCCACCTTCCTTACTCAACAGAAGATGATCTGAGAGGGATTCACAATAGAATGGATAAGAATGCAAAAATATAACTGTTTTTACACAGCACTTGCAAGTGGTTGAATGTTGCTGAATCTTCAAAACTCAATACAAGGAAAATCTAGGCTCTCCTTGGAAATGCCCAGGCTTCCTACGACCCTTTTCAGCTTAGTCATTGTGATTTTAAGCACTCCTGTTCCTGTTCAATATGTTTGTCTAAGGATTATCTTTTACAGTGTTTACTGAATTAGTGATTAGGTTTTCAGAATACCACTAAATAATGCGTTTGTGTGGAGGTATTACTTTCTGTCTTTGCAGACTGGAGCTAGTTTCCCATAATAAAGCCTTTTTTTCACAGTTACAGTCCTCAGAGTTCCACACCAACAGAACTAAGCACTATGACATTTCACAAACGTAGCCATGGAAATCCAGTACAAAGTGTTCCAGATCCATGTATGGGGATACAGCAGGCCAAACAGTTTGAGGAGGTCTCTGTGCGCTTTTCTAAATTATTTTGTATTGCTGTATTTCAAAATTGATTTAGATGGGGAATTTATCTTTGTCCAGAGCTTTTGGCAGATGATTTCACATATTTAGAAATGGAAGGTAGGCTGAGCAAATTATTTATATATTTAAGAGGATTTATGTGTATTTTATAGAGTCTAAAATCCATGTAATAAACATTGCCTATTCTTTTGAAAAACTTCTGAGGGCGATGTGGTGCCAAATCTTGTTTTCAAAGTTTGTATGGCCTCAGCGAAGAGGGCCATGATAGCAGGACTGACAGCCAAGAAGCATGCACAAAAGGGAAAGAAAGGACTTTCGGGTATGGGATTAATCCAGTAAAGTCTGTGAGACAGAAGAGTTAGTGTGAATGCTAGTGTAAATCTACTAGTGACTGCCATGCTCCAACAGCAGAAAGACATACTGAGCAAAGAGCTTCTCTCCCTTCCATTATTACCTTTGATGGAAGGAAATGGTATCTGAAAATTAAAAGGGACTGGCTGATGTGCTATTTTCTTTTCATCAGCTGCTGTTTTTAGTTAATCTAATCTCCAGTTATTACTCAGCATTTTTCATTTTAAATGACACTGGGGGATGTATTTTGTGTTTGTGGTAAAATCTGTATGCAAAGGAAGAAAGACATTCTTATTTAAATCAGTGGGAGTTCTTTGATTTAACACAACAGGACCAGGATTGCATCCACAGTTGTAACTTCATAGAGTCATAAAATCATAGAATTTTTTGAGTTGGAAGGGCCCCTTAAAGGTCATCTAGCCCCACTCTCTTGCAACAAACAGGGACACCTACAGCCAGATAGGGTTGCTCAGTGCCTGGTCCAGCCTGTCCTTGGATGTCTCCAGGAACAGGGCTTCCCCCATCTCACTGGGCAACCTTCTAAAAATTATTTTCCATCCCACCAGAAATGCTCCCATCAAATCCATAATACGTTTATTGAAAATATAAAACTACTTTCTCTCCAATTTCTTTTCATATTCATTATTACTGTGTTGAAAAGTTAACCTACAAAATCAACAAACCTTTACCTTGAAGAGGGAACACAGAACTTCTGAAGTTCCTTTGTGAAGAGTATATTATCTTTAACACTCTTTAATTTATCTGCGCTTTCCTTACAAATAAATTACCTAATATTTCAAATTCTCTTCAGCCTACAGATTTTTTTCTCCCTTTCTCTCTCTCTTTATTTATTCAAATACGTATCAGAATTGCATTTACTTCTGAGGTTCTCTCATCATGCTTCTGAATGTGTGTGAAATTTTCCCTTGAAATAAATGTGTTCCTTTTCCAAAACATATTCTGATAATGAAAATGCTTTCATAAGTCTTATCTTTATAGATTTGATTTACAGTCTATTTGCAAGTAGAAGGAAACAGCCACATTTACTTCAAAGTTCCATGCATCAAGCATTATTTGTCCTCCTTCACTACAGTTCTCTAACTGCATGTTTTAGAATGCACTTAAGTCTTGCTACTTATTATGACTAGCTTTAATACAGTAGGTTTATGTTTATACTTAAGCTTTACTAACTCAGGTTGTGTATGCTTAGGACAAACATTATACATCTCTGCAAGGTAGCAGTCTTTGCTTCTAGTTTTATGTACTAGATGTAAAAATGTACAAGTGGTTTGGATTTCTTTTTGTCAGTGAAGAAGCAGAAGACAGCTGCTCAGTTTTACTGCACTTGTCTCCACTAATATCCTCATTTGTTCTTATAAAATGAATCATTTTCTTCTTTCCAGTCGGAATCAGTGGTCAAATGGAAATGTGAATGGCACATAACGAAGTAAATAAGGCAGGATGCGAGGTGAAATTTGGTTGGTTAGTGCAGAGGTCTAGGCTATAAGAACAATAATAGAGCTCTAAAAGTGCCATATGGTGACTAAAAGGCTCAATTTGTTTCACAAGCGCTGCATTACACTAGATAAAAGACCTTTCATAAGAGCTTCTTTATATCTCATTTTTGCAAATCGACCCTTCTTTATTCCTTCATTCATTTACATATTTTTCTGCTGCTAATAGCAAGTGTAAAAAAGCTGAAAAACGCCTAGGTTCCATGAGAAATCAGATTTATTCTTCACAGGGTTGCAACTGTATGAACAGCCTTAAAGTTAGAAAGTTAATCTATTGCACTTTTGCCCAAGAGAAATATAATAAAATACACTCTATGGATGGAGATAAAAATTATCTATAAAATCAGATTTCCCTGACATATAACAGATGATTACATTAATCAGCTAGAGTATGGAATAAGACATTTGCATCTCTCATTGTTCAACTGACATAATATCAGTGTATTGTATACATAACAAAATATATATGCTTTCATAAATGTTTATTTCGGTAAAAATATATTTCAAAATAATGCAAAGAGTTTTAAGAAAGAAAATTAGTATCTGGCTACAAAAAAAAAAAAAATTACATTAGGATTCTGATCATAGAGACCCTTAATGGGGCAAAAACAATGAACTTTTTATCTAAGCAATTCAGCTATATGGGTTTTCATTTCTGTACAAGTAATAAAAGGATATATAAAGCCAACATTTGATATAGAGGGCTTGGTTTTTAATCTTGCTTGAACTAGTGCAAATCAAAGTTTGCTCAGCTAACAGTAGTGGAAACATGGCAATATAAAATTAGTGTGAAATGAGAAATAAGCCTCGAATCTCCTTTTGGCATAACATTTTTTCTTTCAAGATGCAGTATTACATGCTGTTCTCTCAGCACCACAGACAGCATCTTTGCCAAGGGTATAAAACATATTACCTGGCATACAATAAAAGAACTCGTATTAATGCAGAATGGTACTTTAGAGTAGGGACTGATTTTCTATGTTGTCCTGAAAGACACAGTAAAGGATAATTGCTATTTTCATTAACTATCTCACCTACAGAGTTACTTGCCATGTCTTAGAAAGCCAGTAGCTTGGACCAGTTCTGAAGAAATACAGACAGCTGTCTCTTTGATACCCTGATAGCCAGAAGGAATATTCAGTCACTTCTGATAGACATTCAGTATCTTTTAATTGAATGCTAGCACTTCTTTATACAACCAAGCAAAATTCTTTGAAGTATACAGAACAGAAATGAAAACTAGCTAGGAGGATGTTTTGAGACCGAAATACTCCACTGCAGTCAGTGGGAGAAGATATCTACGGGTGTGAAACTGTCACAGTAAACTAACTTCTCACTTCCAATTCCTTCTTTAAAAAGAAAGCAAACAAACAAAATCAACAACAGCACCAACAAAAACTAAGCTCAAAGATACCACTATATTTTACATTCCACTGAGGTTTCATTCAGTTTTATTTTCCATGATCAGTTAGGTTTACAAGAAATGCAGACCAGTTACAACTAACAGTTAAAAAGACTGCAATTAAAGACAGAGCATGAGGTAAGAGTTGAGTGTACTGCATTTTGGAGTATCCATTGTTCTTGAAGAAAAGGGAAGCAGTCACTGGATAGACATTTAGCAGTGAAAGCTTTCCAAAGAAAAATGGAAAGTGGAAATGAAAGAGAAGGCAAGCAGAAAGGCAAGCAGATTGTCTCTTTGCTTCCCTTTAACCTCTCTCCTTTTTATTTAAAAAAACAAAACAGTAGCAAAACCTGAATATGGTGCTCCAGAAGTATGCCCACTGGAGGGTCAAAGTGTGTTGTCATGGCCTTGGGAGTATGAGCTTCCCTACAACATAAATAAATGAGTGCATAAACAATGTATTTTTCACGAGAGAGAAGATAGACATGAGAATTTAATGGAAGGCTGACATTTTATACCAAGAAGATCATATTCTATAGTGAGGGTGGTATATGAGAAAAATAGAACATATAAAGAAAAATCGAACTTATTAAGCTTTTGCTGCAAGAATGCCATTTTAAATGTTTTAATACATGCGTATTGATTCCTACTATTCCCTATCATTGTATGTAACTGATTTCCAGAAAGATCAAAATGTGACCATTAGCCATTGTGTCTGAATGTCATAAAATGATTATTTTCTGCCATACAATTTCAAAAAATGAAAGCCTTGTAGAATACTCATTCTTTTGATAAATCCAGCCCAGTGTTTTCAGTCAATGATTAACAAGGAAAACATCTGTCTAGGAGTTTTTTTAAATCTTGCTGCTTAAACTCAAGCATGTTTACTGCCCTGTGCTGGCAACGTGCACTCAGTTTCCACAGGTGAACCATGTCACACAAAATTGGCATTCCTGATTTTTAAATCTTAGTTAAATTGTAGCTCGCTTTGAAGTGAAACCACAAACAGTGGCGTAAGCAGGAACACACTGCAATTCAGTGCTTGCCCTCCCTGTGGCCTCCATGTACCCATGTTCGGACTGAGCATATGAGAGAGTTGAAAGAACTGCATTTTCACAGTTTTCTGTGTAAGCTATCAAAGCAGCATCATCACCTTACATTATAATTTCCTGCAATTACTTTGCAGGATTTCTCATCTAAGGATGAGAATGTAGTACCCTCATACAACAGAAAGCTGATACAAAGTTCCTGTACAAAGTTCCTGATATCAGCCAGAGGCATAGCATGTTACACTTACTA
>JAOWBP010002052.1:50991024-51003627 GCA_028571105.1 Tragopan temminckii | reverse complement strand
GTGGTAAGCAGAAAGGAGGAGCTGGTAGGCAGCCATTTAATATACCATTTAATACATTCAAGTATTTATTTAAAAGCTGAACTTTATCCACCCTCTTCTCCTTATTATTGTTTTTCTTTTTTTTTTTTTTTTTTTTTTTTTCAATCAGACAACTTTAGAGTGTAATTACCTTGATAAATATAGGGAGGAAGGCTGAGCAGATACAATTAATGCTTGCAACTCTTTTTTTCATCTGCTAGCAGTGAGCTTCATCATCCTTCACTCCCTCACAGTGTCATTTAATTCTAGTTTAAACAGCTCCTGTCTTTATTTCTTCATCTGTGATTGCCACGCCATTTCTCCTAGTCATGGCCCATGATATGATAATGATTTTGTGATCTTCTGGCATCTGTTCCATATTTGTTTTTCTTCAAGTTTCCTTTATGAATGCATTTCTTCTGATGTTTCTACCTAGCCTGAACAAAATATTTCAACTAGAGAGGGCTAAAGATATGATTCATACAAAATTAAGTTTAGAGGATTTTTCTGTCAGCTCCTAGCCCTCTTAATATATACACTTAATGCATGTAGTTCTCCCTGCCTCTGGATTTTGCTTTTGTTGTGCTAAAATTCATTTATATTGATTAACCACATTTGAGTTAAATAAGCAAACCCTGACTTGAAAAGAAAATCAATTATGTGTTTAATTTTCAAGATGTTGTCTTGTATGTAGGGAAAAATTTATCTCAAATTAAACAGGAACACAAAATAACACAGAAATACAGACTGATTTTTCAAAATCATGTCATTTAAATATATATATAATGAAAATCACTCAGTTTTTTTTTTTTTGTTTGTTTGTTTGCTTTTTTTTACAACTATTATGTCAATAATGAAGGAAAGAAAAGGGATTCAAAAGTACTTACTGAAAAAGACAAGATGATTTCCATTCTTTCTGCATCCTCATTCTCTATTTATGATGTTTTAGCTCATTTTGCAGCTGTCATATGGACAGCTCTGGAATCCACAACTCATGGTTTTAGCAAGAGTCTCGACTGTCAATTTTTATCAAGGGCTTTTAGAAGGTGTTAGTAATTTACATCATTGAATATGGATTGGCATTATCTTTCAGCCTGGCTAAACGAAATAACCTGAACTCTAAATGGCCATTTCTAATGAGAGTATTAGAACTCTGTATTCAGCAGTTTTACATTCAGTACGTCTTTTGAGAACCCTAATGAACTCATTCACTGTGGATTTTCCATTTGAAAATGTACCAGAAAAATGAAAGCATGTAAGAAAAAAGGTAAAAAATAAAAATAAATAAAAAATAACAGTACTCATCATGTATCTATTTCAAGACTGAAGGCTGGTCCAAACCTCCTTTACATATTGGTAAATTTACCCTGATACAATTTATGCTTTGTGTTTCTAACCCTCATTTTGTGTGGCTTTTGTTGTTGTTGTTTTTTGTTTTGTTTTGTTTTGTTTTGTTTTCCTGATAATTTATGTTGATAGGCCTCTGAGCATTTTTAAGGATTATTTGCATGCGCAAAATTCTAGGATTCTTCAGCCTGTCAACATCATCTCATATCTCCAATTTTTTTCAGATATGTCAATATAGTCTGAGCTTGTTCATGCCTAACACATACCCCAAATGATGCCCAAAATTGTATTCTTCTTTATTTTATTTCTGCACTCACCCATTACTTTACTCCTACAGGAGCTCTGGGATACATTTTCTGTCTAAATGTACAAAATGCAGTTGCCACAGGGGTGTATTGCTAATGAGAAGATGGTATTTTTCAGAGCCAAGTGCTGATATAAAGCATTTCATTGGACATTAATCCAGTTGCCTTAGAATCCTTAGGGCGAACATGTAGAAGATGAAAGGATGGTGACTCTCCCAACATACATTTTGGAGAATCAAGAACTATCTATCTGGCTTATTATTCTACAACAACTCAGGGCAAATACAGAGAGGCAGTCAAAACAACCCAGACCAAGCTAAACTAAAAACCACCATAGATACTGGCTACATACATGCAATACAATGAAATGAATATTGCATTACTCCTCTTTAGTGGGAACACTAAATATCAAAGTTCATTATTTCACACTACTTTTTAACCCTACCTATCTCAAACAGGCCTTGCATACCCTACTGCTGCAGTCTTACTATTCTCTACAGCTTGGTGATACGGTGAAACTTTCTGACGACTTTCAAAGACTAGTATAGGACATTATTTTAAATTATTATTATTATTATTTTTTGTAATGTACTAGTCCCTATGTCTCTCACAAGGCTTTCTATTCTGTGCTCTGCCATCAGTTACTCATCTCCTATGGTCCCTTAAATTCTGCCCATACCTATGGTTCTCAGACACATCTCTTTGTCCATGGTGTAACTCCCTTCTCATGTTCCATTACACCTCTCTTTCTCTTTTCAGGATACTTCCCTATTCTTCAAAAAGCAAAACTGCTGCACCACTTCTCCAGAAGCTCCTTTCCTTTCCCTTTCCCTTTCCCTTTCCCTTTCCCTTTCCCTTTCCCTTTCCCTTTCCCTTTCCCTTTCCCTTTCCCTTTCCTTTCCTTTCCCTTCCCTTCCTTTCCTTTCCTTTTTTTCCTATATTATCTCAGTTGCTTTGATATAAAATATTAAAGTTGATTTTGATTAGTTTCTCTTTCCTTCCTTTTATGTTTGTATCAGTAGTCTAGCACACAAACTAATCTTCTTATTCCTCCTTTTATAACTGTTCTAAATTCCTCTGTTCTCTACTGTAATCTAAATCCACGATAAGGCTCTCGTTCTCTTTTTTCTTTCTGTTTTATCTGATCAACAAATCATCCTCTCTTTTAGGCTTCCTGAACTTCTTTGCTTTCAAAGCTGAACTTACAGCTATTTATAACAACAGAGATGGATGCCAGTATCTGGAAGGGCAAAGCATGCTTAGATCAAACTGAAATAAGCAACCTAACACAGGACTTGCACTAGAATGAAGCAAGACCATGTTCGTTAAAAATGCATGTTAATTTTTTAAGGAATGTTTCCTACAGCAGTCTAACACAGGCTAAACCCGTTATTGCTAGCTAGGACTTCTTAAGAAAATAGGTATTAATGAAATCTTGCAGTCATCTTATGATGAATAGAGTCTAGTAGGTCCTTCAGCTCTCTGTGAAGAGAATATGTCTTTTAGTGGTAGAAAATTAAACCTTCATTCTCTCCTGTTCAGAGGGAGCTCTCAGGTATGCAGTTAAACAAATGGGATGTGCACCCCTTCTCTTTATTTATGCTGTTGGCAGTATCTGTGCAAACTTCATCCTTGTAAGACTGTTAGCATTACACCATTTAAGATTAATTGAGCAGAGTTATGAATTAAATTAATATAATTTCATTAATATTTGAACAGTATGTTACAAACTGTCTGGAAGGTTATTTATAGTTGTTTGTACATCACAACATCATAAATGCTTATTGCCTAAGTGAAAAACTTCTATTTAAAATACACTTGATGTTGTGAATTAAAATACACACTACAGGGTGGAAGCATGCAACAAACACATTAATTATTAAAATTGATTTATATGTGCATTAGCTAATTATTTTACTTATGTTTCCTAACTAGCAGAAGAATGAATCCATATGGTGTGACATAATTCCATAAATTAGTCAGACCATAATAAGTAAATTGACCTTGCTTCACCCCTCTAAGGAGACTTAAGTAGGGGAAAAAGAAAAAAAAAAGGAAAAAAAAAGTATTTTTTCATGCTCAGAAGTTCAATTATTCAAGCTCCAAGCCCTACACTGAGGTCATAATTTTACATTTATTCTGCTGATCCAAACATGGGCAACCTGCAGAGAATTCCCCAGAGCAGCAACCACCTAATCCATTTGGTGAAATGATTCACATGTTATCCATCAGATAATCTACATAGCGTTACTGTTGATGTAGAAAAACCACTATGTAATTTCCCAAATAAGCACATTATGTTAATTAAGAAAAGTCAGGAACAGAGAAAACAGGATAACAGGGAGTAAGGTAACAATATGCTCAGGCATAGAAGTCTTGAGATTCAAGTGGTGAATAAAGCAGGTCAGCACATTCAGAAAATAATAACCTAAAATATAACCTTTCTTATGAAAGCAATAACGCTGAAGCATACCAAAGGGAGATACAGAGTAGCAAACTGGATATGAATCTCTACCAGGAAACGAAGTAAGTCAGTATGATTTCAAGCTGGATATGTAGAAAGAGTGTGTGCCAGAATATCCAAACCCCTCTTCTACACAGCACTTATAAAGCCAGTTCTATAGAGGTTTCCATCTCTATGATGATCTCATATAGTGAGATCACTATAAGAAATTTTGAGAAAAATGATTAAATATATGCATGTGAGAAATAGAATTTTCATGCATGGAAAGATGAAAATAATTACAAAAAAAAAAAAAAGCAACAAAAAAAAACAAGCCAATTCAACACTCTACAAAAGGGAATCTAACAATAGACTCCTGAATTTACAGTTTACACCTTCACATATGACTTACTTAAACTGTACTTTTTTTTTTTTATGACAAGAATTTCTGCTTTACTTTGAAGTAGCTTTGAAGTTACTTAATTATGAAAAACAAACTTTTTAGTGAAGATTTAAATATGACAGATTAATGCACTATACATCCCCTTCCTTTAATTTTCTGCTGATTTTAAATAGTTTAATGCTTTTTCAGTATACATGTATTTTTTATATAGGGCAATTATCCAAATTGGCATTTGAAAAAGAAGTCACCAAAATTAACATAAAAAAAACCTCCAATAACCTTTAAGCTATTCCTCATCTAAATAACAGATATTCATCACTTAAAAAGACAAATTTGAAAATAAAATTCCACAAACATTTTTACCATTAAAGATTTTTCCCCATTCTATAACCAACTCTACTTGCAATTAAAGGTCATAATCAGTTTAAAACTTAGTTCAGCCAAAAAAGGGAGTAAGAATCTGCCAACAGTGCCAGATTATGCCTTCAATCAAAACAAGTAATTGAAGTGTGATTATTTACTGCTGTAGCAAAGCAGTTTGAAATGACTTTAGAAAACCGATGATCTCACCTCATCAAAACCATAGAATTCCTAAGTATACATGTATACATGTATTTACAAATACATATATTTTCAATATACATATCTATATATTTTGTATGTATTTTGTAATGACAATTTTTAATACATATATATTGTCCTTCAAATGGCTATGATCTGCATAATTCTCCTCCAAAAAATAAAGCACAAACAAAAAGAAATAGTAGAATGACTGCAAAGATTCATGTTAATCACTGGGAGTAATATAAAGGGTTTTTTTTAATGCTTTGTGAGCCTACATCAGTTGGCCTATGGAGCTAAATGAATTAAGTGGTGAAATAGAGATTGAGAAATGGTGGTAGTTGACAATGCCTGTAAATATTTGCTTTTCTATGGACAATGCTTATGAATGCAAAGTTCCACTGAACTTAGCTTCCTAGTAAAATATTCATTTGTTTAGATCGCTTCTTCATACCTGAATATATATATCAACTTGCAAGGTATATATCACATGCAGGTTCTGCAGTCCTACGGGGATTCTAAACTCAACACAGCTAAGACAAAGGTCTGCAAGATGCATTTTAACTTCTATATTTTTTTTCTGCTTGTAAAACCATTTTACATTGCAGTAACAAGGCAGAAAAGGCAAAAATGTAAGAAAAGTGTCTGCATGCAAGTGAATCACATTATGAAGTTATCACTGAAGATAACTCCAATATAATGAGATTAGTTCAAATTGGGATCATTTTCCAGTCTCCTTTCAACCTGAAGGTCTCCCTCAGATGCTAGTCCCACAAGTCCATTTGAAGCACGTGGATGCTCACTGAGACTTTTTTATGTTGCCTATTAAAACACAGAAGACAGTCTCTACTGAAACCTGCACTGCATTCATCAGCATGGTGTTGAAATGGTGAGTTAGTTTGATTGCAAAAGCAGAGGCAGAGAAGCTCTTCAGTGTCTTCTGAATGAAACTTATTTTAAATACCTGCCACCTTATACCCTGTGCTGTTACAGTGCCTTGTTTCAACTAACATCAGCAGAGGCTCTGCCAGCTGTGCCCACTCTTTCGTCTTTCTTTCAGTAATAGACACATTAAAGGGGAAACATAACCCCCATTTTCAAGCAGGGAAAAACAATAACAACCAGAGACTTAGAGGCCAATCAGTCTCACCTCTGTGCCTGGCAAAATCATGGAGCAGATACTCCTGAAGGCCCTACTAAGGCACAAGGAGAATAAAGATGAGGTGATTGGTGGTAACCAGCATGGCTTCACTGAGGGTGAGTCATGCCTGACAAATGTGGTGGCCTTTTATGATAAAGTTACAGCCTCAGTGGATCAAGGAAGAGCAATTGATGTAATATACCTGGACTTGTGCAAAGTGTTTGACACTGTCCTGCATGACATCCTGGTCATCAAATTGGAGAAAAATGGATTTGATGGATGGACCACCTGCTGGATGAGGAACTGGCTGGATGGTCACACTCAGAGAGTTGCGGTAAATGCTCAGTGTCCAAATGGAAACCAAAGAAGAGAGGCATTCCTCAGGAACTGGTGCTGGGACTGGTTTTATTTAACATCTTTGTAGGCGACATGGACAGTGGGATCCAGTTGCACCCTCAGTAAGATTGCAGATGACACCAAGCTGAATTGTGCAGTTGACACATTAGAGGGAAGAGATGCTAACCAGAGGGACTGGGACAGGCTTGAGAGGTGGACCCATGCCAGTCTCATGAAGGCCATGTGCAAGGTCCTACACTTGAGTTGGGGCAATCCCAAGCACAGATACAGGTTGGGCAG
This sequence comes from Tragopan temminckii, assembly GCA_028571105.1. Classification (NCBI taxonomy): domain Eukaryota; kingdom Metazoa; phylum Chordata; class Aves; order Galliformes; family Phasianidae; genus Tragopan; species Tragopan temminckii. Next base: position 50,996,773 of record JAOWBP010002052.1, on the reverse strand, counting down.
AGAATGGCTTGAGAGCAGCCCAGAGGAGAAGGATTTGGAAGTATCGGTTGATGAAAGACTCAACATGAGTTGGCAATGTGTGCTTGCAGCCCAGAAGGCCAACCGAATCCTGAGTTGCAACAAAAGTGTGACCAGTAGGTCGTGGGAGGTGATTCTGCCCTCCTATTCTGCTCTTATAAGACCCCATCTATAGTACTGAGTCCAGTTCTGGGACCCCCAAACACAAGAAGGACAGGGAGTTGTTGAAGCGGGTCCAGAGGAGGACCACAAAGATGATCAGAGGGCTGGAGCACCTCCCCTACAAGGTCAGTCTGGGAGAGCTGGGGCTTATCAGCCTGGAGAATAGAGGACTCCAAGGACACCATACAGCAGCCTTCCAGTACCTGAAGAGGCCTACAGGAAAGATGGGGAGGGACTTCTTATAAAGGCACGTAGGATGAGGGGAAATGGTTTTAAACTGGAAGAGGGTAGATTTAGACTAAATATTAGGAAGAAATTCTTTTCTGTGAGGGTGGTGAGACACTGGAATAGGTAGCCCAGTAAGGTTGCGGATGGCCCCCTCCCCGCAAGCATTCAATGTCAGGCTGGATGGGACTTTGAGCAATCTGGTGAAGAGAGAGTTGTGCTTGCCTATAACAGGGGGTTGGAAATACATGATCTTAAAAGACCCTTCCAACCTAAGTCATTCTATGAGTCTGTGATTCTATGATTCTATGGTTTTTTGATTCTATGATTTTTTGATTCTAACACTTAGGACTGCAGTTAACTGACAGAAGTTGAAGATTTGTTGGCTTGAAGAGCCCCAGCAGAGAAAGCAGGCAATGAAATTAGCACAGTCATCACCCTTTGTTGCTTTGTGGTGCTTCATCCCTGACAACAGGTTTTGGTCTCAGAAATGGGCAGCTTGACTTGACTCCTTTACCTTGCCCACCACTCCATTTGCTGTTGCTTTATGAGGTTGCAGTAAGCTGCAAGCTTCCAGGGAATCTAAAAATGGCTCTCAGCGTTTTATATCACTGAATCTTTCTCTCAAGCATTTGTGCTCAAAGGGACATCAATTACTCCAAAGCAGAGACTGATAGCTTGTATGAAATATAACTGGAGCCCAGTGCCTCTAACTCACATCCTACCTGATCCAGAGAAGAGTGATCCATGATTGACAGGGTGAGTGCTATGACATACAAGGTGATAAGAGTGTGGCAGCACTGAGCAGAAAGAGGTCATCGGGCCAAAACAGTTAATAACAAAGGAATGGCTGCACAGCACTCAGGATCTGTGACAATGCGGTCTTGTGGAAGAGCAAAGTCCCCAGGAGAACACCCACGCTGAGACTGAATCATCTTTCCTTGCATTTGGTAATGTTCCTGTTTTTCGTATGAGTTTGATGAGTTCTCCTCTGAAGTGAGGCGCTGCTCAGGTGGCAAAATATGGCCTCTTAACAGAGCAGTGAAGTTCGGGACTAGTTCAGTAAGAATATTCCTGCTTCTCACCCTCAGAGTAATTTCAGGCTACATTAGGCTGCCATATAATACATTTTGCACAAATATTTACTAAGGACTGAGTGACCCAATAGTACTGATATATCTGTTCTGGTTTGTGACTGCTTCTTTTCTCACCATGATCTTCTTAAGAGAGAATCTCTCACTTTCTGCATATTTCGTTTACAGAGAAAGTAATTGAAAAATCATCTTGCCTCTGGCTGCTATGCAGAATATAAGAAAATGCCATTTTTTTCCTGACTCTCTTCATATTAAAAAGTCCTCTAATACTAGTTCTTCATACTAAAAAGTCCTCTCTTCATACTAAAAAGTCTCTAAATGCAGAATGTGACTTTTAGGAATTCCCTCAGAAGCAAAATAACATATGCAAGGCAAGAAAGTGTCTGTTATCAGATCAACGTTCAGATGTGAATGAGGAATCATGTACCTGTAACCTTGTTTATTCCTAACAGCTACATCAGTTGGTCTGAATTCTGTTTCGTATGTTTTGTACAATTTTTGTAGGGGCCTCAGCAATGCTGGCAGAGAGACGTGATCAAAATTTGGGCTAGTAAGACAAATGAGGGACAGACATAGGGAGGCTCTGTGGTCACACCTTGAGAAGTAACTGCTGATATATGAGGCTCAATGCTTAATAATTTACTAAAATATCGTGAGTGAAATTTTCAAATGGTATATTTGGGAATTTAGCCCAAGTATGAGGTATGATGACATCAGCAGATAAAGTCTATATTAGGCACCACAATATCACAGAATCATTACAGTTGGAAAAGATGTCTAAGATCATCTGGTCCAACTGTCCATGTACTACCGATATTGCCCACCATGTTCTCTTCTGGGCACTGTACTTCAGGTAACATTGAAGAGAATCCAGAGAACAATGACTGTGATTGTGAGTTTGGGAAAATGGTCTAATATCACAACTAGAAGAATTAGTACAGTCTAAAGAAGTCTAAAATAAACAGCAGAATGTGTTACAACAATTTCAGAATATGTGAAAAAGACCTAAAGATAAACATAATCAACTTTACTGTGTTTCCAGCCTGAAAGATGTGAAACCTAATGCTAGTTTTTAGCCAAGAAAATTTTGGTTGGAAAACTTCCAAGTTATGAATAATGTTAACTATGAAGGTAAAATTGCTGCCATGGTTAGACATTGCAGAATAGATTTTGCAAAGATCTGTAAAAGATGATAAAGATCATTTGATCATCCCTCAATGCATAAAGTGAGATCTGCTGACTTCTTAAGGTACCTTGGAACTCTTAGGGTGCTTACTATGTCTTACTTTACAAATAATACATACATTAATATAATTTTTTAGTAAGCAGATTATGACTGAACCATATTAATAAAGCTAGAAAATGGATAAACTAAGAGCAGAGTTTTTTTTTCCCAAGGTCATATGTCCAGGTCAGTTGTTTTCTTGCCTGTTATCTCCAGCAGCTGTGTCTGCATTAAATTGGCCATGTAAACTGTTATTTTATAGGAAGAGGATACAAAAAGGTCAGTGTCCAATCACTGCTTTGTCTTAGATGTTGGGTAAATAAAAGCTATGTGTATATGTATTTCAACACTGGGACAAAATAGCTAAGGCAGGCATGCTCAACCTGTGGCTCATGAACTGCGTACGGCCTGGCAGCCGCCCCCTGCTCTGCGCTATCATGTTGCTGGCTCTGTCCCACTGTGTGGCCTGGCCTGTCCCCTCAGCACCAACTGAATGAACTCCATTCAGGCTGAAACCCAGGCATGGGGAGTGCGCAGTGCAGTGCCAGCTTAAGCTATGGCAAATAAGCTTATGCATTTTGATACCCTGGCTAAACACAGTCCTGTAAACAGAAAAATATAGGCAGCTGTGCTCTCTGTTTTGGTAAAGGAATTTGAGAAGAGGTTTCGAGATTGCTGAAAAAATCATCAATTTTTTTTTTTCTTTATTTGCAACTCCATTTTCAGTCAACATAAATACATTGCTTGTATATTTTTAAATGGATTCACTGCCACTGAACCAGAGTGATGTGTTTCACAAAAGCAGGGTCAGATTTCCCACTAGCTTTATGCTTTTGTTGTTTTCTTTATTATATGTTTTAATAAAAGCATAAAAATTAAAATACTTTTTGCTACTTTATATACATTAACTATTTTATATATCTTATGAGGGCTCCTACTTTATGATGTCAACTCACAACATCAGGGGTGATGTGGCAGTAAAGGTGAAACCTTCCCTCCAATATTCGTTTTTTGTTGTCATGTGACAGATGGCAGCAGAGAGGCAGTCTGACATATTGGCGTCTGACATGGAAATGCGTATGAAGCAAAGGTGTGTCACTGAATTCCTCCATGTAGAAAAAATGGCAGCCATTGACATTCATCGATACTGTGATGGGTGGTGCATTTCAGCCGTGACAGATGGTGAGTCACCTCTGTTGGTACAGATTTTTAAAAGTGCGGCATGCAAGCCCTTGTTCACTGCTGGCAAAAAAGCATAGCTGATGTTTGTGACTATATGCAAAAATAATATTTTGTAGCTGAGAATTTTCTGAATCAAACAGTGTTATTGTGCTTTTTATATCTGTTGTAATTTTCAAGGAAATAAATAGGAGGTATTACTTCCAGAGTGACCTATGTATATGCAGCCCAAGAAAATTCTTTTTAAGTCAGTGTGACCCAGGCAAGCCCAAAGATTGGACATCCATGAGCTAAGGTATGCTTTACGGGCTCCGGGTGTTAAGGAACATCTTTAGTGTGCTCTAATAACTGCCTATGTGTCTCCATGCACTACTGATAGGAGGGTAGGTACAGGTAGTGAAAAGGCTTGAAGCAGGTCTCAAAGTTGTTATTTCTTTGAAGTTGTCTTTCCAAAAGGCAATCAATAGCTCTTTGCAGAAAGGCAACTGAAAAAATTAAGCAATGATGGTTGCTGCTATTTATTCAAGAGCTAGTACAGAAGAGGAAAGTAGAAAGAAACACTGGCAGCAGGAATAGGAATGCTGTATGACATTGCCTGGCTGTGTTGGATGCAGAGAGAGTACTTGGCATGAGCAGAGCTAATTCTGATACCTGAAACCGATACAGAGCACTTCAGTCCACACACACACAAAAAAAAGTCTTTATGTAACAACAAAATGGACAACTTACTTTTTAATATTTCACATCAGCTGAAAAACCTTAAAAGCAGCCACAAAACACTCCCTACACACACATTTTGTTATTTTTTCTTTTCTGTGTTGCCATGAAAAATGCTTTCTTTTCCCTGAGTGCTGTTTGTCAGCCCCTGAAGTTCTCTTGCTTTGGGCATCCAGACAAGAAAGGACCAAAGCAATAAGTAGTATATAGGGCTGAGAAGGCATGCGCTAAGCAGTGTTTGTAATTGTATGCTAGGGAGGGAGAAGAGTTCTGTATTTGTACATTCCACTTAAAGTAGCATCCAGTGGAAAGGTGAGAGAAAAGAGACTGGAAGCACAAAAGAAGAGAAGGACAATTAGAATGGTAGTAATGACATCATGCTCACAAATCAAGTCTTTAAGTGTTTCTTACAATCACATTAATATCACACTGTGCTGATTACATAGAGTCTCCTCTCATCTCTAGGCCTCCGACAGATGTGTCATAGCTCCGCACAGAAGTTTTAGCCTGTATGAAGTATCCCAGAGGCCTTATGATTTTGCTAGCATTACTACAACCTGCCATTAGATTTTCTGCTTTACCACGTTGTTGCTTTCTGTCCTAGCTTTTTTATTCTGCTTGCAGACCTGCAAGTCAATATTGGTTAATCATTCAGAAGGACCTGCACTTATATTCTCCCTAGGGGGGGCTGATACTGGTTGATGCTGATATAAGACCACCCAGAAGTATCTGCACACTTGAAAAGCTACAGCAGCAGCAGGTGACACATGGCCACATTTCAGCAAGAAGAGACACAGGGTTGGAGTGGTGTCAGAGCACCAGAGGCACGCACAAGATACTGGTCAGCCAGGTACTGTGGGATGTCTGCAAGAACTCATGGTCATTGGACATCACTTCTAGAGAAGGAGGCACCCCGACTTTCTGACAACTAGTGTAAACCATCAGTTCCCAGAGGAAGTGCAGTAATGTACATGAAGATGCACCGTGCATAAGTGGAAAAATGACTCGCAAATGAAAAAGATGACAATGACAATCAGTCCACAAGAAATACAAAGCTCAGACACATCCTCATCTCACAAGAATGGCTATTTACTCCTTGAGACAGTTAAGGCTTCCAGCACTTCATTTT
>JAOWBP010002052.1:50964181-50990924 GCA_028571105.1 Tragopan temminckii | reverse complement strand
AAGCTCAGACACATCCTCATCTCACAAGAATGGCTATTTACTCCTTGAGACAGTTAAGGCTTCCAGCACTTCATTTTAACAGTGCTCTTTTCTGTTACAATCATGTTAGTACAACTACAGCACAGGACGTAAAACATGTGGCTGAATGACCCACTGCCAGCTGATAATTATTTATAGTTTATACTATCAGGAAATTGTGCAGGCAACCAATTGCCTAAAATTTACTTACATAGAATATTCTTCCATAACAAAGTCTCAAAAATCATATTCTATTCCCACAAGATTCATGAATCTTATGGAGATGCTTATTCAGGAAATAATTATTTGTATTTATTTGCCTCTGTTAATGTACTCTCAATTTTAAGAGACTTAACCAAGCTAATAACACAATCACATATATTAATGAGGGGAAAGAAACAGACAGTTTTATTCTCTAGCTGAGTACCATTGTCCTCTCTCTTTGTGATGTGCTTCTTAACGAAATACCATGAGGGATTTTTACCATGTCTGCATTCCTTTGATATCTTGTACTTGTCTGGTCTCAAAATCTTTGGTATTGTGTTGAGCATCTCTGCTTAGCTGAAACCATGCCAATGACAGAAGGGTATTTTTTTACTGCTTTCTTAGGTTGATGCTTTCTTTGAAGGCTCCCTGCTCATTTAAATCTTTGTCTGGTACTTAAAAAGCAGCAGCACTTGCCCATGTGACAGGCATCGGTGTTCTGTCTGCTTGGTCTCATGTGCCTCGCTTTGGCTTGTTGTAAATCATAATTCACAGACAAGATGCTGCTATAGCCTGAATGAATGGATGTTCTGAGAAACACAAAATGCTAATTACTAAATGATAGTCAGATGCAATGTGTTCCTGCTTGTTCAGGATTGTTACTTCTAAAATAAATTTGTTTCTTAGTGTTGATGATAGCTTTTTACTTTGGCCACTAAATTATCTTGAATAAATTCTGGGAAGTTTCTGAATACCTCTGAGACAAAACGTGTTGTGTTTGTGTGACAGTAGCCTAACATCAGTTAAAGAAATTGGTGATACCTGTTAAACAGACTACTTATTTTCAGACATATCACTGGATAAAATCTAAGCATAGCTTTCAAGCAATTGTTTTACAAATAAAAGAAGAGAGGAAACAGTGGGAATAACAATTTCATGGTATTGTGTAGTGTGGTGCATACAAGGAGTCCAACCTTTGCTGTACAGAGCACCCTTTTTCCTGGACTGCCTTTTTTTTACTCATCTTCAAATGATACTGTTTCCATTTGCTAAGCATCAGCATTATGCTAGATGGACAAGTACAAACAGAATCACTCAGCCAACACATTTATATCAAAGAGTTTGATCTAGGATGTGCTCAGCACCCTTTGAAGACCTTCAGCATTTTTTTCAGGATCAGAGAGACAAAAGTTACCAAAGGCACTATAAAGGAAAAAGAAGTAATTATGAAGACTTCATAATTTGCCCTAGATTTTACAGTAGCAGCTAGCAGTTCTTTTGAGTCTTTACATCCCGTTTTTTTCTCAAGCAATAGTAAATAGCAATTAGTCCTAATAAGTGCAGGTATGTAGTAGTTCAGTGTCAGTTACTGTCTACCCAAATGAATAGAACAACAAAGTTAAAAGAATTGGGGTATTTCAAAATTGGTGCTTAATTAGTAATGTTCTTTCACTTACATTCAGACACACTGGCTGTAGATAACCCAGAAATGTCAAGCGAGATTATGCATGAATGATAGTATAGGTACTGATATAGAAAGATGTTTAACACTAATAGTGAGGGATGGAGCAGAGAGTATACACGAAACAGAGCATCTGTGCATTCATAGAGGATGTGAATGTGTTACTTAGAACTAGCTCTGAAGAGCCTGATGTTAGAAGGGGAGGATTTCTCCCTGTTTTTTTTTTTTTTTTTTTTTTTTTTGTCACTTGGCTTCTTCATACGTTCTTAACTCTTCTCTATGGGTTCTTGCTTACCTTGCCTCTTCACACATTATCAGCAAGAGCATGAGATTAAATATGATGCATTTTGGCCACTCCTGGAGGAGGTGCTTTAAGTGAAATATCTGCTGGCCTTTGCAGCTCACCTGTGGGAACAGTGCAAAACAGCACTGAGGCTGGAGACTGCTCCACATTAACAGAATTGTCAGAGAACAGATCTGACACATTTAAAAGACACTACTGAAACAGAGCTCTACCAAATATCCGTGCAGCCAGAGAACAAAATTATTTAATACGAGAACATTCCTCTTTATCTCTTTCTCCCTGCAGACTTCAAACACCCATTTCACAACAGGGATGTAACAATATAAGGTTTCTCTTTTTAAATTGGTAGGGTGGAGCTTTTTCTCTTGGTTTCTTTCTCAGAAAAGGTTGGATAGTAGAACTAAGTTAGTTTCAGTCATTCTCATACTATGGAAAATTTTATATGTTTTATATGTGGCAGAATTATCCACTAGCAGAAGTATTTTATCAAGCTAGGCAACCATGAAGGTTGTAACTACGTCAGCAAGCAGTGCAGACCACCAGGTACTGAACAGCAAAACAGCTGGACCTGAGAACCTTATAACACGTTAAGCACATACCAGGTTCTTCTGTTTTGGTTTGGTTTGAACTTTTGATCTAGCCCTGGTCTGATCCCATCAGATGAATGCCTGTTTAGGGCTCTCATGCCTGAGGTGTCCTACAGCAGCTTCCAGTTATGTTTAATGCAGAAGGAGATCTTCGCTTGATGTGAACCACAGCACTGAAAGTTTTATCTGGCTTTCATCAGAAACATAACACAAATATAGATGCATGTGAGCTGTACTAAGGATAACATTGCAAGAACTCTAGCAAGGGTATCAACAAAAGTTAGCCTGCCTCCCATGGGCGCTGTACACCTTAATCTTACATTTGCTTGCACAAGGGCTCCATTCACATCTGTGAAGCTCAGAAACAGAGTTTCTGCTTTCAACAGAATTCAATTCAGGGTTCAGCAGAACCATGAGTTAATGATGCTTGCCTATGCTCGCTGCTCAGTGTGGAATATACACGTGAGCATGATTGCTCACTAACAGAGAAATGTCAAAATGAGAACACCCAGGACTTAATTCTCATTTTAGAACAACTGATAAATGAAAAAAAGTCCTAAAGTGGATAAGTAAGAGAAAAGCGGGAACTGAGCAAAGCTTTTGCTCTACAAAGAAAGTCAATTGCAGTTTATTCTATGACTAAGGGTAAATAATGGAAGATACAGAGGAGGAAAGTATAGAAATTACTCTCAGCTGAAAGATATTAATAATAAATTCAGATGGAATGAATATGAATATTAAATTTGACTTGTTCATGTGATGCTATCAGAAATCAAATTAGATACTCATTTTAGGAAAAGGGTAGCTTTACAGACTGTACAACTCACTGAGGTGGCAGTAGCATTCTTAAAGACACTGTATCTGCAAAAACCCAGTCAATAAAGTCTAACCTGTTTCTTCATTTTTGTTTCCATTCCTTTTTATTGGGATTATTGCTTAGTCTGAACTACGCATTTAAATATTACTAATTCACACAGCCCAGCTGATGCTGCCTCAGGCCAAAGTGCAAAGCAGCTCCTATCTTATATCCTCTCCAACTCCAATGTATGCTGCCTGCAGTGGCTTTGAGAGTTAGGCAGTTATAGGCAAATTCCTCTTGAATTATACCCCAAAATATTGCCTGTGAGTAACAATCTAGAGAGTATGCGTGTGTGATGTGGAGCCGTAAGGTCAAATGCATTAAGTAGCAACTAAAACATTAAGTTTTACTGTGAACTAACATGGTGCCCATTTTAAAATCCCCACATGTGGGAAGAAAGAGAAAGCCTTCTGCAGTTTACTCATAAATATTTATAGGATTATTAAATCCATTGTGTAGTGAATAACCAAATGAATTCTGATATAAACCAGCTCAGCTTCTCTGTTTATATAGTGTATCTGACAGAGTGTAATTAGAAAACACATTTCTTTTTTTTTTTTTAAATTTCTTCTCCAGCTCCTTGAAGCACCTAGACTTTGATCTTAGCAAAATGGAACTGGAATTTTTCAGGGACCTGGCATCTTACAGATTAGAAGCGCACACATTCTTAAAAAAAAAAAAAACAAAATTATATACTATGTAGTTTAGTTTATATTCACACAAACATATCTTGTAAGAACAAATGAATATATTATATACTTCATCCTATATTTTCGATCCTGGCAGGAATTTCTACCACTGAATAGAGCAAGTCCAGAAAAAGAACTTAATTCTACAGAATTGAGAAAGGAATACTGTTTTTGTTATTTAATACTTTAAAACAAACAAACAAACAAAAAAACTAAAAAGGAAGCAATGTGAACCAGGCATAGGATGTGAATTTTGACTTAGTGTATTCATGACTGGGGCAACTGACAAGGTCTACTATTTCTGAAAAGCATAAACATTCAGATTCAGCCTTCTTTTTGTATATATTCTGGTTGTCCACCAGTATTCAGTTTATTTTCTGTTGAAGGTTCTTTTTTCTGTATATCAGAAAACCGTAATCTGAGCCACAGACTGAAACGCTGATTTCAGCAACAAATTGGAAACAGAAAACTAAGAGATGAAAGGAGTGGGAAAGTAAGTCTATACTGTGCAGATGTACTTTCATTCTCAAGAGCCTCTGTTTCCTCAAATGAAAGGAATTCTGTCTCAAAAAAGGTTTTAATTCACCATGGAAATATGCAAAACATATTCAAGGCAAAGTCCTTACATATGCTATAGGCACAGATGATGTTCCATGTAAAGCATCACTTTTATCTTTATTGTTTTGAATATGTTGGATCGTAAGAATGGATTCACTCCAACTGCCACTTCAAAGCTGCACAGATAATCCCACATCCCTCTTGCTTTGTTTGCATTTTTAATTTTCCTCAAGTAAAAGCAGAATCAAAGACATTTATTCTCTGAAAAATTTCTGTACAACCTCCCTCAGAAGTCCAGTTTGTCTGCAGCAGGGTAAGTTACAAAGTTCTTAACTCATTTGAGGATATTTTTCTTCATGTTTTACTTATTTCACGTGATAGAGTGCTTCAATTTCTCACTGGATGGAAGTCATCAGTCTCCACCATGCTCAAAAATTCTTCTGTACATCATGGAGCCCCTAATTTGTGGAGCACGTGCTGGTGATGAAACAGGAGAAGCAAGATGAATTAAATTGTTTCTGAGGCACATGACATTCATAGTCACTGAGCCTGGAATGCAGATGTCAATAAAAGCAAGGTCAGATTCCAAACCAAAGAACATTCTTGCCTTTTCTGGCCCCTGAGTCTGAAAAACAGGCTTGAGTATAGGCATCCTGTTCCCAGTTCCCTTGTCATCCAGCTACAGTTTCCATGGGCCAGTGGTGGCTTGCTCAAAGGAGAGAAACAACTGCAATTGTAAAATTCTTTCATTTATTTGTGATGAGGACCCAGGTGACAACAGACAGTGAGCAGAACAGGTCTGGTACCTCTTCATCTAACAGCTCAGACCCTTCTCTTCAAACTAATCTCTGTTCTTGCTCCAGAAGGGATCCCAAAATATTCAGTTCTCATCATTACATCTACCACTTTATGTTTTGTGTCCCAGGAAAAGGATGGGAATATTAACACGAAATAGAAACAGTTAGTTTGGAAGGGTTTACAGATCAAGCATTTTTCAAAATTATTACTGTTCAAATAACTTCAAGCACAAAGACAATGCAAGTTAGGGAGCTTTAAGTGAGTAAAGTCTTTTTCTAGATGACATTATTTCTTCAGACAGTTTGATATGCAGTGGCTGGTAGTTAGAAATAAATGTTGTCATGTCCTTCATGAAATCAGGCAGCCTATATAACAAATCTGGGGATGCATCTGTAGTCTTAGATGTTGTTCTTCATTTTGCATGGGAAAGGATTTTCAGAAGGCACTGACAAAGGTGTTGAAGTAAATTACTTCAGTCTGTTGGTTTTTATATTCAAAACTTTTAGTGTTTCTTTCTAAAATAAGCTAGGTGAAATAGTCTGGGCTAGCTGATATTACTAGCAAAGCCTAAGTCAGAGTCCTTTCAGACAAAAGAACATAAAAATATAGTTTCTTTTTCTAGCAGGAATGATTTCTTGTGAGGCTGCTTCTGGGAAAACCCCAGCATGGCATGGTTTCCCATCACTTACTCCCAGTTATATGCACCATAACAAAATACACAGGAAATTGATTTAGCTTCAGTGACACTGGCAATGAGGTAACAGATGCTCTTGTACATAGTTCATCCAGATCTCCCAGGTAAAGAAAAGAAAAAAGTAATGCTGAAAAGTAAAATAAACTTGAGGCTTGTCCAGTGGTGTTCTAAGACTCAAAACTATTGCTCCTCTATGAGTTTTATTTAGGGAAGGCATTTTCATGCAGTATGTTTGGTATGTCATGGTATTTCACCATGAAGAAATGGTGAAATTACTGGCTCACTCCTGTTTGCCTGAGTAAAAAAAAAATAAAAAATCAGTATCGAGGTAGTGGGATCAAATTTGTAAGAAAGACTACAGGTGATGGAAAGGGTATTTCAAATACCCACTATGTGTGATTTCACTCTTGAAAACTCACTCTAGAAATCAGTGTTTTCTTTCCTTGAATAAAAACTTCAGCTACCCTGATATACGTGTTCTCAATGTAGTTTTAATTTTCCACGTTGATCTTTGTATTTTAAATGTTTTTATTTTGTATAAAATCATGTGTATTAATATCAGGTGCATTTTAAGATAACCAAAAGGATAAAAATAAGCTAATTACAAGTAAGAAAGAAAATGATAGTGTAATTTTAAGTGGTTGTTTTTTACACAGTGATTTTTAATTCACAGTGATCATCAATTAAACTACATAGCAGGAATTTACATAGAAGTTAAAAGAAATATAAGCTAGATTGCTTCTGCATTACTAGAAATGATTTCTTGAAAAATCTTTATGTATGTCATAAGTTCAGATGGAGGCTCAGCACCATACAGTTGCTGGCTTGCTCCCCTTTTGCTCCCAGTGGAATGGGGAAAAAGTGAAAAATAAAAAACGAAGTAGAACTCATGAGTTGAGATAAAACTATTTACTAAGATTGAGAAAAGGAAAATAGTTATGTATATATATACATAAAGGTACGTAACAAGCAATGCACAAGCAATTGCTCACTACCCATCAACCAATGCCCAGCTAGTTCACTGAGCAATGGAAGAGAGTGCAATGAATCCCTTCAAAACTCCTTTTGCTTGATGGCATATGGTATGGAATATCCCTTTGGCCAGTCTAAGTCAGCTGTCCTAGCTCTGCTCACTTGGGCCCTCCTTGAGCCCTTTGCTGTGAATGGCCTTGGCTCTATACAACACTGTTTAGCAGCAACTATAAATATCAGTGTGGTATCAGTATTGTTTTTCTCCTAGAACCAAAACATAACATCGTACCAGACACTCTGAAGAAAAAAATTCCATCCCAGCTGAAACTAAGATGGTCTTTCACAACACATTCATTAAATTATCATTTTGATTCAGACTAACATCAGAATTGTGGAGAAATACCATTATTCATAATTTCTGTTTTTTCCATGTGGGCAACTGTTTCAGTTGAAGCTTTCTGCCTATTCTCCAAGGGCAAGAAGAAATGAATTTGCTTTTCAGGCTTCTACCTTAAGGTGATTTTGTTCTCTCAGAATTGTTACTGACATGTGAAGAAAACTTACAAGCTGAAAGTAATTCACATCAGTCTCCCTTTCAAGACCACTAGCAATCTTACCTGTTCAAATCATAATCAAACCACAGCAAAGAAATTATTCAAGCATCAGTTTCACTCTGTCTCTGTCTATTACGTACCTTCAGAGAACACAACAATCCTTATATAAACGTATTCCTAACCATAATCTAAAATACCATCCTTCTCACTTCTGTTTGTCCATTTTCATTCCATGACCTGAAACTCATTTCTTTTGCTTTATGAAAGCGCAATAAAATTGCTTTTTCTCTTAGGCAAGCCTGACAACCACTGAAAAAACAAATAAAAGTAAAAAAAAAAACACACCAAAGACAAATTCATCACGCATCTCTACCTTCACTACTACTGTGATATAGGAAGGCATCACTTCTTAGGCACTCATAAACCTGTGCCTCACCTGTACTCATGTTGTATTGCAGTTGTTATCTAGATACTACAATCTGCAACCAATGTGAATGAGTCTTGTGGTTTATAACCCTTCCTTCCTTCACTTCCTTCCTTTTGTGAATCACAGTGTTGCAGCACCATCTTCCCTGAAAGGCACTGAAGGAGCAAAAGAACAAGTCTGGTGGCACGACTAAGTTTTACAACACTTTCTGCAATACTAGGGCATGAACAAAGAACAGATAAACAGATATGTTATGGAATCTTCCTAAATCAAAAGACATTTTTCAAGAACACCTTGTCTTTCTGTGAGTAGTTCTGAGAGGAGCACATATGCATATTGACCTTTTTCCTCAGTGAAAGACAAATCATGCCCTCAAACCTCGAGGAGTCTGAGTTGTTCCACTGCTTGTTTAGTGAAATTCCAGCTCTGTGCTTCCACATTTCCTTAGGACAGTGTTAGTGCAGAACTTAGAGAGTGTTACAAATCATCTGGGACTGTAGTCAAGAGGGAAAAATAGAAATAGTCAGGTCACGTTCAGGTGGCAAATTTTAATGTCAGAGCTAGGCTGCAAATTCAGTACATGATTAAAAGAAAAATGTCCCATCGGTGAACAGCTCACACAGATATGATTTTTAATCAGTGAATATTTTCCCCAGTATAAGAAAGACCAGTCACATGGTTAGCGATGTTGTAAGCAGAAGGAAATATTCCGATGACTACTAGCAAGCACAAATCTATTGCTGTTAGGATCAGCAAGACTGCAGTGTGAGGCTTGCTGCTGGTGTGCCTGCCTTCTGTACAGTAGGCAGACTCAGGCTAAGCACATTCAGGCTAAGAACACTCAGGCTAAGAAATCGGCCCACCTTGGTAAAATACCTTCTCATTATTTAAAAATGTGTTTGCATCTAAAAATCAATTAGGAAAAGCAAAACCTATTCAGCCACGTGAGCACTTCACCTAGAGAAGGAGCTTATTTCCTTGAGTGACATATCAGCTTTGCAAATGGAGCGGATGTGATAACAGCATGCTGCTGGGGACACAGCAGGGCTGTTTGTATTGTATTGCAGCTCGGCAAAAAGGTGCTAATATGATTGCATCTTCCAAAGAAGCCACCACGTACTGATTGCCACAGAGGTTCCTGAAAGTTTGGTGGTATTTGGAGAGGCATGAAGAGGAACATCCTTGGAGTGCTGTGCTATTGCTTAAGCAGGAATTTCCAGGATGTTTGGTATCTCAGTAGCACATGATTTCAGCATTCTGACTGATGTCTTTACCACTTCCACTACCTCTGTCTGTCTGCTGGGATGCTGTGTTATATTGGAACCAGCAGCCACTGGGCTTACTGTGTGCTGGGCCACTGCAACTCCCAGTTCAGTGTCAGTTCAGGTTAACTTGAAAAACCCTGGAGATAGATCTGAATGAAAATATCTGACAGAATTATCATGACTAAGATGCAGATGTATAGTTTATTATAGTGCTTGTGTCATAGATAGGTAATTTCAAGCAAAAGTTGAAGGTAAGTTATTTTCCAAGTCTTCTATTTATCTCTCATGTTTCTGTGCTGCTTACATAGAAACATTCATGA
Organism: Tragopan temminckii; assembly: GCA_028571105.1. Lineage (NCBI taxonomy): Eukaryota > Metazoa > Chordata > Aves > Galliformes > Phasianidae > Tragopan > Tragopan temminckii. The sequence continues at coordinate 50,981,213 of JAOWBP010002052.1, read as the reverse complement.
AATTCTAAAACTTAAAATTAACAGTGGGCTTTCATTTTTACTTAAAATATTTTTTCTTGTAAATGAAAATATTTCATAATATTTTCACAATTTCATTGATTTTTTCATATAAGATGCTGGAAAAATGCCCTAATACTTTTCATGTCAACAGAAAACAGATCTATATCAAGTCCTGCAATATGTCTAGAACAATTTAGTTCTCATATTGATTAGCTGACAAGGCGAAGACACTGCCATATTGCCAGTGCTTAAACTGCTGTCCCCTATCCCCTCACCTTTAACCAGCTCCACTTCAAGTGCTGTCAAATCCTTTCACAAATCCACATCATAACAGTTAATGAATAAATGGACATGTAAATAGCTGTATTATCAGTGAGTCCAGTTCCTTTTAAACGAGCTGCTTGAAAAAGCAGGATCACCCACAGAAGGAAAGCTCAGATGGCAAAAAGCCATATACTTTTCTTGCTTTTGTCTCAGGCAGTTACTTTATTTATTCAAGCTGGTAATTAGGCACACATACTTGTGAACTTTCCCAACCTATTCAACGTCAAGCACAATGCGGTCTAACTAAAACTAACAATAAAGGACAAAGTAATTTTTAGAACATAGGTGCAGATACAGTCACTCACTAACTTCATTTCTCTTGAATGTTTATCTTTCAACACTGATGGCTTGATATTGGCAAAGGAGAAACGGGCTCTATGCAACCCTGATCTAATCCTATAAACACTGGAGAATTTGCACAAGGCAGAGACAAAGCCAAAGGTGGGCATAAGCTATCTTCTCTGCAGTCTGTTCCAGAGACTGAAAGCTCCTGTAAAACTGCCCAGGCTGATTAAGTTCTTCTGACTTTTAATAATCTGGTTATCACTCTAAACTACTAACGAATCTTGGAGAAGACAGGTCTTCCTGGCTATTATTATTAGGCATTCCTTTCATGCCTCTTGCCACCCCTGGAATAGCGATGAAAAACCATGAAACCATAACACCCCCTTTTGGAAAAACATTGAAGTTGAGCTCTGCAGACAGAGCAAAGTTAATTTTCTATGCCACTTGCACAATTCTCTGTTTGCAAACTATTTGCAATTTGAAAGTTACAAGTAAACATTCAAGGAGAGATGTAATACCTTTAGGACTACTATGTTTTACTCATGCACCGTTCCTGTAGCCCATAACAGTAAATTGCCTCATGTTTTTCTATCACATGCTGATGCTGACTGGCTTTCTTAATCAATCACATGTCACTCGGGGAAATGGAAAGAGAGTAAGGAACCTGGCTGAGCACTGGTGTCAGCCCCTCCAGGGCTTTTCTTTGGAGAACAGCGTACATGATATGCTCCCTAGCATCCTTTTCTGTCCAATTATAAAAATAACACGGCCATAACTAATGGGAAAAGCAGACTGCTGCAGTACCTTGGAGGCACCCCATCACATATTGATATAATTAGCCCTTTTGTTATATCTAAATGAATAAGAAGCAAGCTGTAGCTCTGACTGCCAGAAGGGAGGAGCAAAAGCTCCTTTACAACCTCTTTCAGAGCAACTCCAGGAGCTTATACAATGGCATGGAGAAGGCAGTTCTTAACACTGGAGATACAGGAAGAGCCATCCAAATTAATCTAAAAAAGACTGAGACTTATGGCTCCGTAGTAAAAGCTTGGTCAATGATCTGAACGTCATTAAGTAACTCTGGCAATGTTTCTGCACTTACCCTCTCTATAGCTCAATACTCAATGTTTCACTCGATTAATCATTTAAACAAGAATCATAAACTCCATTTTAATGTCTATTGTTCTAAATAAGGTTGTTAATTAAATTGCATTTTTCTCTGATGAAAAAAGCATTTACATTTAACAAATGTCATAATTCATTGCAGTATTACAAAATCAACATTTGGCAGATTCTTTGGAGGTGGGAGGGTATAAATAATTCCCAAAGTGAGGCAATCCCATGGGGATGCTATGAGACTATGGCTGGTGACAGATATACAGAAATAATGTAATCAAATCACATTGTTTTTCATTTCTCTATTGAAGTGATATTGCATGTTCTGGTCATATACATTTAGGGCAACAGATAGTTATGACAAAAATAAGAGGAATTAATCCCTCAAAAATAAGAGGAGCAAACTAATTTTATTGCAGGGATGATAGCATTGTTAGGAACAATCATAATAAAAATAAAAATTCAGTATATTTGAAATGACCCTATCTGGTTAATTAAAACAAGAGAATCTGAAAACGTAAGGATGACAAATCTAAGAAAGATTAGATTTTTAGAAGTGCGTGGCATCAAATTTCACCAGTAAGTATGAATCTTTCAGACACGTGAGTACTATTTTTAATGATAGTGAGTACATAAATATCACTAGCATACAGGTGTATGTTATGGTGTAATATACAGAGGTTGCAATTCTTCTACCAGCACTGAACAGGTTACCAAACATTCAGACATTGTATTGAAAGCTGCTTTAGAAGTCCATTGCCTAGAGAAAGCACAATATTTATAAGTCCACTGCTTAGAGAAAGCACAATATTTGTAAGTTCAAGAATTGAAAAGTGCACTGGGGAGAGCTATTTTCAGGACATATACTTATTGTCTAATCTAAATCCTGGGAGACAGTGTCCAGTTAAATGTGGTTTTATTATCTCTTGCATGCAGAATAACCATTAGATATATCCAGACATGAAGTCCTCCACCTCCAGCTGCTATAGAGGAGTGCAAGCTGCCTCCACACTGTCACACTGCTGTACACACACTAGATGTGTTCCTGTATCAGACTGATTGCTTGCATCAACCCAAGTAAACACCTACTTCAGGCTCTTTAATAGTTTTAGGCCCAATGAGCTCTACAGTAAAGACTTTTAGACTAAAACAGCCCCACTGCTTTTGATACCATCTTCAATCTAATATTTATGCAAAAAACAGACCTTTCTTGGGAGCTATAATGATGTCAAGTATAAACGAAATCAATTCTTAGAATAAATTAAACATCTCTCTCAATCTTTGGCTTCACACCCAAAGCTCAAAGTATTTTCAGCTTTTTTTTTCTAGCTGTACATCAAGAAAGTATACATCAGATGAAACGTTGAAAGGTAAAACATTCATAAACAGCACAGAAACGCAATCCTTATCCACACAAAGCCCCACCTCCACGCTCAGTTCTCCATTTGGAGAGAAGCGAGCAGGACTACTGACAGAAGACAGACATATGTAGCTTAACGCAGGGCTGGAGGTGCTCACACAGTGCCACATGAGGATGGTGGAAGCGCTTAACAGAATGGAATGCTTCTGAACTGAAAACCACTGGTTTTAGCTATTCACCAATATGGATATTAGTAAGGATTTCAATTAATGAGATCAGCCCAGTATTGACTGACTGACATTGTGTGCTGCCATAAAACGTCTCTGTAATTGCTGGATGTCATGTCATCCCACTCAATCATGTCAAAAAGGTTGATTACTAGCCTGAGATGAAAAAAAGTAAAATATTGGTATGAACCAAAGACTTATATACTCCTTTAACTAAACAGACCCTTTTAACTACTTGCCAGATCCTTCCTACGTCCACTCTGAGGAATGAATTGCAGCTGGGGATTTGCCCACCATGGCTGCATCAATAGAAGGAAATTCCTGTATGCCTGAGAGTGTTCCTGGCACTGGCACGCAGTCACCCATGCTGCCACATGGCTTGAGTTCAGCCTGTTCCAGACAGCAGACAGTATTCTCCCAAACTGTTCCCAGCACAGTTTTGGTCGGAAAAACAATCCCAGTATTATTCCTGCTGAGTGGCTTGAAGGTACTAGTGTATTTTGGAGACTGAGACCAACAGCATAGACATGAGTTGCCCTGAGCCAGTTGGCCTCAGCACCCAGTTTCCAAGGCATGCTTCAGTGACGTGTGTAGGTGCAGACTGTCCATCTTTCTGATGGACAGAATGATCACTTATCCAGTGGTCAAAGAACCCAAATCCCAATTTTGCTACTTTTGAGTAGGTTTGACTGTTCTAATAGTTGTGATATTATAACTTCACTACATACAGTAATTTTGCAGAAAGGAAGTAATTTTTCTGGTTGTATTGTGGTTGTACTGCTAGCAATTAAGTTATCCCCTGTTGATTACTGCTTGATTTTAACTTAGGCCAGTGTGCTTGCTACTTTCAGCACCACTATGGATAAGCTTATTTCTCTTTATCTCACTAAATCACATCTTTGACTGGCTTTGTAGTGCAGTGAAAATGAGGTAACTCTCCAGGACTGTTTTCTGTTTGGTTGGTTGGTTGGCTTGTGGTTTTTTTTGTTTTTTTTTTTTTTTTTTGGTGACTGTTCCTCATTTGTAGGTCCTGTTGTCACCTAGAGGCTATACTAATCAATACTGACAAGATCACCAGATGAACTTCTGCTAAGTAAAGCAGTGCTTTTCTTCAAAATATGCTGTTTTTGGTCAGCAGTAACATGCCAAACATATTGAATGCTTTGACTGTTTAGTGTTTTGTTTTGTTTTTTATTTTTTTTTCTTTTTTTCTTCTTATATCTTTTGTTCCCTTCAACGTTCTAGATTTTAGGTATAGGTTTACCATACAGTGAAGAGTACTGTCATTAGACCTCAGTGGAAAGTTAGGCTCACCTTGTGCAGTGCAGTGACATGAGAAGGTTATAACTTGTGTCCCCTGAAGCACTCTGGTGTTAGCTTTTCACTCTGCTAAAATTAATTCGTTTTGCTTTTTCAGTACTGATGAAATTATACCGCTGCTAATTCCAGAACTACTCCCATGAACCTTGGCTTGGGTGTTTCTGCTTCACAGTGCAGCTGTGGACTAACTTACTGTGATATAAGCTTCAGGATCTATTACAAAACTCTCTGTAAAGACCCCTCTCAAAACCACTAAACTGCCTTGATTTTGACTGGAATATACTTTTATTCTCAAAAACTTCAGGTTTCAGTAAAGAAACTTGCATTTTAAATTTAAAGCTACTGTGCAGATATTAATAACAATGTGATACACTGTGCATAAAATAAATGTAAATTTTAAACACACAATTTAAATATATTTATTTTTAATTGCATCTCATTCTCCCATATTTCCCTTGATTTTTCCCCAGTCTAAAGAAATACTTAAACCTTCAATATTCAATTTCAATAGTCATGTATAATAAGGAATGAGATACAAAACTACTGTTTCACTGGTAAAGTATATTTTCTTTGGAAACAACTACAGAGCAAATACAGAAGGAGTTTTAGAGTGTTAGAATTGAATAAATGATTATGTAATCTATTCTTCAAAGGAGGGTCTAATGTAGTTACAGGTGGAGAACTCTGTGCATATAAAAATGTTTTATACCAGTTTAAAAAGAAAAGAAAGATTTCAATAAAAAGTCATGTTTCAGAAATGGAGAACTGCAGTGAATTAAATACCTGGACAGGTATCCAATATTTGCTCCTAGAAGGATTTCTTCTTACTGAGGCTCTGACTCCCTATCAAATGGAATTGCACACCTTTCCAGTCATTTGGACAGGGGTTAGCATGATAAAATGATTTGTTATGCCAATAAATTTTTTGTTACATTATAAAATGGTTTGTTACACTACTTCTGCAACATAAAAATGTTATGAAAATTAAGTGGGTTGTAAGGTTCAAAAAGGAATGTTCTACTTTTGGGACTAGATACAACGGGAAGAAAAATAAGAAGGGCTACATAGCCAGCCTTCTAGCAACTCTTCAGTACTGTAAAAGGACATTTTAACTAATGATTGAAATTAGTATCCCAATTAGGAAAACAGTTATGCATCTGAAATGAATGGGAACCTTCCTGGGTCAACAGAAAATGAGAAGAAAATGAAGCAAGCCTGATAATCTAGGTGGTGACTTCTGTCCTGTGTGACAGTAAATTAAACAAGGCTAAATTACAACTCAGAATGGAAATTGAAGTACAGACTCCTATGCTAATCATAGTGTCTCACAGATGGGATAAGCAAGATAATAAGACTGGAGGAAAACCCTACTTTGCATATTTTAACATTGTGTGTATCAGTCAAAAGCAATATCTGAACCTGGCAACTTTAATTCCCAGTCAAGTCTTATAAGTCCCTGTCTCATTTTGAAATTGCAATGTATTGTGTACAGAATTTGTTTATGATTGTTCCAGGTAATCATTTACCACATGAGAAATGGACATCTTATGTTTTATGTAATGTTGCACAAATCATTACATCATTTTTGTATTTTTCCATACTAACATTTCATTATTGCTCAATTTTTTGAGGATGGTGCCCCTAAGATTTTATTCTTGAATGTCCAGCCTGCCTGGACTCTGTTGCCTTTCAGAATCACCTCTCAAAGGATTCTATGATCCTGCTCTCTAAATAGGCTGAAGCCTGTCCCCTGGAAATCCAAGGTAGCAGTTCTGCTAACTGCCATCCTTTCTTCAGTTAAAATAAAAACAAAAACAAAAACAACCTATCATTTCATGATTGCTCTGCCAAGACAGCCTCCAGCTAACACATTACCCATAAGATCTTATCTGTTTGCAGAAAATAGGACAAGTGGGGCATCTTCCCTAGTGGGTTGTCTAACCATCTGTCTCAGGAAGTTATCTTCCACACACTGCAGGAATCTCCAACACAGTTTACTCTTTGCTGTACTGTATTTCCAGCAGACTTCGGGAAAGTTGAAGGTGCCAATGAGACAATGGGCTAGTGATCATGAGAATTCCGGTTGCTTATAGAAGATTTCATTTGCTGGTTCATCCTGACTAGGTGTTCTATAGCAGATTCCCATAATAATATTCACCTTTTTGCCCCTCCCCTGACTCAAAGCTTTTATCACTATTACTCAGATCCATGCAGCCAAAGCATTCCTTACCATATAGGGCTAGCTCAACACCTCTACTTCTCTGTCTCTCTACTGAAGAACCTGTAACCATCTATCACAACACTCAGACATGTGAGTTGTCCCATCATTTCATTTAAATGAATGAATGATTTACTCCATTCAAAATATGTCATTACATTGAAAAATAAAATCTGAGAAAAATTTCAAACTAATAAACGAAATCTGCCCTAACAATCTCTCTTACTTTGCTAGTGGCAGTATTTGCAGTCAGTCAGTACAACAGCCTGAAGTACTGAACAGACTAGGAATACTAGGAATATCCGACCTTTCTTGTTGATAATATAATGGAGCTTGTCTCACCAGCAGGCATGGACGTGAAACCATAACCTTTCCCATGCTACTCAACAAGAACTGGTGTTCATGGTTAGGAGCACAAACCACAAGCATTTGTTCTCAGAATAGGTGCAGATATCTGAGGTGTATCAGACCTATGTGCACTCACTTCTGATGGACCATTTCCTTTGTACCACTCCTAACTATGTAGAAGATGAAACAGATACCACTTCTAGGAGGTCACACAAAGTTTGTGCCAACCAAGCTTTTGAGCTTAAGCAAAACCAGGAATTTGAGGAAAGGCTGTGGCTAGGACTGGTCTTCTGTTCTCAAAGTAACTCATCCAGACCAGTGCTTCCCAGCATTGCCCACAGCCCTCAGGTACCTACTGACTCGTGGCACAGCTCAATAGCTGTGTGATAGACAGCAGACCTTCTCTAATGACTTCTATTGCTTGCAATTTGACTGGCATTGCCACTACAAAAAGTGGCATGAAAGCAGAGTATTCTGATAACCCAGAATCTCAGGAAAGAACAGGTAACATGGTTAAATATGAGTATTCTCATTCCTAATATTTCTCTGACCTTTTCAAGTGTCACATTTATGTCTCACTTTGGGAGAAGTTAAGCTGTTATCACGTAAAATATATTTACATTCAGGACAGAATAAATAACATCAGCAATTGTGAACTTCGGAAAGGTTTAAGCAAACTAATTTTGGACAAGTCTGCTCTCCTTTTCTGCACGTTTGAATGAATGAGAGCTGAGAACTTAAGACAGTTTTCACCTCTCCCAGCAAAGGTCAAAAAAGGAACTATCCCAATTTGTCACCTATACAGAACCTTGGAAGATGTAAGTGAAAAGAATAGTGGTGTACATTTCAATTCTCTAATTACTATCATTCTCTAATTCAAAATACAACACAGTTCCAAATCTGTACTGCTATTCATCAACTGCTACATTACCCTATCAAGAAAGAAGCACACAAGAACTGAACTCTGAATGCAAAAAGATTGCTGGAATCTGAGTATAAGAGGAAATCGGGACTTACAGAGAGGAGTATTTGGATAGCGCTGTGAATGACTTCTAGGTACTGGAAATCAATTATGCAGTCCGTCACAGAGACATAGGAGTAATCATCTAGGATGCCAGGAGAAGAAGGACGCACCACCCTTCGTATGCAGCCAGGCCCATGCTCTCGCCACCAAGAACGGTGCATTGAGATGTTAAAGGTCATGAGATCAGTTTCCTAGGAGACAGGGAGGGAAAAAGCATGAAATCCTCTAATTCAGTATTATTTAAGATGAAGAAATTGAAATAAAAAATGGTTTTAATTACTCAAAGGAAAACAACATAACTTACCTTCCCCTCCACCCACTTAACTTTAACATGAAAGTAGATCGTTAAGAGGGAGAGAGGAAATTGCAAATGTTTATTGTTTATTTGGTAACTGTGCATTGGAGCTCCTGTCCAGTAGAAGAACTATAATACCAAGTACAGTACAAAACACAGTGCATATCCTACGTCTCCATGGACTTCACTGCTAAGAAAGCAATTTTACTGTCATTTAATTAAAATGTGTATCAAGAATTAATTCTTTGAACAGGAAGAAAAGAAAGTCTTACTCCATGGTTCTAGAAGTGATCTAAAATAAACCTTCCACGTATTTACTTAAATTAATAACTACATAAAAATCAGGTATTACTTTAAATTGGGCCAAGGAGATTGTTCCAGCTACCAAAGATTCAAATAATAAGCTCTTTGCAGTCAAGGTGTCTGAGACTGGTAAGGAGCATCTCAAATGAACATGAGGTAATCAACATTGCTTTGTGGACAATTCTACATTTGAAAGCATCTCTTTGGAGTTTGCCTTCAAAAGAGAGGGCTCAGGAGTGTTTACTGGCTGAAGATTAGGCCTGGGAGTAAATGAAACCATCTCGATACAGGAGACTGGGAGATGATACCACTGTATCCCGTGAAGGCAAGATAGAGACTGGCAGCTCCCTGCTTGAAGTTAACTAGAACCCATTTTAATGCCAAAACCAACATTCACACTGGCAATTAACGTGAAATAAATCATATTAATACTTTAGATAATTCAGGTTTAAGTTTTCCCCATTTCCCCATATCAATAAATTTCAAGGTAGTTGTAACAATGCGTACAACATTGTTTGCTATAGGCCCACAAATTTCCTTATTCTCACATGTGCCAATTTATGAACATTGCATGTACACCAATGCTGATTCACTTGTATCTCACTCTGAAAATCTGTCCTGTAAGTTTATCTGTGACAGTTTCACATTGACAAAATGTATAGTTGGTATAAATTCTTAGTTCTATCTCTGTTAATTGGCTTTATTCTGGCCACATTTGAAAAGTAACCAGTGAATTACATCTTGCCAATCTCTGTAGCTGATAGTTAGCAGTAACAAGTCAGCAGATGTTTTTACTCTCCATAACTTCTTTACCCTTAAAATGAAGATTTGTAGGATCAATCATTCACAGCTGATGAAGCATTTGTCTTTTGACATTGTGTGCTGTTCCTTGATACCAGTTTCAGCTGCACTATGAAGATGATTTACAAAATCTGAAGTTGACAGATAATTCAGTGTAATGAAAATGTAATTACAAATACAGTCATAGGAAATAGCAGAGGCTTTCTCTGTACAACAATGCCAGAGATTGCACAGTGTTAACAAGTGCTTTAGCAATTGTCAAGTGTAGAAAATGCCATTTATCAAGCAGCATGCACATACTCATCTATTTTGGTAACTCTTTGTTGAGTGCAGAAGTGGATTGTCAGTGTGGGTTAGTCTGTATCAAATGCTGCAAGTTAACATGTCTTTTTTGTAACTGTGGGAATAAATTGTGAAGTCTGTGTGTCTGGTGTTCTCATAGATTTCTTTGTCCTCAAGGTTTGGTGTTGCTTTTTTTTTTTGTTTTGTTTTGTTTTTCTCTTTATGCTTTATTATCTATGGCCTGTGCTCATGCTTGTGCTTAGTTCACAGTCAGTGGTGAAGAAAAACAGTAGACTTAAAAAGGGAAACAGCTCTGCTACCTTGCCAACATCTTTAAAACACAGCACTTTGGCATACAGTTGTCTTCGATAATTTTAGGTAAAATCTTTTACTTCTGAAATACTGCTATGTTTGGTTCCTGAGAAGATTTTTTTTTAATTGCTTAAATTTATGATCATATTTAGAAATATCTCCCTGAATTTGCTGACCATTGTATGAGCTCATTTACTAAGAAAACAGTGAACACGAGGCGCATCTGCAGACTCTTTTATATTTCAAAGCTGCTGGTGCTTCAGTGAGGGAAGGAAACAGCACTACTAAAACAAAAGTTATTTTATCTGCTTAAAAAGAGATGTCATCACAGCACTTGCAGCTGCTGTTATTATCATTATTCAGAAATTATGGAAAAAGGCCATAAGAAGAGCATTTCATAATTACTTTTCACTGTGTGCATTATGTCCTGAGCCTCCAAACCAAGTAAAAGGATAATGAAGGCCCAGCAAAGACCAGTTCCAAAAATGTAAACAAAACCACCCAGTGCATGAGCTTGACCTCTAACATATCACTTCACAAAATGGCAGCCGTAAGCTTTTTGAGCTGATAAATGTTAAGCTGCCAATCAATAAATGAAAGCCTTAAAAAGAGGATAAAAATCACTCTCCTATCTCATTTTTTGGAGATTTTTAATCTGTAAAGTGAGTTGAGTATGCCAGGTTTTGAAAAAGTAGCCTGTATCTTTATTCTCCTCCACAGAAACATTTAAAATTGAAAGACTCTACGCTTGATTGTAAAGGTTTTAAATACCAGCATATTTCTAAGACTCTTTTAGTATCTGTGAATTCAGTATTTGGAAGCTCTGGATGGTGGAAAAGCTGCCGCTCAAGTGGATTATTCTCAATCACATGTTTAATAAAAGTTAAGAATTCTTAAGAAAGTACAAGCAAATTCTTGATTTTTTTTTTTTTTCCAGTGGATTATGTGCTGCTTTCCAGTGTTAGAGGCAATTGTGAAGCAAACACTTATAACATGCTTATATAACATCACTTGCCGAAGTTTAAGCTTTAAGTTTATTATTAAAAGTAATAATAAGGATATTTATTTTGTGTTTACCTTATGTACAGTGCTTACAAGAAACAAAAAATGAGAATTTAAGATTTAATAAAAATCACCAGACATAAAGAAAAAAAATACACTAAAACTCCATTCCATTTTCTAAGACAAAAAAGTAATGCTGACTTGCCACTCTGTTCCTGCTTTTGTGAATGCGAAGAAAAGATTTACATCAAAACCTGATCAATAGCTAATAAAAGGTAATGCACAGTGCCAGGAGAAAACCAGTACATTTTCTTGTAAATCTCTGCTCCCAGTTAAATTTGTAGTTAAGATGCAGTGATGTTGGCATGGACAACGGACACACACATTCCATAATAACTAATTTCAAGGAGACGTGAATCTCCATGAGATGCAAGTGACGTCTTTCAGTATTAGCAAGACCTGCTCAAATTGTAGAAGGACTTTGGCTAATAGCTGATGCTCGTTTTCTAAAGATGCCCCACTGGCAGCATAACATGAATTTTCTAACTACTAACTACTTTTTTTTTTTTTTTTTCCTCTGAAACCACTGTTACTGGTCATGGCCTGCTCTGTGTGTGATCAGTTATGTTCCACCTTCTCTCACTGTGCTGAACGATTGGTTTTGAAGACCTGGACAGATAACCCTGAAGAAGTCCCTTGATAAACAGGGAAATTTCTATTACTAGCTCCCACATTTTCTTGATTTGGATTTTGAATATTGACTCAAAAAAATTGCTTTCAATTTAAACTCTTGCTTCAGTGTTACACAAATGTTTTTTACTTGCCCAATGAGTTAGTGGTAAAAGGTAGCTCCACTCAGTAATCATAACACTGACGATGTGGCAGAGTGATGAACCACGTTGCTTCAGGGCAATCTCTCTAGTTTGTTACTAGTGAAAACATAACACAGCCAGTATATTGCCCTCATCCTGAAGTGAAAAGATGCAAGAAGAATATCCTTAAATTCAAGTGCATGGACCCTACTGGGACTACTCAGCTCTCTAAATGAACTGATATCCTGGACCAAGCAAATGTGCATATCACCCAGTACACTTCAAATTAGAGGTACGGTGTGATGCATGTAAACCCATTACTCCTAAAAGTCTCCAGTGTCAAGATCTTCAGATAAAACAGATGAGGAAATCCCAGCATCATGGGCCGAGAATGGATAAGAGACATTAAGAAGCACAGTCACCCTTTGTGAAGAGTAGATTAGAAGTTCTATCATTCTTCTAACTGAGATTAGAGGTCCCCCCTCAAAAAAAAAAAAAAAAAAGTGTTCAAGTTGGGCAGTACTGTCATTACTATCCTTTATTCTTTGAGCTTAGTCAGATTTTATTTTAATGATCTACTCAAATGATAAAAAATAAAAATGATTGCTCTGCGTTACTCAATTTACCACACACTCAGAAAGCTTTTTTCTGCCTTCCAAACCAAACAATATTAAAATCAGATTTGCAGAACTTACTTTCAAAGTAGAGTATCTTTAGAAAACCTATGGTAAGCAGACAACAAAAGAAGCAAACTGCTGCCTTCTTTATGTAACATTAGATTTGGTCATAAGAACCCTTCAAGGGGTTGTTTTCTCCAACTTGTCCCCCTCTAAAGATATTCTGGCAATATTCAGAGTCATGCTAAAATCCCAGTTTTATGGCTCATCTCTTTTCCTAGGTCTGCCTCACTTTCGTGGCAGTCTCTGTGTTTGAGAAACAACCCAGAGAGATAATACAGTATCACTGAAATACACTCTAAGATCAAATGAATAAAAAACATGAGACAAGGTGATTGGATCCATATGCACCTTACTTATCACTTGTCATAGGCAGTTCAGTATGAGCATAAAGCAGCCATGGATGACTGTTTTTCTCCCACAGGGTCCTTGACATCTGATTAAGCCAAGCACTTAGTCTGAAAATTACTCTCACTTATTCCCTCTGATGATCCAGACATAGGTAAGAGACAAACAAGGTTTGGAGTGATGGCAAACTATGAACACCATTTTCATATTTGAAGACTGAGACTAGGATAAGGGTTTCTGTAAATTCAAAGCAGATTGTTGTGTACTCCTGTCAAGTCAAACGTACTTCTGACTGAAGCAAAGAATCAAGAGGAGACTGAAATGTAACTCTGATAGTGTAGAATTAAAAGCAGCATTGGTGTGACATATATTCATCAACACATTACTGTGGGGAAACATCCCAGAGCAATACCAAGAACATGTGAAAGAAGGCTTGAAAAAGTCTTCATACATAAAATGTGTAAACAGGATCCAATTACAGATCATAAAAATTTTCTGTCTAGAAAATTCATAAAACTATGTACATTATAATCTGTTTTTTCAAATGTAAGTCTTCAGTCTCAGGAACACCATTTTAACCGATTTTTATCTTTGCTGTTGTTTTCAAACAAAAGTGCTCGGATCCCCAGGGAATTCTGCGTAGTTTTAAATAAAAGGAAATTAAAATTTGTCACTAACATACCTTCCCTCGAAGACAAACTGCTATAGAAAACCCTTTCCACACTGTTTTACAATATATTATTTTTGATACTTAAAGCAGAAGGATTCAGCCTGAGCACCATTCCAGTCTCTAAGCATTCTACACTGCTTTATCAAAAAAGTACATACCTATCGAGAATACTCTTGAAATGTTAATGGAGACTGGATTTCTACTCTTAAAATAGAAATGTCTGGCTTGGCTTTTTCTGTGCTAAAACTGCTTGGTTTTACATAGTTTTCCATCATTCACATTATGGATGTCCTGATGTGAGAAACTGTGCAAAACCAATCTTTGCATGAGGTGGTACTTCTAATCTTCCTAAGAAATATATGCAAATAGCAGGCACAATTGGTGCCAAAATCCCACATAATTGCTTCTGTTTCACATATTGAATCTAGCCTCAAACCAAAACAGGATTCATTTTCGTTATTATCCAAATAATTTTATTTTGCACACAGTGGTTGTGAAAAAAAGAGAAAGCATGGGGATAAAGGCATGATTTAGAATGAAATGTTGCAATAGCAGTACAGTTAATTTTAATAACTCCCTTTATCTTTGGTTGGTTCTGCATTCTCCCTCTCCAGCCTGAGCTGAGGAATACAACAACTTCCCTGCTAGAAGACAAGGTGAATTCTTTGCAGGAAATAAGCACATGAGATAGTGAGTACTAAATTCAAGGGTGTGTATGAGAGTCCAAAGACATTAAAATGCACCATAAAAAGACTTTTGAAAGCTCTCCTGAATGTTAAGATTTCCAACAAGAAAAATAACTCCCTTTTTTGAGACTAACGAGAATGTTCCTACCTGCATTCAGGAACACTTTTAAAGATTAATAGGCCAGTTTAGGTAACTGCTGTTCTGTTCTCTGCTTTACTTGCTTGAAGCAATGCAATTGCTCATTATACTGCCAGCTCCTGTTGTTTTATGGCAAGTCTGGTTACATTCAGTGTTTTTGTTAAAGCCTCCTTTCTCAGAGACATGAGAATACAATAAGGATTTCATTTTGTTATAAGAGAGTGAGCTGAAGAATAGAAACTAGAAAGATCACAAGCCCTACTGCTAGGCACTTCCAGCCTGTGCTGTAAGTGATATTATTTGATGCTTTTCTTAAAGCTTAGCTTCTGGGCTGTGAAGCATCTGGAACACCAGTTCAGATCATGACTATTTAGGGCACTATGTCACCAATTGTGCAAGATAGTCCCCTAGAGATCTTGTATGCTCATGGATCCTCCAGGGCATAGAAGAGGATCAATATTTTTTTAACTGCCCGATTAAAGAGTTCAAAATTCACACGCACTCCAGAAACCAAGTTGGGTACTCCTTATGATTTCTAATTTTATTGATCAACACACCACATGGTTTACTGGTACTTATATTAGGAAATTTGAATACATGACTAACTCTTGGGTTGTGGATGCCCCATCCCACGAGGCATTCAAGGCCAGGATGGGTGTGGCTCCGGACAACCTGATCTAGTGGTTGATGATCCCGCACGCAGCAGAGGGGTTGAAACTAGACGATCATTCTGGTCCTTTTCAACCCAGGCGATCCTATGATTCTATGATTTATAAAAAATAAAAATTGAATTTTTAAGTTTTTGGTTATTCTTACAATTCTGAGCAGTTGAAAACATTGCTATCATCTGTATAGGACTGGTTTCTACTTTGGAGAAACCTAGTTTTTATTTTTCAGTGCATGCAGAAGAGACAGACCTGCTGATTCATTGCATCTTTTGAATGTGCTCCCATATAGCTTATTGAATAGAACTGTCTGCCACTAACAGATTGCCAAGAAGCAAGTATCTGTGCTGCTGAAGCCCTCCTGAGGGTTCAGAATACAAAATAAGAGAAGAAGCAGTGAGCAGCAGAAGTGTATTGAACTACCAGGGGACTGCTTTTGTCTTATTTTTATTTAAGCTAAGCAAAAGATATAACACTTTTTTCTGCTCTTGAAAGCACACATCCTGATGACACTTAAAATATATATATATATATATTTTTCATGTTGATGTGATGTTAGGTCTTTCATTTTTTTGTGATGCAGTTTCCTAATGATCTCGGCTTTAGCAGAGCAATGCTTTAACCACAGCCCTTGCTTATATTCTACCAGATCAATGAATGTCTCTTAAGTGAGTATATTACTCATATTAAAAAAATAAATAAATAAATCAAAGAGTCCCTTTAGAAAACTTAAGTTCAGATGATGAAATTTAAAATCCTCCCTTTCCCAGAAGAGGAAGTGAAGCAGTGACAGTAGAAAAAGATACCATTCTAGGAGAGCTCAGTTAATATGATATATTGAATTTCAAATTGCCTGTAAGCATTGATCCATATACTAGGTCCCTTAAAACATTTTATGTATATATATATATATGCATACTTTCTATTTTATATATATACACTAAGTATGCATTTACATAAACAGATAAAATAAGTATACATATATTTATTATTACCTGCACAAATTAATGACTCAGCAGTGCTTTCCTGAGAACATCTGTCAGCTGTAGTCAAAGCAGGCAGCATTAACAATCTCTTTCAGCAATCCATTGTACCCTGGCCCTAATCAAACGAATCTAATCTGCTACATAACCCACCTCCAAATCTCAGTAACCCTCATACATTCACACGAAACATTCTCATTTGTCCTCTCCAATTATTTTCAGAAGATTATCTCAGGAACAAGGATCCCTTTTTCTCTGTCATATTTTCTCTGTAGCCAGTTTAGACTCATAATCAAACTTCCAATTTTTTTTTCCATGAGATTAATTACCAAAATTTAAGGATATCCAGTAACTTCAAGATAATCTCATATGTGTCATGCCAAAGGAAATCAGGGAAGTGTTGTTCCTACTCATTTTTTCATAGGGAAGAAGTTTCTCACAAAAGTTCTTCTAATCAATTGGGTTTAATACGATGCCCCAAAATGTATTTTTAATCCAAGAGAGAAAGATACAGTGCTCTGTTATGAACTTCAAGTCTAAGCAAATTACTTAATGGTCCTGTAAACAGATATTATATAATCAGGTCACTTTAAGGAATGAATGAAAACAGAGAAGCCTATTGCCCATTCATTCTTTAACATCATCACTGATTTGTCTGCAATCTATCATTCAATTTTTAATATAGCCTGCTCCAATAAATAAAAGTAAAATAAGATTACTGCAAAGATATAAGAGCATATCAATGTTTGAAATGATAGTTAAATTTCACTGCCAATTTTGAATTTGAAGAACAATAAGCTACTTCCAGAGAGACTGAGAGCACTGTAAATGACAG
>JAOWBP010002052.1:50953681-50964081 GCA_028571105.1 Tragopan temminckii | reverse complement strand
TTAAATTTCACTGCCAATTTTGAATTTGAAGAACAATAAGCTACTTCCAGAGAGACTGAGAGCACTGTAAATGACAGCAAGACATAGGTTTAAAAAAAAAAACAAACAAGTAATGTTTCAGTTTTTCTAAAAGCTGCCTTAACAATGAAGCCTTTTTCTTCAAGGTGCTGAGTATCCACAAGTTCTAATATACTTCAGAGATCATTAATCTGCACTATAAACAATAATTATTGCAATAAGTAGTATATTCGTGTTTTATTTTTAGAGCCACTTAAAAAGCATTAATATGAAGATGTCAACGTGACTCCCGTAGCAGCTGAAAGTCTGAGCAGTCTACAAAGCCACTGAGCTGATTCAAAAAGCATGCATGCAAGTTACTTAATTTTAACAAGCATCCCATTGACCCTAAAGATCTACATATATTTGCTAGATTAGTGCCAGAAAGGAAGAAGGAATCAGAAAGATTCAGAAAGAGGAGTGGGGAAAAAAAAAAAAAAAAAAGAACAAATGATTATATTCCTACTAATCTAGTTGTATGTCTTGGCAATAGTACAGAAATTCTTAGTACCTGCTATACAGATTTTTTGCAACTCAGTTATCCATATACAGGAATGCTTTAGCATGTTTTGCCCTATGACTCTAGTTAGGAATGTGAAAACAGTCCACAGATAATAGTAGTGGGTGTTAATGTTACTTCCAGATACAACTGGTGCTGTTTCAAGAATATTGCTTTTAAAAGGTGAATTAATTTCCCCTTCACCCTCTGCTGAAGGAAGAGAAACACAAAGAGGGTAATGCTATTTCCATTTAGCATATGCCTCACTTGTAGCCAGCTAGTGTCTGTATGCTAAATAACAAAGATATGGATAGATTCAGAGCTAAGCTTGTCTTGGGGAGACTACACATAGGACAAATCAAGGAAATTTTGAGTTGTGAAAATGCTAAGCAGGAGGGGATACCATTTCCTGCCTCTTACTGCCCACTGACCCTTGGAGAGCTCTCCACTACTGCTCTTTCAGTAATTGTCACTTCTTAGAGCCAGAGACTGAACAAAAATTTTGCTTCTTAACGCACTGCAGAGAATTGGGTCAATGAGAGGGGATGGGTCAGCTTTAATTTATTGTCAGCTGGGGACAGGATACATTTTTGCGGGCATCAAAGCACTGCTAGCTAGCTCAGGTGACACCAGCTGTGGAGAAGTTGTCCAGAAATCACCCCAGCCAGGAAATCCATCTCAGTACAGTACATTTGGAAATTACTTAGCAGGACTGTGAATCAGGAAATACAATGTGAAAAACATCACCAAATGCTGCTTTGATACTTCTAGATAAATTTTGTCTTCTCACGTATAACACTGCATGAGCTAACATCTACAAATACATGGATTTGGTTTTCAGTCTCTTACTAGAGATACAGCCGCACGGCATCGCTACAGGCAACTGGCAGTGCCAGAGACATACAGGAACTTCAGACAACTTTGGATTTGGTCACTCTCAGCCTAAGTTTGGGACAGGAAAGCCCACACTGATCTGACATAAAAGGATCCAAGTTGATGGCATGGCTACAGATGGGTAACTATAAAGGTTCACTGACTTGCACATCTGCAACAGAAATGCCTTCACTACCCATGACTGAACTCTGCTGTCCTGTTTAGGAGCAAAACAGATCTCGCCTACTTGATATTAAGAAGAAAGCAAACCACCGCCACTATTCATGCAAATACAACAGGGGCATTCAGCTATTCACATGCCATAATCAAGTAGATTTTTTGCACAGCATGCAGACTACTGTGTAGAGGGTATACTTAGTTTGCAAGATAGAAAACAAGGTAAACATCTGCATTTGACAATCCTTTAAGAAATTGAAGTTATTTCTGAATTTGTCTTTTGCCATAAAGAAGTACATATATTGAATAGTAAAGACTTAAAATCTGAACAGCAAAATTACAATATCCTTATGTTAAAATAAAGGAAAAAGTGGTGAACAGTATCTCACTGTATGATTTAGACATACATCTAATGTCTAAATTCAAGTACAATGCCTTCCACAACTTCTTGAATTTCAAGGTACGTATCTCAGAAAGATCACAAAGAAAGTGGGGAAAAAACAACCAAACAGCCTCCTATGAAACACTTTCCATGAAAGCTGACAATTCTTTTTCTCTGAAAGAAAACTCATAAAACTTTGATGAACAGCATACATGGATCACATCTCCAGTATGACTTCTTTGGAATTCTCTTACTAAAGAAAGAAAACCCTAAGCAAAGGAAATCTGTTCCTGTTGATTTTTTGGGGCAAGTTTAATTTTTTAAGAACTGTATTTATGTAGATAGTACTTACTTACAAAAGGGAAGCAAGAAATAAAACCAGACAAAAACTCAAACAGAAAAAAAACCTCTATTAATACAGCGTGAATAAATCACAGAAATAAATCACAGATTACCACAACCAAACTAGTCCCAGAGTAGTACTATTTCAACTATAGTGGTATTATCAAATTAGCTGTATTTCTACTAGAATATAAATAATGTTTTAGAGGTATTTTAACAGTATTTTTTTTAATTGTGCTACAGGATGCAAAATAAACTGAAATATTATAAGAAGTTTCATAGAATACAACACAGTAATGACCATGGTGGTGTCTATGCTATTTCAATAATTTAATTAAAACTAAATCTTCATCCGTAACTCCTGAAGCAGTATTGTCCAGCCCAAGCTCTTACTGCTTTTAAATTGTAAGATGGTCTGTCAAGGAAATAAATTATCCTGCAAAAGTCATAGAAAGGGGCACTAATGAAATTACATTTGACTATTCACTCCAGGTACAACTCAAAGTCCACTCAAGATTTTGTGTGTGTTTTTTACAAGTTCTTTCAAGAAAATGCGAAAGCCTGCTTGACTTACACCTAATAAGTTCACTGATACATGTGGACAAAGTACCACCTTGAATGTAAATATACTGAATTTTGAGAGAGACCAACCAAACTTCTCAAAATCCTGAACAAATGACCAGAACTCTAGCAGAGAAATGACACGTGATTGCAGATATCAAGCACTTATTCATTACTGCTCTATTTTTGTTATCTAGTCCATTTTGTGTACTTTGATCTGTACAGAAAACAGATGCAAAAGTTACATGAATAACATCTGGAAATGCATTCGTCTACTGAACCCAACATGTTTCTGTATTGATTTCACCAGAGTTAAAGTTCCACTCCATCTGCATTACTTTTGATATCCTCTCTGCTTCCAGTTCCACATTCTATGTGGAAACTTGTCTTCTAGACCCTGCTCAAACACAACTCAGGCACTATGCTGGATTGCTACTACTATCAGAGTTATCTCTAATCCTTCAAAATTTGTGAAAGACCAAATGGCTTTCTCAATACAAGAAGAAATGATCAAGAATAAATGAAAACAACAATAATCTACTGCAATTCGCAGTATTTAAAAATATTTTTTTCTGAAAAACAAACAAACAAAAAAAATGATTTCCACTACTGTAAAATATATGAAAAAAAAAATACAGTCAGAGGAATTGCTCCTTCAGAAGGTAGCACAAGACTGTGGCACCATGAAACCGTACCTTCTTATATACAACGTGCATGCTCATCTGTTACACTCTACTTTTTTAAAACTGTGAATAGTTAAAAATCCTTATATATTATACAAACAACAAGATATTATTAGAGTGCCGGAGAAACGTAATTCAAAAACAACATTGTGCTCCAGGGGGAGAAATATTCACTAGAAGATCTTCATTCTTTACCACCAAAGCTTTGACTTCCAATGGCAATGCAACACATTCCATTCCATACAATGGAATTGGTACACCTTCATTAAAGCCAATGCAGCTACAAACACTTAGACTGCTAAAGAGTTCAGCCTTGGAGATGCTGTCATCGAGGGAGAAGAGAAATTAGGCATTAGATTCTAGTTGGGAAAAGCCAGTAATAGAATAAGAAACATCAACTCTTCTGAATAATGACAGCACCCCTTGGGTAATTAGAATTTCTGGAACAGCAACATTCTAGGTATTAATGCCACTGGTATTTATAACAAGAGAGTAATTATTAGAAGTTTAAAAGTCTCCTGTGACTAAGGTTTACTGTTAACTTACAATCAAATAACTTGTGTCATCATATTTTATTCACGTCTATTGCTGTGACTATTTCTAGGGGTCTGACTGGAAAAATCACAGACTGATTTAACTTGTTAGTATTTAATCAGCACCATGTCCAGAGAGATCTGTTCTCCTATATACGTATACATTGCTTTCAAGGATGGTTTTAGAGAAATATTTTCACTGATCTTTACACATAAAGATTAGTTGCCATTATGAAATTTAAAATACCACAAATATTTCTCCTATTTCAATTCTTGATTTTGTGACGTGCATAAAATATTAAAGCTACACTAATGCTCCACTGAGATTGTTGATTAGTTTGTTCAAGGTCATTGCAGGTCTGCTTATTATGAATTGCTAAGGTTCAGGTTTTACCTGCAGGCTAGCTGTATACAAAGAGGGGAAAAGTAGCTCCAGACCATCTCTGCTTCCGCAAAACCTTACAGCAGCCTAATCCAGAACAGGACTTCTGTTGCCCCCTATTCCACCAGCAAAAATAGCCCCTCTCACTGGACTCCACTGTATGTAACTGTGGAGTAATGGAAGGCAATGACAATGCCTTCTACTACAACAGGAGCACACTTATGAAGGTATCTATTAAGATCTAGTTTAGAAAGCAAAATAGAAGAAGGTAGCTCACCCTTTCTAAAGACTGGTGATGTCTTAAAAAAAAGTGCAGTCTTCAAAGAGAGAGATACTGCTCCCTTGGCTGCTAACTCTTAAATTAGGGTAAGGAGGGGTGGACCAGCCCTCAGTAAGGAGTTCCAGCCCTTTAGGTTGCTCAGGTGCATTACTTGCACCTGAACTCCTTGGTTTAGCCACACCTTCTCACCTGGTGCTCAACCATTGCTTCAGGTCGTGACCTGGCAATTCCCATACAGTAATGCACAACTCAAGGATTGTTTTGTACGCTCTTAGTGATACAAACAGGTGATGAAGATTTAAGACAAAACAGACTCTAAC
Source organism: Tragopan temminckii (assembly GCA_028571105.1). Taxonomy (NCBI): domain Eukaryota; kingdom Metazoa; phylum Chordata; class Aves; order Galliformes; family Phasianidae; genus Tragopan; species Tragopan temminckii. The sequence continues at coordinate 50,958,992 of JAOWBP010002052.1, read as the reverse complement.
TTTGAAGGAAATCCTCAAAAACTTATTTAAAACAAGATTATTGCATTGTTTTTAATAGATCTTCCCAACAAAGAGTGGTGCCCATTTCGTACTGTCTATTTGCCCTCCAGTTCTCCAGATATCTCTGAAAGTGGGACCAGATAGACACCATCTATAACAACATGATAATCAGTAGGATGTTGACACAGACAAAATGCTGGAAGCAATGTCATCATTAACACCCTCCTCTTCAGTTTAGACATAATTTTTTCCCTGAAGCACATGATAATGTAGAATAGATTAGCAGTACCAGACAGGCAAGGAGATACCATCAGAACAAGTAGCGATCAGGTGTATTACTCCCACTGCGTCATTTCTCAGATGTCAGAGGAGAAACTTATTTTTCTGTTCCAAAACATGGCTTGTTTACCCATAGTCAAATGGTGCAATAGCAATGATAGAGCTCTTAATTCTCAGAAAATGGCTACAGATTGTTAAGGAATAATTTCAGTGTACTAGAAAACAGTGTTTGCCTCAGTGCTGCTCTGCAAGTGGTTTATGCTCTCAGTCCATCATCCAGTGCAATCTTCAGTGCTGCTAGTAGTGACAGTCTGAGAAAGGAAAATAGTTAAACAGCACAGCTAATGTTGAGAACTTTATTTTGTAATGATTTCTCTGGAAGATTTCCCAGATTACATATCTGCCCTGACATAGTAGCGTGTACATCAGAAAACAAGTCTCACTGGAGATGCACTGAGAACAGCTACATTTATTCACAGTGGGTAGGCTGCTTTCCCTTCCTTCTTCTGACATACTGTGTCTGTTACTTCAGCTTTCAAAGAATTCAGCCAGTTACTAAGGCCACTAAGGTTGATCACCTTCCAGTTCCCAATATGTCAGTTGCATCACCACAAACAGGAAAGGCTGAGAAAAAGTATTGTGTGACAGACACAGTGCATCTTCAGTGCAGTCAAGATTTTTTTTTTTTCCCTCATTGTGATATTTTTAATTACTTCCTATGTTTCTATCCTCAGTTGTAATATGAAAGTGCTATTGAAGGTCATGACACCACTCTTACAGTTCCAGGAATTAATACTTTTAATTAATACTTTTAATTATTTTTTTAATGTAGTACAAATATCAGAATCAATTTTCCATATGTAATATTTTATCTCTTACAGAATTTAATTTTTAGAATATATCCATTCATATTTGTCCTGGTTTCAGCTGGTACAGAGTTGATTTTTTCATAGTGTCTAGTATGATGCTATGTTTTGGCTATAGGAGAAAAACAACTGACACTACACTGATGTTGCCAAGGCCATTCCAATTTTTCCAGCTTCTCTGCCCATAAGTGGTCTGGGAGGCACAAGGAGCTGGGAGGGGACAGAATCAGGACAGCTGACCTAAACTGCTCGAAGTGATATTCCATACCACGTGATACCATGTGAAAAACAATAAAACTGAGGGAGTTGGCCAGGGGAGGAGCTGCTGCTCAGGAACTGATTGGGTATCAGTCAGCAGGTGGTGAGCAATTGTGCATTGCTTGTTTTGTAAATACGTGTGTATATATATAAATATAATTACCATTCTCTCTTTCTCTTCTGCATTAGTAAATAGTTTTTATCTCAACCTACATGTTCTACCTTTTTTTTTTTTCCTACTGGGAGGATGAAGAGTGAGTGAACAGCTGTGTGGTGCTGAGCTTTTTGCCAGTTTAAACACTGACAATTTTATACAGGGTTTATGGACACATAAAATTAAAAAATAAATGTTGAACAAATCATCACATGCTTTCATCAATGCCATCATGTTTGTTCACAGAGCTGGCAGTCAGTGAAGAGGACATCACATCATATACACAGAAGTTCTTTTACTTCTGACAAAATTAAAAGATGGCAACCTGGTGTTTTTCTCCAAGATGCCCAATAGTAAAATGATACAGACTGAATGGTAATCATTTTACGGCTGTTTACAAGGGCGGATAGTGATAGGACAAGGGGGAATGGTTTTAAACTGAGACAGGGGAGGTTTAGGATAGATATTAAGAAGAAGTGTTTCACACAGAGGGTGGTGAGGCACTGAAACAGGTTGCCCAAGGAGGTTGTGGATGTCCCATCCCATGAGGCATTCAAGGCCAGGATGGATGTGGCTCTGGGCAGCCTGGTCTGTTGGTTGGTGACCCTGCACATTGCAGGGGGGGTTGAAACTGGATGATCATTGTGGTCCTTTTCAACCCAGGCCATTCTGTGATTCTATGATCATATGATTCTATTTGTGCTGTATTCCTATGTTAAACTGCATACATTTGAAAATAGTGCAATACAGCCACACTTGCAGTCCACTTTTTCCTCCAAAACGATCCTCTGTCTTTGCCTTGTAAGGAGAATAACAGAAAGAAAATCTTTATTATAAAGGAAAAAAATGACAGAACTCCTTAAGGAACTTATGTTTGTTTTTATGACTTGGAATAAATTTAAGAAACAAAAAGCATAATTATTTCACAAGGAATTTCTGTGTTTTGTAGAGGACCATTTACAGTATTAGAAGAAAAAAGAAAGAGATAATTATGTACTAGTTAGGGTACTGTGTCATATGTTTTTACAGTCTAATTAAGAACAGTAACTGAGCAATCACAACACACAAAGTGACAGTGTCCTTTGTTTTCTCTCTATAGCTGAGGGGGCACTATCTCCATGGGACAGCCCTTCCAGTCCTTTCCCCTCCCTGGCCCTTTCTCCAAAAAACTCTTTGTATGGAGGCCCCAGACACTCCCATTCAAAATCTTACAAATACTAAAAATGAAACTGTGAGGACCCATTTTCATTTAATGGCTATTAATATTATGGAGAAAATAAGTTATATTTCTTTGATGCAATTTCATTTGTTCTGCAGTCCCATAAAGGCACTTTTATGTATGTTCCTCAAGGAGCAGAGTACATCTCTGGACAACCATAAGCTCAGGTGTGCTGAGGTTATTCAAAAGAGCCAAAGAACAATCACAGTCTTTTAGTTCATGTACCTTTTGTACTTGATTTAATATCTTATAAGTGAGGGCTTTGCTTGTTCTGTGGCCCCCATAACTTAACTACTACATGATATTTTTCTTAGGTTTGATTATAATTTCATTAAAGCCTTACAGAAAACTTTTGACCACATTTACTCCCTAAATGAAAATAAAATCCATTCTTGATAGATAAAAGAGAAAAAGCAAAAACATTTAAAACCAAAGACGAGAAAAGATACCACTAGTTCAAAAGCCAAGAAAGGGGAAAAAAAATGACATCTTTAACACACTTATTTGATGGAAAACTAACTGCTGATGATATAGACTGAGACTAAAAGACTGTTGTTTTTTAATCACTGAAGATTAGATTATGATAGCGTCCCTAAGGAAAAGAGCTTCTGGTTATTAAAGCTTCACGTAGTAAAGTTTCACGTAGTTCAGAGGGCTTTAAGGATAATGAAACTTAATAGAATAGAAAGTGCTTTTCAAGTCAGTGACCTGAGAATAAGGTATACACTGTTCTTAACATGACTTGTCACAAAAACAGTCATCTGGTGTAATAACTGAGCTTCTCCAATTAGAAGGTCTCCCCAGAGTACCAAAAAAGTGACAACAAGCGATATCTAGCGTTACTCTTTAACAGTCCCGCTCAGACTGTAACTTTGACTCTCCAATTACTATATATCAAAAAGACATTTTTAAGGATCCTAATTAATATTTAAATAGAAGGATAAGCTGATAAAGTTTTACAGTATTGTCCCTTGATAATAATCTTTTTCTTTAAATAAAGAAAATAGAGGGAGATTTGCACGGATGGTAATGGTTTCTGAGTCAGAAACTCTCACGGAGGAGAATGGCAGTGAAAGAATCTTAGGCATCATAGAGATAAGAGATAAAAAGAAAGCTTTATCTCTCTTTATCAGTTAATTAGTTAAAGCTTATGTTTAATTTTACCAATTCTTACTACTCATTACATGAATCTAATTTACAGAGACATGCAGTCCATTTAAGCATTAATCTGAAGCATTTCAATGGCACACACTAAGAACACTTTTCAGAGTATCAAAAGGAAACCAAGGATTAGACTCTCAGGAGAACAGATCAATCTCACTTATCTTCAGTAGGTCTAAAAAAGTCTAAAAATTAAGTACCTAATTTTACTCAGTTTTCTATCCCTCTTGCAAAGAGAGATGTAGCTCTAAAGGGCAGTTGTTCCTACAATAGGTATTTAAAAGATGTAAGATGCCTCTGGAGGATGTCTTCTGCTGAAGATGGAAGGAGACCCTGTAATCAATCTAGACTAGTTGAATATGATTAATCCTCCACTTTGAAATGTAAACCAAGATTTTAAATCTAGCAGACAAGATCTGTGCTAGACTCATTTATTGAATAAATGGTTATTTTTTTTCATCATTTAGAGCTACTGATGAGGATAACTCATTTATATGTAGAAGTTGCTTTCAAATACTGGAAGACAGGGTATACTCAAGTGACTACTTCATATTTCTGAAGTGAAAAATTAAAATAGACATTTTAAAGGCATGAAACAGATTGGTTTTCTTTAAATGCAGTAATCATATTAATATTAACAATTCTTATAGAATTTTCCTTTGATAAAATACTCAATTTCAGACTGACATTTCTATCCTTTTATTTCAGTGTTGGAAACCTAATCCAATTTCCAGTTACAAATAACGTTGTTCTGAGCCCTTCATTTTTTAAAATATGTTGACGAACATGTGATAAAGTAGAAGAGAAATAAAGTGATGAAGGAACAGAAAAGGCTGAGATATGGAAAATTTAACAGCATGAATTGTCTTCCACTTTGGTAGACATTAAGTACAGGGAAGATATCACATCCATCTGTAAGAATGCTGAAATGTGTAAAACAGCATCCAGCTGAACTTCACTGATTGAAGTGCTGCTTCTGACTAGTCTCCTCCAGAGAAGCAAGAAAATGCTCCCAAGAATGGGACTTTCTAAGGAGCTGACTGTACTCTACTTGGGCAAGACCACTGTAGGCAGTCCAGCAGAAAAGCAGGAACTATCCTAAAGTCTGTCTGAATAGTTCAGAGTTTTGGGTACCAGGTATCTAAACCAGGACAATATGCTCAAGTTCATCAAATGGATTTGAAAACCTTACAAGAATGTAGTGGAATAATCAGAAGAAAGCCAATGGATGTTTGGGATAACCCAACCCCATTGCTCTAAACAATAACCACTGAAGATTGGGTTAGTTTGTTTCCAGGAAAGTCAAAAAAGGAAATAAACATGGAAATGCCATGTTTTTCAAGCCTCCCTTCTAAAGAAGCTTTATAATCCACC
>JAOWBP010002052.1:50921810-50952632 GCA_028571105.1 Tragopan temminckii | reverse complement strand
GAAAGTCAAAAAAGGAAATAAACATGGAAATGCCATGTTTTTCAAGCCTCCCTTCTAAAGAAGCTTTATAATCCACCAGACAATATTTGTGAGTGAGTATATTTCAATAGCTACAGTTACTGCTACACTTGCAAGAACACTGGCTAAATTCTGCACTTAATGCCAGTAACAGAATAGCGTTAAATATGAAAAGTCCAAGCTCAGATAATACTCAACAATTATTTTAGGGAACAGAGTGCACTGGATAATGCTAAGGAATATTAACGATAATACACTTCATGTCCAAAGAGAACTCTGACTTCTAAGTATTCCATGATGGAGTGACGGCACTGGTGGACGAAGAGAAGGCAACTGATGTCATCTACCTGGACTTCTGCAAGGCCTTTGACATGGTCCCTCACCTTATCTCTAAATTGGATTTGAGGGGTGGACTATTCATTGAATAAGGAATTGGTTGGAAGGTCACAGCCAGACGGTTGTGCTGAATGGCTCTATGTCCAGGTAGAGGCTGGTGATGAATGGTGTCCCACCAGGGTCTGTCTTGAGACTTCTTTATCAATAACACAGATGATGGGATTGAGTGCACCTTCAGCAAGTTTGCTGATGACACTGAGCTGAGTGGTGCTCTTGATACAGCAGAAGGAAGGAATGCTATCCAGACAAACCTTGGTAAAATCAAAAGGCGGGCCCATGTGAACCTAATGAGGTTCAACAAAGCAAAGTGGAAGTTTCAACCCCTCTGTCACAGGCAGAGTTGCCAGCCACTAGTTCAAGTACTAGATAAGGTTGCCCAGGGCCCCATCCAACCTGGCCTTGAACACTTCCAGAGATGGGACATCCATAACCTCTCTGGGCAGCCTGTTCCACCACCCTCACAATGAAAAAACTTGCGCAGACATCTAATCCCCTCCTTTAGTTTAAAATCCTTTCCCTTCTCCTTATCACTATCTACCCATGTAAAATGTTGAGTTCACTCCTGTTTATTAACTCTCTTTGAATATTGGAAGGCCTTAATGAGAAGGGCTTAGTGCAGCTTTCTCTTCTCCAGACTGAACAAGCCCAGCTCCTTCAGCTTGTCTTCATAGGAGAGGTACTCCAGCGCTCTGATAAATGTTAGAAGAAATTAATTATGCTAAGGTAACTGAATTATTTTTTCAAAGATACAAGTTTCAAGAACAGATCAGAAAAAAAGTTCTCATGCATATCTGAAGGGAAAGATATGATGTAGGGTTATGTTTAGTCTATTTAATCCAGTTCATGGGTATGAAATTGAAATGCAGTAACTATGAAACTGCTGAGATTAAATGACACATGGACAGAGTAGTACTGTATTTGATTTCTCTACCACATTGGAGCTGAAAATGCAGAATAAAATGTGGTGGTTCCCTCCTAGAATTTATTTTAAAAGATCAAAATTCTAACAACATTTCTAAAATAATTATTCAAAATAAATGAACATAGATTTTGTTTTTTATAATAGTAGGCATATCATGCACTCTGCTCTGATGTGTACTGCATTCTCTGCTCTGCTGTCTTTTCCTGTCAGCACTGTGCGTTCACTTCATGTTTTGCTTGATAAAGAGGCACTAATCAACTTAGCATCCCTATGAAAACTAAATCCAACAAGTTCATGGAGAAATAGAAAAATAATATGTTATGCTCTTACATAGTACATTTTTCTTGACTGATTCTAGGGGAAGCAAAAACAAAATAAGAACTCCTCCCTGAGAAAGATCGACTGGGGCTTTTAATTATTATACTATTATAAAAATATTATCATCAGTATTACTTATATGTATATAATTATTATACCATTGTTATATATATATGAAATTGATCAATTAGCTATATTTAAAAAACAAACAGCATTACACACAGGAGAACTTGCCCTCTGTTGCCTGACGTCACATTTAACTTTGTACAAAATCCATAAATAACACTTTCTGGTGGTATGTACGTAAACAGAAGGACAATTGTTGGCTAACTGGAAAATAAAATAACTACTTCTTTTTAATGAATGATTTCATACAACTTTTGCTGTGTCAACAGAAATTTTCAAGTAAGGAAAAAGCAACTTTGAAGTCAAACCCCAGCTAACATGTCTTTTACCTCCACGTAAGTAACAGTATTTCTTCCCCTTTCCAGGTGACAAAGCAAGCACACACTACCTGTGAAGGACTGCAAACAGATTTATAATCTTAGATCTGTGAACATAAAATGATGGAGAGTACCATCTTCAAGCAATCAAGTACACTAACGAATTACCAGAAGCATCTTTATATAATCAACATTGGTGTGACGACATTATATAATTTAACTTTCCACATGGCCATTAAAGTAAGAAGCTAAAGAACTAAGTTTCAGAGAGATTATGTTTTCAATATAAAATGCTTGGAGGAACTTTCCTTACTTGTTCTATTTTTCAAGGAGTATATAAACATGAAACAAAATCATTATTAATTCCATGGGAGATACTTTATACATCCTGAGCAATTAACTGTTTCTACAGAACATTTGTCAGCCACTTTTGAAGTAATCCAGTTGTTTAGTGACTAATTATCATCCAACCTGCAGTTTTTAGATCTTGTGAAAATAGTGACTTTTAGAATACGGGGAAAAAAAAAGAAAAAAGAAAGAGATAATTATCTACTGGTTAGGGTACTGTGTCATCTGTCTTTACAGTCTAATTAAGATGATGTTACATTATTATATAGAAAAACACAATCTGACAGGCAGTGAGGTTGCATAATTAGGACACCATCTCAGTCGTGATGTTAGATGTAAGACCAAAGAGCAAATCATTTCATCTCCCACAAAGAGCGAGTGAGTGCACTCCCACAGTGCTACTGCTAGTATGATATAGTGTTTATGCACAATGAGGAAAAGCAGATGCAGCTGCTATTGCCAAAGCTCTGGCTTGTAGTAGGAGCACAAACACCTAAAAATACTGTCACAGAGCAACACGGAGTAACAGATGTGCTTGATAAAACATGGCAATTTATGGAAGTGGAATGCAAATTTTTTTTTAGCAATTGAAATGATACTTCAGTTTCTTGCAAACCAAGATTTCCCATGATTGTTTTCACAAGTAAATAACTCTGCTTGATGTTCTAAAACACTACAGTGTTTGGCTGACAGCTGAAGAAGGCATGGTTTTAAGTTGTTCAGATCCCCTTCCTGTGTCTCTGATATTCCTTCCAAACTGGAGAAGCAACCATAACCACCGCACTAAAATAATTAAAAATCTCCCAAAGTTCCTGAAAAACAGAGATACTGGATTGTCAAAAAATTATTAAATGAAAGTCACTCAGTGAGTGAACTTACATTAGCAATTTTAGTTGCAGAAACTCCTACTACAGTCATGATTATAATGCCTATGTCCCACATGACAACGATCACAAAAGAGAGCTTCCTGAACTGCTTTACCCCGTACTTCACTTCCAAGAGAACCCAAAAGGACTTCTGAAGGAGTCACAAGAACTATGGAGACTTCTGGGGAAAATATTTGTCCCTGGTTTTGTACCAGTGAAAAAGGGATCAAAGTGATGTCCCTGACATGCCTGCATCTCTAAAACACAACTGAGGTCTCAGTCCCAGTCTACAGGACTCCATCTGGAGATGAGGAATTATAAGGCTAAGAGCAATCTGGTTTATTTTATTGCATATATTACAGTCCTCCAGCTGGAATCCTGGCAGGTTGACAGTGTAAACCCCAGATGGGAAAGATTTGGGGCATCTAAACTTTGTCTCATTTATGTACCATTTGTACCTGCTAAACGTCATGGTCATACTTGTCCCCATGGCTCTGACCCTGGCTGCAGCAATGGAGGAGGTTATTTTCACCTCCCTCTTGTAGCCACTCAGGTTTGCTGATAAAGTTGCCAAATCTCACATTATTTCTTTACTGCCTTCAGAAGCTGTAGCTCTCAGCACTGCTCTCCTTTGAGAGGAGCAGGAAAGCCATTCCAGCTCCTACCCGAAAAACGGAGGCAACTAATTCCAGAGTATTACAAAGGCTTCTTTCCATGGTTTTCCTGCAAGTCCTAAGTCTCTGAGTGCACTATAAAAGATAGAGTAACACACAGACATCACTAACGTTTGGTGCTGAGTGTGCAGAAGTGTATTTTTAGTAGTACCAATCTGAAGAGCTAAAGTTCATCTACAAGTAGAGCCAAGTAGGAAAGAGGAGTAAGGGGAAAAGTCAACTGTGGAGGGGAGGGACAGCAGTGCCCACCTCTATTCTCTTCCCTTGAGTTCTGACTGCAGAGCAACAGAATCAAATTAGAACTGGAGAGAAATAAATGAAGATGAGTACTGGGAGAGAGGAAGGTGCACCCAGTGGAAACAGCTCCTTTATTTCTCATGCTCAAACTGATGAAAACCATTCCTCTTGATGCTGCATTGGCACTGACAACCACATCCTGCCAAATGTAGAATTATTTTTCTGTGTTTTGCTGAGTAAAATAAAGAGAAAATAGTAATTCCACATTGAAGTGAAAGGAAAACAAAGGAATATACAAGCTTAATGTTTAAAAATAGATACTAACTAGACTAACTAGAGACTAACTATATAGAAAATGGTGGAAAATAATTATTTAAAGGGAGTGTGTTAAGTAACCTAGAAAGTGAGGGGGTGATACAAAGAGTGGAAAACAAAGACTATATGTACACAATAAAGCCTATTATTTTGTGCATTTTCAATGTTAAATCTCAGTCCTACAAAAAGTATGAACATTTCTCTGTGTGCTTACCTATCTCAAGCAGGGAGATGATAGTCACCTACAGATTTTGAAAAGGTTTATACACTAATTGAGCAAAAAAGAGGAGTAAAATGCTTCTTGTAGAATGCCATTCAGATTAAAAAAAAAAAAAAAAACAAACAGAAAACTTCTGCTGCTTATTAAAAAAAAAAAAAAAAAAAAAGTGCTCTGTAGACAATTCCTTGTTAAACGTTAAAAGGACTTAACCAGCTTTTGGTAACAAACTTTTTCACTCCCTGTGTAATTTTCATGACCGATCCTGCAATTTTGGGTACACTGTCTATGCTTAGAAAACAAGAGAAAACATTTGCACACAGAAATATCACTTGCATGTTGAAATTGGCTATTGAAGGAACCTATTTCATCTGCATGCACTTATCTACATGCAGATGGTAATTTTATGCTCTAAATTCTGGTTCATCAAGACCGGATGTCTTGATTGTGGAGGCCAAGTAGATGATCATTTACAGATTCAAAGTCTTGGACTTTTTCATTGTAAACTTGAAATTTCAGATTTTTTTTTTTCATAACTCTATGGTCAAGAACCACATCACTTCCAGAGAATCAAAGATAATAGAAGGACACATGAAAAAATTATTTAAAGCAAGGCACCTAGAGTAAAGGCAGAGAGAATACTAGGACTTCCTTGGCAAGGTTGCTGCTTAAATCCCACAAAATAAATAAATTAATAAAAGAGATCATTACCAATAGATGAAAAATGAAATTTATGTCATTTTCTTCTGGCAATATTGAACCTTCAGAGGTCATGGGAGAAAATCCATTAAAATTATATTAGTAGAAGTAGTAGTAGTAATAATAATAACAACAGCAGTAACAACAATAACATCATTCTTTTAGAAATCATATTGAAAATTTTGTAGCTATGCTGTTGGGTTCAGTGCAGGCTAACAGAAATAGTCATTAAAAAAAAAGAGGCTGCAAATGCATTGTGTTCCACAAGGAGTTAGCAGCACCATAGAGCAATTTGTGACTGCCACAACAGTGATTTCAGTGGGTTCCAGAAACCCAAGTCTTGTTTCTTATTCAGAGAACAGAGATGAATTGGATCCAAGGGAAATAAGATTCTCTCTTAAACTAGGAGTTTCAAAAGTAATAAACTACAATTTCAGACAAAATAATGTCTTTATTGTATATTTGGAGGACTAGTACTTATATTGCTTCTTCCAGACTTTGTGTTGGCTGCACATTGTTTAATGTAGAGGTGGTTTAAAGCTCAGCTTGTACACTGTCATTAACTACAGATGAACATGCATTCATCTCTAGACAATTTTACAATACAGAACACATATCTATGATCATATGGATAACTCAGCAAATGGCTCATCACATACAGGCAACCCAGGGAAAACAGATCTTTTTGTTGTTATTGCTTATACCCATATAAATTTGAAATTTCAGATAGCAAACCTGCCTGTTTTCAGAGGGAAGAATGACTTCATAAAAAACATCCTTACTACAGGACATTTAAAAAAAAAATAAAAAAATCAGTTGTGCATAAAATTGCTACTGATTAAGAACAAGGCAGTTAGCAGTATATTTACTTATATGCTGATGATTAAATCATCATAGAAACAAAAGAACAAGGGTAAGGAGAGAATAACTCAGTATTTGTTACACTTCTAGTGTGTAGGGATTATGGTTAAATAATGTCTTGGCATCAGCGCATTGCTCTGAATGGCTGAAGACACATTTCATGGGAACAATCAGAAAAGGCGTATGGTACTGCTGGAACGAGAAGTCCTATGGAACACATTAAAAATAGATGCCAAGAAATTACATCATCTTCCACCTCACCCAGTATGGGTCAGGAGGTTGCAAACATTCATTTCTGTTCCATTTCTCTCATGAAGTAAGAAGGCATTCTTTCTACAATTCTATTGCTATAAAGTACCATTACACAGAAGATTAGCAGGACAACAAAGATTATAAAAACTACAGTCACAGTATTAATTTATATTTATGTAGATTCTGGCATAAAAAGTAGCTCCTGCCTGGTAAAATGCACTTTCTGGGACACATCAAAAGTAGAAGGTACCATCAGCAAAAAAATAATCACAGTAATAAATTTTGTGAATCAAATTAATTTTTAGAAACAAATGAAATTCAATAGTCCAGTGGTCTTTCACTTCAGTAATGAAAAAATACTTATGCTATAAAGTGACCATTTGGAAACTGATGAGCTTAAGCAGAAATGGATGTGCTAGCACATCACCTTTTGGAATTACCCTTTTATTAGAATTAGTTAAAACTGTAATTAGGATTAGCCCAAATATAGGATCTAGTGTAGATGAGCTGGAAGTTCCCTGGAATAGGTTCTGAGCCATGCGTGCTCAGTGCCTCTGAAAATCAGATCATTTCCATGGTGTCTTCCTTGAACAGCCCATCTATTAGAAATTAATCTTATCTTTTACCATAGATAAAATTAGGCTATTACTACTATGTAACACAGCTTTGAATTTTTGTGAATAATACATATCTCAGGTTGCAAAGATTATCAAATTAGTGAAAAAAGCTGATTATTAACTTCTATTTCCATTTAATTTTACACTTAAACATAATCATTTTAAATGTTTTTTTTTTTTTTTTCTAAACAAAAAATTGTAAGTAATTCTGGATATAGGTAGATGGACAACACAAATCTACTGGAGGCAATGGGCTCCAAAAGGAAATATACAGAGATATCTAAGCTCCTCATTAGAGAAGATTTGCAACATTTCAAATACAGTTAAAATATTTCATTTAGAAGAGTTACAGAATGTGCAATTGCAGCTTCTCCTGAATACACAAACAAGGAAAAACTGAGACAATTTGTATAAACATAAAGCACCTAGTATTATAATTTGAAATGTCAACGTGGTATGATTTAGAAGGAACTAGAAGAGAATCCATAAAATAGAAAGTATTATTCTTTGGTTCTTTCATGACACTACTTTTGTCCTTCCATTAAAGTACTCAGAATCTTTAGACTTGGACTCTAAGTTCCATCCGATAAATATGTGATGCTGCCATGGATTCATTTTAGATCTTGCTTAGGTTAGAAGGGCAGCATTCAATTTGAGTGAAAATCTCTGAGGGCAGAATTTGTGTGAAATCATCCATCTGACATATTTAGCCCGTACAGGAGTGAAAAGTACCTCTTAAATTACTGTCAGATCTATAAAGGTTCCCCCCTGTATTCTGCTTTATTAGCTTGAGAAGAGAGGGGAAGGCAGCTATCACTTCTCACAGTACAGCTGTTAACAAATGTAATGCACTAGCCCAACAGTTAAATATCCAATACATCAGGATTTAAAAGAGATATATTCATCACAATACAGCTACATCTATGCAGATATACCAATCAAATGGATACAAAACAATGGTTGCTCTAAGCAGTCAAAAGAAAAAAGACAGTGAGAACATAACAGTCTCTGGACACTAACATTTCTTGGGAAACTTTCTCACTCTGCTCCCAGATAATCTGTTTTCTATTCTTGCAATATTTATTTTGACAGTAGAGACATTAGATTGAATATTGCATTGCAGTGCATACTAAAACTTTAACACCTGAGCATTACAATAAGGAAAAAAGAGTTAGGCAGGACTGAGAGCAAAGCAAATGAATACAGCAGCCAGACCTTGGTCTTCAGTTTACTTAATATAACATCCAGACCTTTACTGGAATTGACAATGAAAACAATAAAGAGAAATGGACTTAAAATGGAGCCCCGCAGAATCCCACTGGTGATAAGTAGGACAACTCTCAGGCCATATCCTCCCCTTACTCAACACAGTCATGTTTTTCTTGTCCTGGGATATTCCTAGGGTCACAATGCCATGGCCTTATGATGTCTCAAGCCACCTCCCAGCAAACTGCTATAAATATGGGGAGCTGACACCAGAACACCAATTGTGACACAAGCCAGCAGCCAACAAAGGAAGGCAGGCAGGGGCTGCGATGACAGTCAGCCAGTCAAGGCAGGCAGGCAGGGGCCATGACACCGATCAGCCAGCCAATGCAGGCAGAAAGGCAGGCAGGGGCCATGACACCAGCCAGTCAGCCAAGGCAAGTAGGCAGGGGTCGTGACTCCAGCCAGCCAGCCAGGGCAGGTAGGCAGGCAGGAACCACAATGCCAGTCAACCCATCAAGGCAGGCAGGCAGGGGCCTTGACTCCAGCCAGACAGCCAGCCAAGGCAGGCAGGCAGGGCCATGACTTCAGCCAGTCAGCCAGCAAAGGCAGGCAGAAAGGCAGGGGCTGCAACACCAGACAGACAGCCAAAGCAGGAAGGCAGGCACTCCCGCATCTGCCAGCCAGCTAAGGCAGCCAGACAGGCTGGGGCAGTGACACCAGCCAGCCAAGGCAGGCCAGTTTTGGAAGACCAAAATTTAAAAAATAAATATGCTTTCCTGCACTACTGAGGTTTACTTTGTACTCATTTGTTTATATTGATTTCAGTTTGCTTGGAATGCTTATTTATCATTGCCAGTGGTTTACAGGCTGGTTCAGCCCGGTTCTGTGACTAGTGGGGTGGGGGACCCACGGAACCATGACTCGGAAAAGGGAAAAAGGGGAAAAGGGGAAAAGGGTAGGGAGATGGGCCTAAAAACAAAGTGGCGGCAACTCTGCTTGATCTGAGGGAGGTCTGCGGAGAAACAAACTAATTTACTAAAGAAGATATCAGAATGCAAGATAACACACTATAATATAATATAATACAGTAGAAGTAGAATTGAAGCTAATAAATTAAATAAAATGAGAGAGAGCGTCCAAAAACCGAAGGCCTTACTCTAAGTAAGCTGGAGTGATACGGCACCAGCAACAGAGATGAGCCAGACAGTCAAAAAGGAAAAGGGGGGTCTCGTGATCTATGAATGGTTTTTATCTTTCCCTCTGAGCAGAAATGGTAAGAGAACAGCAAACAGCCCTCTGGGAGATGCAGTCTGTAGTTCTTCTCTTTTGGGACAGGTACCCAGTCCCAGAGCATTAACTCTTTAACTCTCAGTGCACTACATGATGTTATGATGTGGAATACCCATAAAACCATGACAATCATGTAAATTACTTGAGGGAGTCTCCTAAAAAGGGTCATAGAGGCAATTACTTCTAACAGTGACAGGAACTGTAGGATCCTGATGAGTAGCTGTCAAATAGCAGTGAAACATGGATGGAACAATCAACCAAGCAGATGTTGTCAAGACTGTTGACCTAGAAAGATACTGAGATATCCAATCATTACACTGGTGCAGAAAAATCTGCTTACATACTGGCACTTGAGTTTCATTATTACTGAGTATAAGAGCTTAATAAGTGTTCTTTGGAGGCTAAAAGATGAGCTAAGAATTAGCTGCCTCCCCTTTCTTTACCTCTCCTGCTCAGACATATATGAATTGAAAAGCAAAGCAAACACCCTGTGCAACTAAAACTGAGGTAAGGTTACAAATAGCAGTGCAGGTAGACAGCTTAGCCTTACTAAATTGCTTGAGATTGGAAGCTCAACTCACCCAATGGCATTTGGTAGATTAGATACCTAGGCTCAGTTCTGTCTTAATTCTCTCTGGCCTTAAATTTTGGATATAATAATGTCTGGTTATGACCTGGATCAGTATTTGCATTTTCTTGCTCAGAGTCTGGATCACAGAATCACGGAATTACAGAATTGTAGGAGTTGGAGGGGGCCTCTAGAGATCGCTGAGTCCAAGTCCATTGCAAAGCAGGCCTCCTACAGCAGGCTGCACAGGTAGGTGTCCAGGTGGGTCTTGAATACCTCCAGAGAAGGAGAATCCACAACCTCCCTGGGCAGCTTGTTCCAGTGCTCTGTCACCCTTACTGTGAAGAAGTTTCTTCTCATGTTGTTGCGAAACTTCGTATGCTCCAGTTTACAGCTGTTTCCCCTTGTCCTGTACCCACAGACTACTGAGAAGAGATTGGCCATGTTTCTCTGACTCCCACTCCCTCCCACACACCAGCCATCCCTCTGCTTTCATTTCCCAAGTTTTTCATACAATTTCTGCTGCATACTTCACTATTTCCCATGACAATGTTTTTTAGTATCCTTTAGCACCTAGATCATCATGGAATAGGCTCTGTAACCCATTCTAATATTTTGTCCCTAAATGCCCTTACTTGTCTTCTCTTACATTGCTCAAGTGCACGAAGGAAAGAAAGGCCAGAACTCTTGGAGCTCAGTCCTTGTATTCAGCAGTGAAGGACAGGGCCAGCTACAAAAGCTCTGAAGTAAGAACAGCTAATACAGCAGAATCTTTCACACAAATAACTATTTCATTCACGCAAACTTCTACTAAATGAAGGATTAGCTTTTCTGGGGGGACATCTTTCTTCTCTGTTACTTTCTTTTTGAAGGAAAAAACACACATCAGAATAGTGAAAGAAATATGCCTGACACAGAGGTGGCCATTTTCTTGATATCTTTCACAAGTCCCTGTCATTCTTTTTTTTTCCCCCCCGAGAAATTTAAGAAATAGAAAGGTTTTCAAAAACATGTTTAAACAATTTATTTTTTCAATCAGTATTTGTGTCTGAACTGTCTCACTGGAACCTGGAAAGTACCAGTGATCATTCAGTGTAAGATAATTCAGACGCCAGGTCTGGAAATGATCACCATAAATAGCAAATAAGAAAATTATCACTTATATTTACATTGTCTATGAACATCAGACAAAAGGCTCAAATGTAATAAACTCAGTTTTAATGGGACTAATCAGTTGCTTTCCCAGGCTGGACAAGAATGATCAACATCTCAGAACCAATTATCATTAACAGATTTCCACACTGTCACATAACTGATATTTTCAGTCATTTAAAAAGCCTTAGCCAAATGTTAACTTACACGTTAGGCTCTTGCTGCCTGGAATGGATATTTCCCACTCAGACCTCATGGAGAGACAAGGAGGTTTTTCACACATTATAATCACTCGGTAAAAGCACATAGACTTCTGCTTGGGTGCATCTAAGCATAAAATTTTTCACTTATTCAAGCAGAATACTTGAATAACTACTTCTGTGAGATCAAACGTACTGTTAAATCTTGATCAGAAAGTACTAAGCATTGAGTAAATGGAGTGTGATGACTCTGGGAGGGCACTATTCCTCATTTTGTCCAGCAGACCATACCACAGTATCCCTTTCATGTGGTGAAGCTGTTCATGACTGCAAGGAAATAAATCTGTACTGCAATGCATCATTAAGTCAAATTAACCCAATCATCCACCTGTTAAGTGAACAAAACGAAGAAAAACCTCATTCTCAGCGAGTTCCTTTGCATAGAATCAGCAGGGAATGGCTACATCATGCCAACAGTTCCTTAATCTCGTTAGTTAACTCTCATTTCTTTTACTGCCAGTAATGTACTTTGCTTCTAATGTTTCAGCAGATTCATTATGGTCAAACACTAATTTCTTGTCAAAATTAATTGTAACAGGAAAAAATATACTTCCTTTGAATGTTTGTGTCTGTTTTCATGGGAAGTGGGATGTGTTTCTTTATTAAAAAAAAAAAAAGGAAAGAAAAAAAAAAGAGATACTTGTTGCTTTCAGTGTGCTTGTGTTAGGACTCCAACCTACTTGACCTTTCACCTGAAACTACTGTTTGATATATTTTTTAACCTCCTTTTCATAACCAGTGACAGTATTCACCTGGAACTTACATCAACATAGACTGGAGACTAACTTGCTCAAATTCTTTACAAAACTTCCTTATAAAGACAAAAGAACTAACATGACATTCTTTTTCTTGTGAGACTGGGTAGCAACTGAAATTCAAAGGAAAGTATGTGAACTTGCATCATGATTCTTATTAGAAAATGAACAATCCCATATGAAAGTGGAAGTATGGTGCTGCTTGAAACATCCCACTTACAAGTTCTGCGTTTTTGCCTATCTGTTTTATTTATTGTTAATATGTGTTATTATTCATATAAGCTTGATACCTTTCTTGATATGGTAATTTATTGTATCAATAAAATGCAGTTTTCTCATCTGATGGAGAAGTATATATATATATATTTTTTTAAGCAATATCTCATTTAAGAGCTGAGGAGGTGAGAGAAGTCATGATATATTGACTGATGCAGAAAAAGTTATAACCTGTTTTCCTATTACTACTTACACTAAATTAAATCACCAAACTAAATTAAATGCTATGTGGATTTACATAAATAAGTGAGGCTTCTTGTTCATAACCGCAAAGTGGACAATCTTTTTAAAATACAAATTGGAAAAGTAAAAGGAAATTGGGAATGAGTGCAGTGGATCTGACTTCCATTGCATCTGGCAGGTGAAAACTGTACATAGAAAATTGGAAAAGCAGTGGAAGAAATGTGTTTATCCTGCTTATTACAGTAAAGAATGAATATAAAGGCTTTAGGATGAACAAAAATGTAGAAACACAGAGGATCATAGCAGAATATTAAATAATTTCTTACAAGACTGTTTCTTGTGATCCTATTATTAAGACTTGGTTTTGGTTCTGCAAGCACATGTACACCTATCAATAACAGCATTAGTAAAATACGGTGAGAAAAACAGTAATATAAACTATGTACTAAGGTTCCTATTTCACATTATTTCCCTCATCCTGGTCAGGATTTTCTAACTGTTACTCATATAAAAAATTTTGAATTTAAGATGTGGATCAACACAAGCACACAGAAGATCTTGGTACTCTATAGCTACTGAGGACATAATGGAAAAAAAGTATAATTAACCAAGCTAACAGAGAAAGAAGAAATGTGTGAACAATAAACATTTTATTGCTCAACTTCCTGACGTACAAAAAGCCTCCAGTCTAACTGTCAGAGAGTATAGAATCACTGACATAATAAAGTAGAAAAAGAAATTTAAATGTAAGAAATAATTAATGCAAGAGTCTACTTCTTTCAAGGAAACACCAGAGTGCTAAAAATCCTATATATTTCCAACTTTTATTACTCTTGTAAGCAACAGACGTAAGCTTGCCCTTTAAGGATTCACAGAATGTGCATGAAATTTACAGTGGAAAAGGATTTTGTGATCAGTGCTGAGGAAGCACAAGATCTATCAACAAATAAGCAAGGTTCTTGGCCCAAGGTGAATGGTGAACTGCTGTTCAGTAGCACAAAAAGAGGGACAAGAACAACACAAAATCATCATCCTTAATTGACTGACAGTCATCAGGAAGAAAAAAAAACAACAAAATACTATTACTGCCTGAAAAAAAAAAAAAGAAAAAAGAAAAAAAAAAACTCTACCAAAAAAAAAAAAAAAAAAAAAAACAGAAAAACAGAAAAAAAATATAGCCATCTGCTTTGTAAGTAGCACAATAGTAGCATTTGATACAACTGCGGCCATCACCCATAGGCCTGACCCTGACCTTTCTGCAGAGAAAGAATGCACAGGGACAGCATTACTGGGCTGTGAAAACCTCCTGTTTCAAACAATGCCATAACTCTCACACAGTATAAATTCTCTCTTTTATCCTCAAGATAAGTGTTATGGACCAGTGAGGTATGTGAGTCTCCAAGGACCCTGTGATGTTAGTTACTGACAGACACCACACATACTTGTCCTCTATTGAACACGCTGCAAGGCTGCTTGGGAACAACCATTACATGTCTCATCTGAATGAAATTGGCATTCAAGGCCAGGCCTGATGGGGCTTGAGCAACCTGGTCTAGTGGGTGGTGTCCCTACCTATATCAGGGGGATGGAACTAGATGATCTTAAAGGACTCTCCCAAACCAAACTATTCTATGATCTGACTCAAATTGAAACCCCATAAACAATATTTTGTCTGCATCATTTTTTTTTTTCCAAGAACCAAAACGTTCATCTTCTCCCTCTGCTATTTGTATGTATTTATCTAAGTACTAAGAGACAACATAGGTTGATTTCTAAAATTAAAAACATTTAAAGGCTTTTCCATATAAAAACAAGCCATCCATCTCTAAGCTTTCCTAATGATCAAATAGAGGTCGTGATGTGATAATCCAGTCCTTTTCAGCAGAACACCAAAATGAGGGATATCCTGAGAAAAATATGCTCTTTGAAGAATGTGATTCCTTTACAGCAATCCCCACCAGGCATTCAGTCCCCATTTACTCATTTGAAACACCAGGATCCTTTCGAGCTGTCTTTGAATCTTTGAAAAAAAATCTGGCATGCATCAGTCTTGTCATACTTGATTGGTACGAGCAAAAAATAATAACATGAATGACAGAAGTACTATCAGACAGCAAATACATTAGTTCCTCTTCTGGATATCTCAGGTTACTTTGAACCTCCCTTCCTTTACTTCTTTGACCCTGACCTCTGTGATATTATTTGAAGTCTTCCAGAGTTAGATATGATGCACACTTCAAAATGTTAAACTGAGGATAAGCTTAAAAGCTTTAAGCTCAGAAAAAAGAAAGAAAAAAAACCCAACAAAACAAAAACAAAAAAAACCCCAACTCTCTCTAAAGTGAAATACCAAAACTTCAATAGGAGTTGGATCATTCAGGAAAGCTGACAGCTCCACCGGCAGAAAAAAAAAAAAGAGTATACTGAAAAGCTTTAATTTTCACAGTTTTCCCTAAATATATTCTCTTTCTTGTTCATCCATCCTTTTGTCTCTAAAAGCGATAAGGAAGCAAAATAACTTTATTATCCAAGTTATTTCTCCTCCATCCAAATGCAGAAAAGGAAAAAGAAGAGGTCTTTCTGTTCATTACTCAAGTAATACCATGAGCTACTTAGACGGTATGTCGCTATGTGTTTTTATACCATGTTAGAATCTAAATAGATTCAAACTGTTTGAATCACCCTCCTGATGAGTAACAAGAACTGTGTTGTATAAAATTCATACTACTGCAGATGAGGATGTTAATCATAACATGATATAGGTTTAGAAAATTATACCATTTTATCTGATAATTAGGATAGAAGCTGGCAGCGAGGGCCCAGTATGAGGCTGAGTAATGCTGAATAATGCTGAATAACACTTAATTCTGGCAAGCAAAGGACACAAAGGATTTGTAGCTCAGACCAAGCCAGGCTTGCAAATAGCCACATATATGCTATCCACTCCAAAAGGTCACTGTGAGGTAGAGCTACTTCAAACGCAGCAAGGAGACACAGGAAATATTCAGGCAGAAAACATGTATGCCTGTGTATACCTGCGCACCTGAAATATGGAGCTAGGCTTTGAAGTTAATTATGTAATGTCCTGAAATACACACTTTAAGAAAAAGATTTGTGAGATTGCCATAAGCCTTCAGCTCTAACAAAGACAGGTAGGAGACATTTCCTACTCTGCTCCAGATTTTCTGTATGTTTTGAAAACTTTGCACTCTCAGCTCACCTCAGCTGTGGGATGGATACCACAAAAAAAAAAAAAAGAATTCTGAAGAGCTTAAACATCTGCTTGGGTTGGATAGCATTTATTGAAAATATCTGTAACATTGAAGATTGAAAATTCCATGTTTGTGATGATTCATTCAGTTAAGATACAGACTCAAAGTACAGGGTCACCATGAAAATAATAAGAGAATATTTCATAAAACCTTCTGAAAAACAGCATTCTGCTCGCATCAGTAAAAGCAATGAAAATCATAGTGGGTTATATAGACAATTTAATGGAAAGGGGAGACAATCTTTAAAATTTCATTTTAACAATTTTACTCCTATGAGTAATTTTTACTTTTTGCAACTGTCTTCTTTTATCATGTTGTCTCTTTTATCACGCAAATGTGAATGCAAGTGTGAAAAAAAATTAAACTACAGGTTACACAAAGAAGAAAGAAACATATCAAAGTTGCTCTGAAAAGCCTGCTTCTCCACTGGGAAATTAACCTTGCAAATGTATTCCCTATTCCCTTTCTTTCTTTTCTTTTCTTTTTTTTCTTTTCTTTTCTTTCTTTTCCAGGTGCTGGTGGGAAATCAGGGAAGGTATTCAAATGTAGATTAATTTAAAAATATACGTCTGATTGGACACCATATTTATTATGAGCTTTTGCTGACTATAATACAAAGGCTCAATAAAGACAATGAGCTGACGAGATAAACTCTTCTGATAGAAGCCTTTTCTTTCCATAGAGAGCCAAGATTATTAATTTAGGATAAAGGCCTCATACAGCCAATTCCTTCTAGTAGCTGAGCTAAGAGAAATCTTTGTTTTCAAGCACTTCTCATAAGTGATGAATAAACAAACACACATGCACACAAATAATTGCCAACATGCTGTGGACACACATTGAGCATCCAATATTTGAATATATATTCTGAAACTTGCCACTCAATAATTCTGGCACCAAGTTATTACAAGCACTGTTGACTATACAAAAATATTACTTGCTTTATTCATTAAGAATATCTGCTACTCAAACAGTATAAGAGACAGGGATGCAGGCTATCAACAATTCAAATTTAAATAATCCTGAAGGAAGTGAGAGCATATGAAACAATTCAGAGAAGGCATATTTTTCTCTTTTAAACACTTTAATTGTGATCACAGCTTGTATCTCTCTTGTCTCGCAAGAATCCAGTCTGGGACTGGCAGGTGTGTGCAAGTACTTTAGCTTCTTCCACAGCATCTGGATGCAGCAGGAGTTTGCTGGAACACTGCCAAATTCTTACCTGTGAGATCAGTTCTCACAAATTGGGTGTACCTGGCCTGTGTGGTGACCACACCTGGAATTCTTTTCTCTCAAAGCATCTAAAGTCTTTTACCACCTGTTCTGGTGAGTGACCAAGTACAGCACTTACACTGGTACCCTCAGCATCCTGTCAGAGCTTGGGTTAATGCATTTACAAGGCAGTGGGTTTATTCAAAGTATTACCATAGTCATTATACAATAGAGGGTGGCAGAGGTGACATTCAACACATTCAAGATCTCCAAGATCTCTATTAAAGTAAAGAATGAGAGCAACGGCTTGCTCAACAGCAACTGTTCTTCCTTTCTCCTATGTATTCCAACAACCATCTCCATCTAAGAAACAGCTTTTCTATCCATCCAAACCAGAAGACCCTAGAATCAACTCTGTCAATTGACTTTCCTTTCAGGAAGGATCAGCCTTCTGCACTTGAGACATTTGATCTCATTGCCATACCTGGGCAGAGCTGAGTGGTGCAAGAAAAGGAAGCAGTGGCAGTCATTAGTTATTTCATGGAATCAGAAACATTAAGATTGGAAAAGACCTCTAAGATCATCTGTTCAACTGTTAACTCATAATCACCATGCCCACCAAATATGTCTCTCAGTGTCACATCTACACGGTTCCTGAACACCTCCAAGGAGGATGATTCCACCATCTCCTTGGGCAGCCTGTTCCAATACCTCATCACTCTTTCTGAGATTTTTCCTAATATCCAACTGGAACCTTTCCTGGTGCAACTTAAGGTCACTATCTCTTGTTCTATCGCTGTTACGTGGGAGAAGAGGCCAACTCCCACTTCGTTACAACTTCCTTTCATGCAGTTGTAGAGTGATAAGGTCTCCCCTGAGCCTCCTCTTCTCCAGACTGAACAAACCCAGTTCCCTCAGCTGCTTCTCATAAGACTGGTGTTGCAGACCCCTCACTAGCTTTGTTCCCCTTCTCTGGACATGCTCCAGGGCTGCAATGTTTTTCTTGTAGTGAGGGGCCCAAACCTGAACTCAGTAATTGAGGTGTGGCCTCACCAGTGCCGAGTACTGAGAGACAACCACCACCCTGGTCCTACTCGCTGCGCTATTTCTGATTCAAGCCAGGACGCTTTGGTGTTGTTAGCCACCTGAGCAAACTACTGGCTCGTTTCATTAGATAAATTCCCCATGGCATGATGACCTGCAGTAGAGAAAATGCTAGCTTCATGCTCTGCCAGAGACTTCTTGTCACAGCCACCACTGACGTCCTGCTTGGTGCTGGAGGAGATGCAGCCCTCCACACCCTTCCACTATTTTCACTCAAGTAACAGACTGTATTAAAATATCCATTCAGTTCCCAAAGCTCCCTGTTACTGCCAAAAAACATAAGTCAGGCTGATGTAACCAAAAGTCATGTCTTTTAAGACTGCACACTTTATTTCCAGTACTAAATAGACTGAATTTATTTAATTATATTTATATTATTAGCTTTTATATTAAAAGATGTTTAAACTGATTTACCCTGAGAATGGAATTATGACAGTGATATTTATAACTTCTGTTTTCATCAACCTTTATTAGTCTGACATGCTCTGTATATTAATGTTCTTAAAACATTTTTTTTCATGATGTTTATTCCTGCAGAAAGTTGTTTTTCTATTAGTGTCCTTGTCTGTTTATGCAGTTATGAGATTTGCTTAATGTGCTGTTTGCTTGGGCACTACAGTAGGTCAGTGGAGGAGAAATGTCTTCATTCTCCATTCAGGCAAAGTCGTTACCATGCAGTGTTTTCTCTACTGAGCAGTATCTGTGATGTTTTCCTACCAATTTAGATTCTCTGATCTTCAGTTCTGCAGTAGATTTTTAAGAAAAATTAACTAGAGAACCCTAGGAAAATAAAAAACAAACAAAAAAACCAACCATACACTACTTGCATATACAATTAACATTTTTCCATATAATTGCCATTAGCACTTGCAAAATTGCCATTCTTTCTTCCACAAAATCCACTGTTTACCTCTCCTAAGTGTAGCAAAACACTTAGGAGTCTACTTGTATTTTGACCATTACATCTTACTTCATAGAGATTGTATGCATTAAGACATACTACATGAGATCTAGAAAAATATGAACACAAATACAAGTGCCAAATGTCTTAAATGCTGATTTTTGAGTGGCCACCTTGAATGGCCACTCCTGTCAGATCTTTTTTTACAAAGCAATCATTGCTGCAGCTTCCATACAGCTTCTGTCATCAGAAAATAGCTAAGGTATGTGACTTTAAGTGAGTATTTTCTTTTTTGTTGTTATCATTCTTTACATAGAGTTTATGGTGTATTCTTCTACACACCTATACCTGATTGTATACGTATGTTTTTATATATAAATATAAACACATAATTATCCAAACGCTTATACATACATGTTTGCTTACAGAAGACAAAATACAGTACTATTAGGCATATAACTCAAATACTATGGTGAAGATTTAAGAAAAGTGCAGGGGCATTGAAGATAACAGTATTTGTTGAAAAGCAAGTACTTCAGTGGCTGTTACGTGCATAGAGGCCTATGATGTATATCTGGAAGATAAAGGTAGGACTGAGAATGTGAACACAGAATTAAACTCACTGCCTCCTTTCTTTCTTTTAAGTGTTTATCAGTTACTACTGTTATCTTGTTTATTACATTATTCAGCCTTCTGGCAGTCCTGTAGCATACTCTAATCTACACCTGAATTCCTTCCATTTAACATTACTTGTATTTTGACCATTACATTAAAAGGTTATAATTACCTATTACAGACAATACAATTCCTAGAATCCTAGGTGCTTCTTAGAAAACATCATAAATTAACAAGAGACAAAAAATCATGGGTTTTGTATCTCACTTTTGGGCATTAAAATTAAAAAAAGAAATAGTAGCATATACATAGTGCACTCATCTCTATGCTGATGAATAGCTTGCGTTTTAATAGGTAGTTTACATAAAAATTACTTGGTGTCTGGGAACACTAAAGATATTCTAGAGGGAAGATAGTCAGGCTTACTTTAATACATTGCTTTAGTACACTCCAGCAGCACTTTTACAGCGCGTGTTCAAGTAGGGAGGAATGATTGGGTAATTCTTAATTGTTCAGACCTAGTTTTAATGTAAACTGACTGTGCTCAGCCATGCTTCATGACTCTAAGGCCTCTTACTACGGCGGAACAACAGTGTGCAATAATTACTATTTCTGCCAGAGCTGGAGGAGTACAGCAATATACTAGATACAATTCGATGACCTTGAGGTTACACTGTTTGTACTGTCATATATAAAACTATAAATGCCAAGAGGAATAAGTGCTCTTCTTGAAAAAGAAAATGACTGCTGCCAACAGAGTACAGCTGAACTGGCAAAGTTCAGACTGTGCTCGCAAAAGTAGACAGAGAAGAGCAGCAATTTGCACCACCATACAAATGATTCTAAGTGTACACTGTTTACTTCAGTCTAGAGTGGAAATATTTACTCATTGCATCAGCAGTAAGAACAATCCTCAAAAAAGACTTTTGGTGGTGGTCCTCAGGCTAAAGACTGAACAAGCATGTTGCCTTAGAAACCCTCTGGTGTACCTCAAGAGCAAAGAGATTAAAACAATGAAACCAAGTCCCAGAGGGAGAGCAACATACAATGCTTGCTGCAGTACATTAATGGTCTTACTGGTTATTGGCCAGGATAATGTAGGGACCACTATTTTAGTATATATGCTCCTCAGGCAAAATACTTGCCATCTTACTTACTTGCCATGTTTTCAGCACATCTTCCTGCAGATGTCATCATTTTATTCATTCAAGAATATGCTGGATTTAACAAGGCTAACTCAAAACTGGGGCCTGCCTAAAAGTGTTTGTATAAAAGACGGCCTATACAGTGAGAAATAGTATCTTCCCTTATAGTTATATATTCCAGTTTACAGCATATCAAACAATATTTATATTGCCTTTTATGTGGCCGTCAGATTCATCCCAGTTTGCAATTGAAATGACCCAAGACATTACATGTTTGGATTTGTTCCTCTGCAGAGACACACGTGAGCGCCAGCTGTAGACTAAATATTTGCCATAGAAGAGCTCGCAAAATAACCGTTTACATATACATTCCCAAGTTTTGTCCTCCATTCACAAACAATTCATGAGGTAGATGATGGCACTAAAGGTGCAGGAAAAAAAAAAATTCTACTTGGATTTCTTCCTAATTTCTCATCAGAGTCTCAAAATGAATGTGTACAGTAAAAACTTACACAGACAGATGCTAGTGATTCACATAAAACTCACTATAAAACCTGCTTAAAGGGGATGAAAACAACATAGGAATTTAGGTTTTGCATTCAATCTTTTTTTTGTTTGTTTCTTTAAATGAGTAATTTAATGCTCACTGAATAAGCACGTCAGCAGTTGAACTAAAGAAACAGTAGAACAGATTTTCTTGAAGAAATTCATCTTAATGTATTAAAATAGAATATTGTAATGCAAATGTTGATACTTTATTTCAGGTAGAAATAATAAATCAAGGTACAGCTGTAATCCAACTGTGAGTATCTGCTGAATGTTTGTGGTATATCCTTTAGTATCTTGGCATCATTCACCAATTTAAAGGAAAAAAAAAAAAAAAGGCTACAATTTTGGGAACATTACTTCAAGAATTTGAGTTGTGTATTACAAGTAGCCCAGCTGCTTCTCCTTTTTCATATGTTACTGGAACTAGAAATGAAGATAATTTTAACTGATACAATTGACCTTATCTGTAATACAGATAAGAAAAGCTACGTACTACACTTTTGCAGCTTAGAGGATGTGCATTATTATGTACAGATTATTAAATCCTGGCAGATGGATCACTTCTCTGAAGGACTGCCACCTTCAGTACTGCTAGGTAGCAAATATCAGATTCGCAAGGTCTGGTTACTTACTGGCCAGTTGCAGTACCTGCAGTACCAAAATGGACTGCATTTGACATGTTAGAAAATTAAAGATGCACAAATACACCTGCCTCATTGCTTGACAGAGCATGTGCTTGAAATTCCTGGGACTTACATATGAATAGGTGATCACACATGGATGGCTACTTCAGTTTATAAAGACAATATGTGATCTTAAGAAAGACATCTAAGGATGTCTTTCCACCTTGATTTGCAACTTGTATTAAAAAAACAACAAAAAAAGGTAAAAGATAAATGTTTCCTGAAACAAAAGAATCCCATAGCAGTAGGGAGTTCCCATGTCACAGGCACCATATTTGGTTCCAGAGAATGAAGGTGCAAATACCACAACAAATTGAGAAAAGAAAAGCACGACAGAGGAATCCACATCCCAAAGTGAATTATGAGAAGGGGATGACTGAACACAGCCATGGACATATGCAGAAGCTGCAGTTTCCATTATGCAACTGTCTGCCTAATCGAGAGAGCATCCAACCTACATAAGATGAATTGATGCATTTTACAGCTACTAATCCGAGTAAAAAACAAAGTAGTTTGACAATTGCAAGGAATAAGGTGTTACCAATGTAAGTTTGAAATCTGCTAATAGCGTGAAATTTGTTTTAGAAGCATAAAGAAAGACAGAATTGTTGCCAGGCTACCTATTTCAAAATATTGGAAGTAACAAAGCAGACATGAGTCTTTTATTGGGAGATTTCTTTACGCAAATAAGCACTTGGGGCTGTTTGCTTTGTTTCTTTTTTTGGTTTAAATCAAAACATAGTGTGAAGACTCCTCTTGATTTCAACAAGATGCTCATGGAACAGAAATAAAACATCAATTTATTGGACTGAAAAGTGCCTCACATTATTAAGGCATACACTGTTTCTTATAACTGTAGCTTTGAACTGAGCTGCTATGGGATCTTCTGTTCTGTGTTGGCCAAAAAGAAATACAGATATAAGAAAAGCCAATTTACAGAAGACAGTGAGTTATTCTCATTTCTATTTGAATTTACCTCTGAATATTCCTGCAAGGCTAAAGAGATGTAAAGTATCATAAAGAAAGCAAGCATCTGAAGAACTATGTACTGCTACAAACTACTGCATATTATACAAGCATTGCTTTATCTAACCTCATGCTCCATAAAACAGTAATTGTTTTTCTTTAAGATCATACTGGTAAAAAACATGTCTTTCAATCATTTCTTCAGTTTTAAGGAGCTGTCAAACGAAACGCCTGAAAGGGTGATATTCCTTTATTTTCTCATGCCTTCAGCTATTGAGTTCCATCCACATGGTTCAACTCATTGTCCATACTCTGGGAACACTAAGGAGGCAGCAACAGGCAAAGTATTATCATTTTACATAAGATTCCAAATCTGCATCTCCTTTAACAACATTCCTTTACCTTCCAAAATCATAATGAATAAAAGAGGTGCTAATTGATAGAAAGATAAATATAACATGGAAAAAGAAGCACTTCAGAAAAATAAAAAGACAATTATACTAGAGCAATGTGGCTCAGCTTCTCAGCTTGATTTTTTGGGGTGATGGCTATTAATGAAGCTGTCAACTTACAGAGGCAAAATTTTTAGATGAAAACTCTTAAAGAAGCTGGTAGAAGATTAAGATCATGTTCATTCAAGAGCTTAAAGTAGTCAGTTTTCACTTCTTTGCAAAATTAACTCAAAACTCAATTCTCTAGCTTTGATAATTTTGAATGCACAAGACCACAATATTCCAATTCATCTGCAAATACAAAAGCAATCAAAATTCTAATCAAGAGATTGGAGACTGATAAAAAAGAAATAAAAATTGAGGTTTAATAAATCATGAATCATTGACATTTGGATCTGAAAATCGGGCACTTCTAATGTTAAAAAATATGAATACTACTCAAATTCTATTACCAAAAAGAATACTACGAGTTAATCTTTATACAATTCAGAGGATGAGGGGCAAAGGCTGTGCTGCATTATTAGCTACGCATAGAGATTTCGCTACTTTTACCTTGATTTCTGTCTGATCATTAAAAAAAAAAGGCTGTTTTTCAGAGTTAATACTCAAATGAATGCATTGACAAGCAGTTCTACAATTCAGGGATTAAGCAGCACAGCTTGCCAATGGTATCCTAATATCTCTCCCTAGAAGCATGCACACCTAAGTTAATGACCCTATTATTCCATTACTACCAACCAGAAACTTCCTCTATTGCAGCTTCAGTAGACTCACTGACATGGCTCATCTGTTCATCTGAAACACCTGTATTGGATCAGCTTGGCCAGCAGTTCTCCTAATAGACTTGCAGCAAAGGCATCCGTACCTGGGTGGTTTCATATGGACTTCAGGGATGACAGGAGTGTTTGTATACCTTTCAATTTAGTGCTGAGTTACAGATCATCAGAGCTTTGAGCTATCTGTAGGGTAAACAATGACTTGTCTACGTCCTTTCCCTGATATCATTTTCTGTCATTGTTTTGTGCAGACAGACCTCTGCTGCCAAGGCAAAATTAAACATCACCCATCGCCTCCCAAAAGCCTTGGAATCAAGCACTCATAACACAGCTAGACAACTAGAATCTCTTCCCTGTTTTTTCTTCCAGAAATCTATTAAAAATAAACTCCCCTATAATCATTTTTCATGATTTTATCAGGTGTTGTAATATTGATCTCGATAATATGCTAAGCTACGACTAAAGCAAAATAACAAATACAGTGCTTTGCTCAAAAGTTAAGTCTTTCTTATTGTGGAGGACATTCTGAAACTACACTAGAGATCTAAAGTATATGGAGGCAAAAAATATATAATTTTTTATTTTGAAATCTCATTATGTTTCTGGCCTTGATTCATTATTTTTGATCATCTGGGTTAATATTATTTGATCTTACAAATAATACTGAGACAGCATTGAACTCAATTATTTTGAAAGATTTGCAAAAAATATTCCAAATAAGTTACTGGTCTTTAAAAATGCCTGAGTCCTTCACAATACAAAATGACAACAGAACTGCCAGACTTCACTTCAAGGATGGATATATTTAAAGTGATTTCATATTGCACAACCACAGGGTGGAACTACTCAGGAATTATCTGACAAAATGATTTAGACAAAAGCTATTACTTCTAGAAATGTACTTGTTTGGGTGACACAGTTTTCTATAAAGAACTGTTACTGTTTTCTGGCCTTTTGCATCATAATCACTATGTTGTGTGAGCTTTCAAAATTTCTGCCTACTGGGCAGCACCTCTACGCAATGTGGAATGATCCCTAGATGAAGGAACCCAAGTATTTCAAATTTTAGAGCAATTTTAAAAAGCTTTAGGGTGAGATAAACCAGGCCTTTGAAACTCACAGAAGCCCAGAAGGGTTCTAGGTATCCTGTGAGGAGCCAGGAATATCATGACATCTGTGTTGTCTGTTATCAGCAGATTTCTATGACTTCTCCATATTTCCCAGAAAGTGCCCATCTTCCTAGGATTAGCATCTCCCTGAACCAGGACTACCGGGGAATCTGCAGTATTCGTGTACCCAGGTCTGGGTTACAGTACTTTTGGAAAAATATGGAAAACATAAACCTGATAACTCCTTTCAAATATGTTTTCTTTTCAGAATGTCTTTTTGCTATGTTCTCATTTCTGTTCTGAAACAAAAGCAAAACACCCCCATTTCTTCTTGTGCGAAAACTCCAATTCCAACAGTCCATTTTCAATAGCACTTCTCAGGTTCTGCACCATTCCACTCAAGAGCCACTGCAGAAATAGGCCACCGGGGCACACTGCTGGCTCATGGCCAACCTATCATCCACCAAGATCCTTAGGTCCTTCTCCACAGATCTCCTCTCCAGCAGATCATGCTCCAATCTGTACTGATACTTGTGGTTATTCCCTCCCAGGTGCAAGACTTCACACTTGCTTTTTTTAAACCTCATCTGGTTTACTGAATGATGACATCAGTGGCTCTTCCCTTATCTGCTGATGCAGTGACACCATCATAAAAGGCCACTATGTTGGTCAAGCAGGATTTGCCCTTGGTGAAGTCATGCTGGTTCTCCCTTATCACCTCCCTGTCTTCCATGTGCCTTAGCACAGCTGCCAGGAGGATCTGTTCCATGATCTTTCCCAGTACAGAGGTGAGACTGACAGGTCAGTCGTTCCCAGGGTCATCTTTTTTACCTTTCTTAAAAATGGGTGCGATGTTGTCTTTTTTCCAGTCACCTTGGACTTCACTGATTGCCAGGATTTTTCAAATATCACTGAGGGTGGCTTAGCGACTATATCAGCCAATTCCCTCAAGACTCCGGGATGCAACTCATTGGGACCCAGAGACTCATGGATGTTCAGGTTCCTCTGGTGGTCATGAACCTGATCTTTGCTTGTAGTGGGAGAGACATTGCTTCCCCAATCTTCTCCTACCAAACTAAACATTTGAGGACTGTGTGGCAAACAGTTATCAGAGAAGACCGAGGCAAAAAATTGTTAAGTACCTTAGCCTTCTCCTTGTCAATTGTTACCAGCTTGCCTGTATCAGTCACTAGGGGGGGTATGCCCTCCTGAATTTTCCTTTTCTGGTTGAGATACGTGTAGAAGCCTTTCTTGTTCTTCTTGGCACCCCTTGCCAAGTTTAGTTCAAGCTGGGTCTTGGCTTTCCTGACCCTATCTCTACACAGCCTAGCAGCTTCCTTATATTCTTCCCACGATACCTCTCCCTGTTTCCACTGCCTGTGCATTTTTTTAGCATTTTTTTCTTGCTCTCCAGTTAGACCAGTAGGTCCCAGTTCAGCCATGCCCATGTCTTGCTTCCCTTTCTTGACTTGCTACATGCAGGTGTAGAGAGCTCTTTTGCGCTAAAAGAACGCTTCCTTAAAGATCTGCTAGTTCTGCTCTGCACCCTTACTCCTCAGGACAGTTTCCCAGCCTTTAAAATTACACCGTGACAATGAGACCGACCAACCAGGTTGCTGCCATCCCTCTCACTGGATCCTCTGGCTGCCTGCAATGGGGGCTGTCAGCAAGGAGAAACACCTGGCCGTGTTTAGTCATTGTGCACAAAGTGCCTGAGGTTTCACCCGGAGTCATTTAACAAGGTCAGAGCGGTGTTACTGAGGAGGGAAGAAACATTTGGTGTATAATAAACAGCACTGTTAATCAAGAGACATACTTTCCCTGGTTCTTGCCCAAATGCACAGGGCTATAAAAAGCTTATGAGGGGTTTTGCTTTATTATGTACCCTCTGGGCAAAGACAGGATTTGGGGAATACAACAACTGCTTCTTCTATCAATCCCTGAAGTGAAAATTTCCCCAGAGGCATCCTAGAAATGAAAACCAATTTCATCCTCAACCCAGACTCATGCTGGAGTGTTGACCAGCTGAAAGGAGCAGGCACATCCTTATCTCTTATGGGCAGAATCTGAGAATTAATGCCTACAAACGCACATTTCCTTATGCATGGTTTAGTTATGAAATGCTTTGAAGATGTGTAACTAATCATCAGAACAGTCAGGATCTCGTTTCTTCCCCATTCCGTCAAAAAAATCAATAGAATAGAATTGTGCTCTGAGACTAATTGTCTCATTAAATGCCAGTGTAAATATCCACGCTTTTCCCATTTCAAAAGCAATTCCAAATCAATTCTAGCATCAACAATATTGCCCACATACACAGTGCTCCAAGCAGATACAACTCATAGTGTACCTGCTAATTTTGCTACAACTTCCATAATAATAATTCATCTAATCACTGGCTGAGCAAGCCTATTATAAAATTAAACATTGACAAACTAAAGGGATGCAGAAAACAAACCACTTTATCTGATGGTCATCAATGTTACAACTTTGCTATTTTTATTCAAGAGCTCATTTAAGAAATGCTCAAGACAATTCTGAACGATCAGACAATACTAATTGAAATTTTACAAACTGCATAAATGGACATGGAAGTGCTCAAAAGAAAGAGTTGTCATTTGAATTTTCCAAATCCTATCTGAAAATCTGTACTCCTATAACTTCTGCAAAAATACCTCTCAGCTAGTTGAGGAATTCTGTAAGGAGCTCAGGATCTGACAGAAAGCTATTTTTATGACAGAATTACTCAGTGTGGCTTCAATTTTGCAATGCAAGAGTGAAGACTGTTATGTTTTTATTATTATTATTATTTTATTTCTTTGTCCGTGGCTCGGAAAACAGGTTTCTGGTTCCCTTGATAATGAATTCTATTGCCAGCAGTCATTTCCCATTCTTTGACCAAGAAGTCTGCAAGATGAGATTCTTTACCAGCCCCATCTGACAAATAAGAAAGAATGACACAAAATTCCCATTTTTAAGTGAACTACAGAAATAGAACAGCTGCCAAAGATATCTTTAAATCACTAAACGTGCACATACATGTATACACAAACAAAGCAGTTCCAAAAAATTCTTCGAGCACACTGTGACATAATCTTCTCTATCATCAACACCTACTATTATTTATTCACAGATATTCATGATAGAGATGAAAGGATTGTTCTTATGACATTATATCTAGATGATTAAATTTAAGGTAGCAAAACAGTGATAAAAATAAATCTTCACGAAATGCTGCAGCTTCTAATTCATGATGTTATATCATTCTGAGAAATCAGGTTTCTCTCTGAATGCTAAGCCCGTCTACTTAGGAGTCAAACATCCATTCCTGTGCATGTAAATTATATCTACACGACAGAGTTCCAGTGGATAGCTTTGTTGTTATTATTAACTGCACTGGAACTGTCTGATCTTTTCATGTTAACTTGGTAGTTACTGTATTAAGTACAACTTTCAAAATTTGATTGCCAAGAGCTACTGCCCTGTTTATTGCCCTGTTCTAGTGCAGTAATTTTCTAGATAAAAGAAGATGTTGTCAGTCAATGTAAACTACATAGGATCTCATTACTGAGTACAGGCATTCCAATTAATCTTAAATACACACAGTGCCAAGAGAGTAATTAGCAACGATAAATTGCTGTGATTTTTAAAATAACAATTGCTCCTACAAATCTCATTAATGACTCATAAGCCCCCAAAATATGAAAGTTATTTGCTGTATTATTTGCTGGTGCTGTTTTTAAAGACACTAGTTCTGATTTTTACTGGTAAAAAAACTAATTTACAGTATCAGTCGTTTCACCGAACTACTTCATGGAAGCCCAAAGAAAGCATGTGAATTTTGGTGAAGTCAAGCACTCATAAGTTATTAAGGGCAAAGAACCACAATTGCTTATGCAGTCCCTTTGGGTATACACAGTTTGATAAAACCTTTAGGCCACAGACATCTGGTTTCAGTTCTCTTGGGAATTTATGGTATTTACAGATATGTATTTCCTTAATTACTGACTTGCTTTTTATATCTGTTATTTAGTGCACAATCCTAAATCTTAGTTGCAATCTACTTGCTTGTAGTAGATACTGCTTTGAAGTCAACACCCTCCTTAGGCAATGGAAAACTTCTATGGAAGTGAAGAGGTTTTACTTTGCAAAGGAGCAAAGGCAACTTCTGAATGATTAAGAACAACGCTCTTCATGGTATCTGACATTTCCTACATTTTAAAATATCAGCAAAAATAAACATTTCATCTGTACAGGAGAAATCTTGAATTAACCTCCTCTGTAGCGTTCAACATTTCTGCTACTCTGCTTCTAACCAGCAAATCTGAATACAAGGAACGTGCAGCTAACGGTTATTATGATGTTCATACTGGGAAATATGCTGTTCTGTCAGCTAAAGGGTTAAGAGAGACACTTCATCTATGTAGGTGCAGCTAATGGAGTATCCAGTGACAGGAAAGGGGCTGCAGGTGAGGTGGAAAGATATGGTTGCCAAAGAGACAGTCATTACCTGGCAGGAGCCTGTCAGTTATGGACAGGCAGAGACGTTAAAGAGCAGTAAGATGAAGGGTAGGTGTGGCATCACAACCCCCCATCTCCTAGACCATTTACATAGCCCTGTGGTGAGCCACCACAAAGCTTACTGAGACAGCAGGAAACCACAGTAAAATGGTAATTATCTGTCTGACAACACAAGCTCAGGTATATGAACTGCAGAACTGGTCAATGGTAAAGGAGGTGCAGAGCAGCAGCCGAGAGGAGCTGGGTGGCACTGGGGCACTTGGTGGCCAAAATTAGTAGTAAAAAGTGGTGCTGGGAAATGCCTTTGCTTAGGTGGAGGGTTTTTGTTGCTGTTGTTTGATTTTGTTTTTGACAAATTGTAGTTGCTAGAGTCAAAGGTTATGATCATTTGTTTCATGCTATTTTAAGGCAAAGATGCAAGCAATCTGTCATGGTCTGACTCACAAGTGGCTCTTGGAATTCAGTTGTCACCTTACTAAGTCCTGCTTTTTTTGCAAAAACAAGAAGGTCTCATGCCATATTCATACTGATCTCTTCTGAGTAGAAACACTTTAGTAGCTGGGCTAAAAAGAACATTTACATAACAGCTGGTGGCTTCAGGCAGTAGATCTTATTACACAGTATCCTGTATCATTTCTCCT
>JAOWBP010002052.1:50901882-50914576 GCA_028571105.1 Tragopan temminckii | reverse complement strand
GTGTGTGACTAATCACCCTCTATGCATTAAATAATCAAGTGTATCCAGCCATTTTGAGTCTGTTAAGCCTCTGTTAAGGCACTGTATTTATTGACATAAAGATATATTTCTGTTTCTATGAGCAAACTGTATACTGTATTTGTTCCCACCCATTACACAAGCTCAACTAGTTTATGAAAGATTACAGGACAGAACTGTTGGTTACTTGAAAGACAGCACATTGTAACTGAGAACGTATCTTTCAATCCATTTTTCTTAAGCCACCCTTATTTTACTACTTAGCTCTGAAGACAGAACTATCCTTTACAGGATGCACACTTTGACAATATTTATTCCAACATCTTTTCCCTATTCTAAGGTGTTTGCTTCACTTAGCTGGCCTGGGAAATATCAAGTGATGTGTCTCTCATCAGGTTAGTCACAACTGAGTGTTTGCTGGATTTATCCAACAGCTCTGTTATGTTATAGTTTGCTTGAAAAAGGGAAAAACATCTTCAAAAAGCCCTAAGGAAAATAATAGTAAAGCAAAGACAGAAGCTGATAATTCTGCCAAGATTTACTTAAGACAGCAAAAGCAGTGCCACTGAGATAAAATTTCAATTAGAAAAATTACTTCAGCAGCCAAGTATAAAATATTATTGAAGTTTTCTGAGTTCTACTATTTGGCTTAAATGTATGGAAAAAGTAATGCAAAACATCACAATGGAGAAGTAGAAATCATTACAGTTAAAACAAGTGTGCAATTCTACTGCAAGTTTTAAAAAAACTGAAATCTCAGATTTGAGAGAACTGCTGTTTTCAATCTTTTTTTCCTAATCCCAATATTTTTTGGAAAATGTGAGCAAAGTACATAAGCCTATACTTTAATTGTCCAAGGAACAAATAAATAGCTTATTTCACTGCTTGCGATGATATACTCAGTATTTATACTGGAGTATATGTAAGGCCATATGCTGTAAAAAAAGCATTCAAAGATTTCACAAAAGCCTTTTCTAATGGATTCTTTTGGTCAACCTAGTTCACTTAGAACATATTCAGGCTCCAACAATATTTCCTATACCTTTGTTACTTTAAAACAGCATAGCACCTTGAACATATCCTAACAGAAGATCACAACAGCTCACTAAGGAAAAACTGGAGCAATGCAAATGCTCGTTTTGAAGAGACAGTTCTTACATGTACATGAGCAATTATAACTTCTGCACCTTCCTACATCAATCTCCTAGGGAAGGTCTAAACATACCATAATATTTCATGCTGTGAAAATACATTTCCTGATGTTAATGCTACAGACAAATCACTTACTCTAATAAATCCACTCTTATTTTTTGCAACCTACTTGATATAGTTCATATCAACAAAGATGTGCTGAAATACAGTAACACTCTTTTTAGTCTCCTAAATTATGTCAATATTGAGATAATGAAAGGTTATGGGACTCAACCTGTAAACTGCAACTGTTTAGTACAGGACATAGAATGAGACATCCAACACATGCGACATTCACTGGAACAGGCTGCCCAAGAAGGTTTTGGATGCCCCATCCCTAGATGTATTCAAGGCCAGGCTGGATATGGCTCTGGGCAGCCTGGTCTAGTGGTAGCCCATGGCAGGGGAGTTGAAACTAGATGACCTTTGAGGCCTTTATCAACTCAGAACATTCTGTGATATAGAATTTCATTTGCCCAGGAAAATCACTAGGCAACAGAACATTTACCTTTTAGCATGAGGTTGCAACCTACTTATAATTAAAGAAAACCACTGAAGGCACAACTCAGAATAGAAAGTTAATTTACATCAAAAAAAAATTTCATCACAAAGCATCTCATCAAGATGTCTATTTAACGCTTACATCATTGTCCATCTTATTTTATGGCAGTTGGTTAAAGACATCCAAAGAGAAATTAAGATTTTAATATCAGGATTTTTTTCCTCTGAAATCTAATGCTAAGATATCAGAGTCAAAATGTGTTTATTCCTCACTTCTGTGCTAACATTTCAAATATAGACAATCTTGCAAAAAAGTAGAACAAGCATAATTTTAAGGAGACTGCTGATAACTTCACTAGGAAAGAAAAAAGATATCAAAATCTTATAGCTAAAGACTACTTTAATTAACAGGCCAATTTCATTACCACAAATTTTCAAATCTGTAATATTAATTAAGAAACTAAAGGAGACAAATGGCTTGCAAAGAGACCTATCTGCCTTCTGGCCTACAAATGAGCACTCAATCTGTGTAATCAATACTAGGAAAGTAGCTGGAATTAATGCCCAGCCTCACAATGTTATGCGCCAGCTTCACATTTTCCCCTTAATTTACTTGACCTTTCAAGTTCTGGTGTATCTTGTGATTTCAAAAGGCTGACACCATTCTAAGCTGGTAGCTTTTCTTATTTTAATCATTGACCCCCCAAAAAGTATGGAAATGTCAGCCTAAGATCCATTAAGGCTGAAAAAGTGTGGACTAACTTTACAAGTTCTCAGATACAAATATAGAAAACTACAATTTTTTTTTCACAATATTCCAGCTGTACCATTAGTAGGGACGCTGCTCAGTCTTACCCTAAGAAAGCCCTTATATGTCATATACACCACTTCCTGATGGCAAATTTAAATAACAATTCAAAATGAGATTAGTGAATCAGGAAAGTAAGAATTCTTTCAAGTTTTGTTAGAGATAAGAGATACCAGAATTTCTTCATGGTAAGGGTGATGGAACACAGGAATAGGCTGCCCAGAGAGGTTGTGGAGTCTCCGTCTACGGAGATGTTCAAGACCCATCTGGACACCTATCTGTGCAACCTGCTGTAGGGAGCCTGTTTTGACAGGGGAGTTGGATTCAATGACTTCTAGAGGTCCCTTTTAGCCCCTACAATTCTGTGAATCTCTTCATTATGATAAAGGCATCTACATACATTCAGACAACTGAATATGTAAGAACAACAAACAGCCATTTCCTTTACCTCTCTCCAGTGGCAAAAAATGAGCTGTTCTCTAAATTAGACATATCTATGGGGCCTGCCTGCATAAGCAGTTCCCTATAGAGATGTAGATCTACCACAAAACAGTTTATTGTAAGAAAAAAAAAAAAACAACAAACCACACACTAAAGTAAGAGCAGTCTGAAACAAGACAATCATGCACAGATTCTTTGAATAAAGTCAAGCCAAAAGGCACAGTGGATGAGCAAAACAAAATCCTAGAATTAAATGAACTTCAACTTTTAATTACCAGAAACAAGAATAAAAGTTTCTGTATCAGCAAAATAAACACCCTACTTGAGATTTGCAATAAAACTCCTAGAGCTGATAAACTTTTCTGAATAAACAGTATGAGTAAACTAACAGATTCTTACTCTAAAGTAATCATATCCTCAAAGGCTTATTTATATACTATTAATGGAATAAAGTTCACATTTCAAGTAAACTTCCCCTCTGTGCTTCGTATTAGTAAGTAACATCTGTGAAACAAACTATGAAGTTTCCTTTTCTGCTTGTTTCTCATTTTTATTAAGAGTAAGCATTACAAGTTTGCATATAAAAATAGACACTAACTTTTCCAAAACTGTCTTATCATTGCTGTAAAATCCATGATTAGTGAATTACTCAAGAATGCTGGCTCTGGGGGAAAAAAAAAAAAAAAAAAACACACACACAAGCATCCCTTCTCATTCCCCAAACATACCAAATGACAATAATAATAATAAAAAAAAAGATCTGATTTGTGATAGCAAATGGTCATAAATAGCATTATGAGTTAGGACAGTCTCTAAAGACCAGTAACTTCAGTCACAAATTCTGCTTACTCATCTCTTGCATTTTCTTGAGCTTTCCCTCCTCTCCACTACATAAAATGAGGCTTGACATTTACATAGCAAATGCTAACATTATTTGTCTAAATCTGCTACTAATAGTTCTTTTATCTGAATCTAATATGACAAATGCAATAAATAATCATTTGTCCAGTGAGTTTATAGCATTGTCCTTCTCAGTGTATATATAGATATATCTCAAGTGTATTGTGTATAAACACCACTGATGGGATAGAATCAGCAATGAAACTTTTGATCAAGACAATACTATGCTAAATACAAACTACAGAGTCCTTCACCCACCCTCACACAGAGTTTACACAATCACCACATCCTGTTTTTCACATGCAAAAAAAAAAAAAGTTCTATCCATTTTCAAGCACTTTCATCTGTGTTTTCACAGCTGAACCCCTAACTGGTTCATTGAAACATACGTCATAAGCTCATTGCAAGCTACTTTGGTTACTTTCCTATAAATCTTCCTGCAATCCCAAAGGAGTGAAATGAAGAAAGTGCTTTTATCTTTTTCTGAATTTTTTTCTTTATCTTCATTGTTCATCACAAAGCATTTTCCCCAGTGAATTAACCCTAGATGACTCATGCCACTCCAAAAATTTTGATAAGTAGATGTCAAAGCAGCTTACATTTTCCAATATAAAAATTTAAGATAAAAAGATGGCACTAAGAGCGCACACAGATTTTAAGGAAAGATGTTGCCTGAAAAACTCAAACAGTAATCCAGATAGCAGGAAGTAGATTTTACAAAGCTGAGTTTAGTATGAAGTCACTTGTTCCATTACTGTTCTTTTTGTAAAAGTAGATAAGATTTGCATTCATTAGAAAACCCATGAAGATAAAACAAATCCAGAGCCAGAAACTGACAACAATGAATTACAAATTACGTATTCCAGAACATTTAAAAAACACAACTTAGATATACTGTTGGTAGAAAGTATGAGATATTACTTAGTTTCTTAATTAAATGCAGTAATGCAAGGATCTTCTAATAAGTCACTTACCATTGAACTCCATCCGTCAAGATTATTGCTTTGATTTTTTATAACTTTTTTTATAACTTTTCATTTAAAATGATAATGAAACTAACAGAGATCTAAGGTTAATTGTAGGATTACTTTTTCATACAGAACATTTTGGAGTTGGGAGTTCCAAATTTTTTTAGTGTATGTTTAACATACACTAACAGTTGATAGCAACATCCTCTGATCAAAACCAGATACAGTGAATGCATAAACAATACAAAAGAATCTACAACTGCATTAAGATATGCTTAGTTACACTGCAATAATCAGTATAATAATCAATACATCACTGTTTCTTATGTCAAGTCTTTAAAGAAAGTTTTTAATTGGCCTTTTTAAAATCAAATACTTACATTTGAGACATGGAAATACAAATTATAGCAATTTTAGATTGCTTCTTGCTCTTTGGAAGCATTAACTGGTACTCTTGCTTGTTAGACATCAGGTAGCCAAGTAAAAGATAAGGCACAGCATATGATCAGATGGAGACTAACAGGAAACAATCCACAGACAGTTATTTGGAGGATCTGCATTTGTGCAGTATCAGAGAGAGACAAAGTAAATGAGCTCACAAATGAAGCAAAGTATTTAATACAAATTCTAAAATGTGTTTACAAAAATGAATTTGGTAGTCTACTTTGTTTATACATGATGTTAGAAATAAAACTAGTTTGCAGAAGTTCAGAAGAGATAGAAATCCAAACTTGCTATTTCTCATTCTCTTCTCTAAAAAGAAATGAGAGAAAGAACTATGTTTCTTCAACATATCTCAGAGTTTCTTCTACATATTTAACCTGTTACCAAGGCAGATCATAGAACCTCATCTATAACATACAGTCCATTTCTTCTATGCATCATGACTGGCTGATGCAATAATTACTACTACTGACCCATTTTAAAGCTGCTCTTCACACTTTAGAAAAATCAAAAGTTGAGGAAAGATTTCACAGTTCACTTGGAATTCGCTTGTGAAATATTGATCTTCCTTTCAAAATAACTCATGTAATACCAGGCTAATGGGCCAATGTTCACCTGTATTCACTGATCATTTCACTGTTAAGTTCTGTGATGAACATTTAACATTTTCTAGTTTTATCTGTGGAAGTTGAAAAGAAAACTAGTTATTTATTAAAGATCTGTCAAAGCTTCACTTTTAGAGGAAAAGTGAGTGAGAGCTAATATTAAAAAAATAACATCAAAAATGGAAGCAGATACTAATTCAGAGCATGCTAATTTGAAACAAGGAAATAAATGATTTTCAGAAGACAGTGTACTTTTTCCTTGTTTATTTTAGGGCTTATCCACAATGCAGCGTTACTGAACTCCCTGGGAGACTGTGTAACTCATATCAGCCCTACCTCAGTGAGGTAAATCCATGTACTTAAGTTTGAGGCAGGAGATTCCACAGCAGCAGCACTGTGCATTCTCTACCATTTCTCACTGACACAGGATCCTGTGTGGGAAGACCAACCAACACACCAACACAGGAAAGAGAACTACGTGGGCCATGAGCCCACCTTACAGAAACTAATGAGACAAGTTTTATTAAAACATGATAAATGTGTCTTTCTTTTCATATGCATGTATATATATTCACATATTTGAAACATATTTTTACTATATCTCCAATGTTCCAGGCATAGGAACTGAATTATAAATCAAAGATGCATAGTAAAAATGTCACAGTAAGACATTTTTGCTACAAAGTTTTGTCCTGTAAATAAATCTGAGATTTCCTCCTAGACTTCTAGGAAAACAGTGACTAAAATATTGGCTGGGAGTAATTATGTCCCTAACTGCATTTTTCAACACCTGTGTAGTCCAGTACAAGGAATAAGCCAGGTCCCCTCTGAAACTATACTTCTATTTACTGAATGATAATCCAGCTCATTCTATTTTTTCCCCTCATCTTCCGCTGGATATTCCTGCAAACAGACTTGTAACGCACAGAATAGCAGATACTGGGATATTTCATTACAATCTTACAGAATTAGCATTGCCTTCCTGCAAAGTTGTTCAAGGGTAAAGGGAAAAAGAATCAATTACATCCTTGTCCTTTGCTGTATTTACCTGCCTCTTCTATTTTATTTATTTAACCCAGTATTTCATGGAAACAAGTTTTTCCATAGGCAACAATACCTGGCATGACTGAAGGTGATACAGGAACCCCAGGCTGATATTTAACCTATAGGTACTAACATTAATACAGTGAATACTAAACATTCAATTCACTGTTATAATATAGTAGCAATATCCATTCACTGTATAGAAACAAGCTTCAACCCCCTGCCAGAAGCTAAGATGTTCTCCAAGGTGATGGCTTGCTGAAATTTTTCACAACTTTGTCTGGAGTAATAGGAGTGGTAACCTCTCAGGCATCACCTAGATTACCAACAAAGGTTACCTGGCATTTTTACTGCTGCTTGTTACATGCCTGTACCACAAGTGCTCATCAGCCCTTGGGAATCCCTGGCTCACACAGCTCAACAGGACTTTCTCTCTAGTGCTTCTCTTCCAATGCCCTCTTACACATAGTTCAGAGCCCAGTCTTCTGCTTCATTTCTTTTTATACATGACAATATCTCACTATTTTCCAAACAAAGTCTTAAACACCTAAGTGCACCTCTTCACAGTGGTCTTTTAATAT
Organism: Tragopan temminckii; assembly: GCA_028571105.1. Taxonomy (NCBI): domain Eukaryota; kingdom Metazoa; phylum Chordata; class Aves; order Galliformes; family Phasianidae; genus Tragopan; species Tragopan temminckii. The sequence goes on along the minus strand of JAOWBP010002052.1, from coordinate 50,907,075 downwards.
GCCCTCCAGTGTTTAAGATCATTTTTTATTTTATTGGTTTCCTGTCTTTGAATCTTACTGTTCAAATGACTTTCCAGGTAAGCAGCACTAAATGAAATTCCTCTTTGAGGAAATGTGCCAAGATAGAAGAATCTAGTGTATTGATGGCATAATGGATAAAGACTCTCCTGTCAATATTTTTAATGCCCAATTTTACTCACTTGGACATGATGTGCTCAGTATTCCAGGCATTATGGATTTTAGATTGACTGCATTTCCTTGCTCTCCTCAGAGAGACTGAAAGCAAAGTTCTCTCAAGTTTTTAATGCAAAATCTTTTACACAAAACTTAGTGATATCATATCCCTGGATTTGGTTACCTCATAACAAATAAGGAAGTTTCAGATGAGAACTTGCAGTGAAAAATTTGGAAAAGTTCATGCAACTATACAGCTATTGCTGTTTAACCCAGCAGCCAAACACCACATAGTCTTCCACTCATTCCTCACCCCCTCCCCCCAGTTGGACAGCAGAGAGAATCAGAAAAACAAAAGTAGAACTCATATGTTGAGATAGAAACTATTTACTAGGACAGAAAAGGAAAAGAGAAATAGCAGTAATTGTAATATAAATATATATTATTAGGAAGAAATTCTTTACAGTGAGGGTGGAGAGACACTAGAACAGGTTGCCCAGAGAAGTTGTGGGTGCCCTCACCCCAGAAGTATTCAAGACCAGGCTGAATGGGTCTCTGAGCAACCTGGTGTAGTGGGAGATGTTCCAACCCTCTGCCATCTAGTCCCTGCCTATGATCTTAACCCTACCAACCCAAGGATTCTATGATTCTCTCTACATAGCCACAAAACAACTGCTCACTACCTGCTAACCCATGCCAAGCTAGCCCCCAACCAGCAGCTACCCCCAGCCAACTCCTCACCCCCCCTTTTTTTTTTTAAAAAAGTTTCTCACATGATGTCATATTGTATGGAACATTCCTTTGGTCACTTTAGGTCAGCTGTTCTAGTTTTGTCCCCTCTCAGCTCCTTGTGGCCCTCAGCCTCATTTCTGGTAGGACAGTAATGACAAGGCGAAAAACTGAAGTGCCCTTGGTTCATCACTGCTCAACAACTACAGCATTGCTGTGTTATCAACTCCTAGAGCCAAAGCACAGCATCATACCAGACACTGTGGAGAAAAAATCAACTCTCTCTCTGCTGAAACCAGGACAAGAACTTGCTTTTCAACTACTTGAAAGTCAGCTACTTGAATCTGAGCAGAAGCTGGTGCATGTGAAAAATACATTTTGGAGAATGTATGCTAATTGCTAAAGATCATTACAGAAAGATAAAGAAGGCAATCAGTGTTGTCATTTATACCAGATCTGCTCCCACGATGTTGAGGAGGTTCTCAATGATGAAACATTTCTTAGGTCAAGAACTGCACATCAACACATCACAGAAGGGAAAGGAGTTGGCTGGAAGACCTCAGTTTAGTAGGTAATCAAACTAACTAACAGTGGATATCCTCCTTTCCAGCTCAGTGTGATACCCTGACATGAACAGACCACCTTCAGAAACAACTCTGATAAACATCAGTTAAAGAGATCAGACAAAGCGATGAAGTGAATACACTGCTGTACTGCCTGCCATCTATAGCACTTGAAAAAAAGGGATTTCAGACATACCTCAAAATAAGAAGGTATTTTGGAAATACATTACTGTGCTGATGTTTCACATCTCATAAACATCAAACTATACAGTACTGCAGCACGTGAATGTCTAGAAAGATCATGTATGATTTCCCTTGAAAACCCTTCATTTGCTTGCATACACATTTCAGTTGTGGTAGGAGGTCTACCAGAAACAGAGCTCAACCTTAGTTGCAAGGAGTCTCTCACTAAACTTTATAACCTCATCCTAAACTCTGTCCGCCAGTTAACAGCTTCTCAGAATGACAGTTTAAATCAAGAAAATGTCACATGTGTACAGTAACAGGTCTAATCTTTTCCGTAAATTGCTGCCTGTGGTTTTCAGAAACGCATTAAATTGCTGGCGATTTACAATGAGTATCACTGCAAGGGTAACTTGACTTCTGCACATATAACAAAATAGTCTTAAATTATTCACACATCATTCAATGGTAGGGCAATTTTGAGAGTCATTGATTTTAGCAACTTGTAGTATATGCCTCTTTGCTGGGTAAATATAAATCTTACACTTGACTTCCGCTTCTCAAATGTAAGACAGAAAGTCTACCCAGGTACCAGAGATCCATAACACATTTTAGGTCCCACATATCAAGCCTAAGTGACCAATTTTTTCAGACGCCGAATAACTATAAACAATGTTTTTGGGTGTCTTAGATTACCTCTGGGTACTAGCATTTCATTGTGGTAATTCAGAACACCACAGCATCCATATTCATTTTTGAAAAAGGCAGAGAAACCAAGGGAGGAACAAATAAACAATACATGTTATGGATGTCTTTCATGAGTCAAATATCCAAGCAATGGCTGTTCAGAAACCAAGAGATGAAAGATACATAGAGGACAGTTACACAGCTCATGGTAAACATCTGAGTTAGTGGACAATGCTTCATGGGGAAATAAATATCACAGCAAAATTTATTTTACCCTGGTAGTTGGACATGGTTGGGCTGCACCATCCCATTCAGAATGGTAAGAGGTACGGTCTATTTTCGGAATCTTAACAGAATTTCACAGAAATGAAATATTCACAAAACAAGATCGTTTTCTTCCTCCTAAAAAACAGCATTTACCTTGAGTCTATATGTGATGAGCAGAAAACTATGCTATTTTTGTTTTCAGTACTATTTGTAGTTATTATATAACTTCTCTTTATCAGAGCACAACTCCATAAACTTGTGTTTCTTTTCCTCCACAGAAAAACTTCAATTAAATACTAACTCAAGGATTGACAAAATAATCTATTAATGCAAGTGGATTTACAAGCAAAAGGGAGTGATAAGTTTGTTACAAAGGCAGAACACAATCTTGCAAGGTATTTAATATTGCTTATTTCATGCACAAACTTATTTTACATTTGGCAAAACACTAAAAGGAGCATGGGACTCAAAATACAGATACTAAATTAAACGATAAGCCATGTGAGAAAGATCATTTATTACAATATTCACAGTCTTGGTGAAACTATTACAGAACCATGGAATGGCTAGGGTTGGAAGGGACCCCAAGGATCATCAAGTTCCAATTGCCCTCCTGTGACAGGGCCACCAACCCCTAGATCTGGTACAAGAACATGCTGTCCAGGGCCCCATCCAACCTGGTCTTGAACACCTCCAGGAACAGGTTGCCCACAGAGACTGTAGACACTGTTCCAGCACTTCACCACTCTCTCTGTGAAGAACTTCCCCCTGACATCCAATCTAAACCTTTCCTCCTTGAACTTAAAACTACTCCCCCTTGTCCTATCACTATTTACCTGAGTAAAAAAGTTGATTCCCCTCCTTTTTATAATCCCCTTTTAAATACTAGAAATTGTAGGGGTTGGAAGGGATTTCAAGAGATCAAATCCAATCCCCTACAAAGTCATGTTCCCTACAGCAAGTCACACAGGAAGGTGGCCAGAGAGGTCTTGAATGCCTCCAGAAGACAACTCCACAACCTCTACAGACAGCCTGTTCCAGGGCTATGACGTAACAAATTGTAATGAATGACCCTTTGCAGTACAAACTGCAGAGCATAAAAACAGATTATGTAGCCTTTTACAAGAAATCTAATGCTTTCTGTCTTTGAATCCTTTTAGGGTCCTAAGAATGGCTTAAATTCCCTTTTATTTTATAAAGTTATATTGTTTTTTTAAAAACACTGAATATTTCAGAAATACGCAGATAAAACACTTCAAAAAGATAAAACCATTAATACAAAATTCATACTAATACTCATGCTTCCCTGACTTTTTCTGACTCCAGTGTCGTTGTCCCCCCCCCCATTTATTTCCCTTAATGTAACATACTGGAAGAATAAATAAAGCACAAGCACAACAGAAGAGGTGCCACAGTAATATATACAAGATCAATACAAGTAAATGCAACCTGGATTACTTGAAAATGCTGTTAACTGATACTACCACAAGCATATTGTTATGTTATGAACATTACAACATAGAATAATTTAGATAGATCCACATATCAACATTTACCTAGTATGTCACTACACATTATATTACATCATTGCATTTCAACTTCACTGCATGAATAAAGAACTTCTTACCAAAGGAATATTCAGTGTTTTTTTCCACATGTTATATTAAAGCTTTCTCCTCTTCCTAAACTTTAATACATGACAAATGGAAAAGTCTATGGATTGCTTCTTATTTTAATGCTGACTTAGCAAACTACTTAAGTCCATAGTAAGCATTTGAGCTATATTGAGTTTAATGAGATTAGTCATGCATTTAAAGATAGTTGTGTTCTGCTAAACTGAAGCTGTAGAAGAATGCATATAAATAATTGGACCACACCATGTAACAGGACAATAGTTACTGATTTTTACCCACTGCTGCAGTGCTTTAGGTTTTAGCAACCTTTTGAGTTTACTAACCTAATCATCTATCTGAAGCAGATGGAGAGGGTGTGCATATTAACAACATTAGGAAGACTTCTCAGCAAGGGAAAAAATATTTTTTTATACCATTCTGCAAGAATCAAAGGATGTCCAAGGCACTGAACAGTAGGGGAGAAGGGCTGAAGAGGCCCTAGGTGACTACTGCCTGGAGTTTCAGGCACTAATAAGTCTATGGGTATCCTGGTTCAGAGCTGGGTGGTTTGGGTGAAGAAGAGAAGCTGGAAAGAAATACCAAAAGGAACTGTAGTCTTTCTTCCGGTTTAGTGTAAACTAAAGACAGTAATTATTAATAAATATTATATAGCACCTGTAACCATAGTTCTCTCAGAGACAGAGCTAAGCAAGTCCTGTTTGTGAAATGGAGATGCCTATTTTGTAGCTGGATAACAGAAAAATCAAGCAAGAAATAAATTGCAGCAACTTATCCTTCTACGGAGGCATTTTTTTCTACTGTTCCATCTTTCAGCTATTATTTCCTCTGTGATGTTCAAATGCACAAAAATTTAACCACAAAGGATTTGTTCTTTGTGAAAGTTTGTTCAATTAACAGATACAAGAGTTTTCAGCAACACAAACTCTCTCTCACTGTATCAGTCTGTTCCTCAGCAA
>JAOWBP010002052.1:50884531-50894839 GCA_028571105.1 Tragopan temminckii | reverse complement strand
TAAACTCAAACATACTGAAAAAAAAAAAAAAAAAAAAAAAAAAAAAAAGACTTCAGTTATGTGAAATTTGGAACATGAAAAATCATCCACAAAGTCTCTTCAACTAAAATACAAGTCTTTGAGGCCAGCTGACTGTTCAAAATTTTGAATTGGAAGAAAGTGTGCTTCTTTCAATACTAGAATACCAACAGACTAAAATGTTTCTGTTAATTTGGCTTTTTTTTTTTTTTTTTTTTTTTGAGTACACATTAAGTTACCTGAAGCAGTTTACAAGTATAATTCCTTTAGTTTTATATTAAAATTAATAGCATAGATGTGGAGATACTCTTTTTGGGGGGGGGTTCTATTGTTAATAGAAAGTAATGCACTTTTCCATAGTGTCACTATTATGAATTCACAGTTCATGGCTGATAGTATTCCAACTCTTAATGAAAACACTCACTGTCTTCTGAACCACATGCACCAGCCGAAACTGCATGTGGTACTGAGGTCAGTCTAACAGAACACCAGAAAATACTGTTTATAAATACTGTTAAAAGGCACACCACCAACATATTGAGTTTATGATTAGAAGTACCTAATATCAGCCAAGACTAAAGCTATTATTTTGAAGCTTTGAAATGCTGTTTCTGTTCAACATTACACTGCATAAAATTGCAGTAAATTGGATTCCAGGTTTACTGCCAAAGTAATTAAAAATTCCAAAGTTTGCTGCTAAAACAGAACATTACAGAAAAATATTAAATACAACTGAACCTGGATGTTATTTCTCTTTATTGTGAGAAAGTAGCAGGATGGGAGGAGCAACTTGCATAAAAGAAGTCATATTAGAACTTTACATTTTAGCAAACACATTTTAGCGGAAACATTATTGTAAGAAAGGGCAAAATAATAATTGTGATATAAAAGAAAAAGCCAAGTGTTTCTACAGAATGCTTATTTGCTGTTGTTACTTTTGAGAGCTAGTTCAAAGAAAGAGTGAAGACTGAATTCAAGTGGATTGCATGAGCCAAGCTTTGTAACTTTTATTGGGCCTGGTTTTCTTTTCCTTTATATTAGTTTTCATCTATTTACTTAAATGGTGTTCAATTAGCATCTCTAATTTCCCCATATCTGAGAAGATTCTAGAACATAATTTTAAAAACAATAATTCTACAAACCCTAGAGGATTTAAAAGGAAATGAGGAAGAAGCAAGAAGGAGCAAATTTTCAGGAAATGAAAACTTTCCTTTCATCAGGTTTAATTTCTGCAAAATGAGTTTTATTAGAACTAAGAAAAGATTATAATTAACTGCTGCCATTAAACTAGTCATCTGTAATGTCTAGAAATTGGAGATTGCCTACAGCTACATTCATCCCCTGTTTTAGTGTGTTCCATTACTGTGCATATTGCAGCTAATAGCAAGTGATGGCATCTCCTGTAACATACAGGACATATAGAAAAAATGGACATATAGAAACATGTAGGCTAAGAGAATAATAAGAATACTGGATGTGTGGTCTCTCAAGGCCTAAGAGAGATATTGATCAAAAGCAGTTAATATAAGTCAGAGGTGTGTGGAAAGAAATTTTCAGCTGAGTTGGGCACGACAGTATGGTACCACATCCAACAACGAAGAAATGTACCATTACCACTACCACATTCTCTTTATTGAAGAATATTTTACTGTGAATGGCAATGATTTGTGATCAATTAATAATCCACCAACAGAACACAAAGAAAGTGAGTCTTGTGTGTTTCATATGCCTATTCTCTGTCAGGACTGAAGAGTAACAACAGCTCTGCTTCCCACTTGGTGTCACACAGCTGAAAACTAAAATCGCATCGCGCATGCTCAAGAGCCACTCAAGGTGGCTATCAGCCTCCATTGGGCTTCCTTGTTTTCTGTGTCCACACACAATTGCTCTGAAGGGAAAAGCCAGAGCCACCTTAAGTTCCTCAACTGCAGTGTCATTCCAGCCACAGTTAAAACGACAGTCTAATCAGCTGATTAAAGATGAGGTTTTACACTTTCAACTTCTACTCATTTTTTCATATTTAGCACTCCCACTCAAAAAATTACCATGGACTTGGAATTTTAGAGGCTTTAGAGAGGCTAATTTCTAAAGATTAAAAATAGCTGGGCAGAAGAATTCTCTAGATCATTCTGGATCAATATTCCTTTACTTCACATCCAGTGATGGAGCTTTGTAGCAGCACTAGATCCTATTCAGTTTATTTATTAATAGAAGGCTTCCCTTAAAATTTCAAGCAAGTCTTCTTCTGCATGTTCAGCAAATTATTTCTTGACTCTCTTCCCATTAGGTATGAAAACAACTGATCTTCCACATAAGAATTGTTAACAGTTGAGTAGATGTTTCAGGCTTTACATTCAGTCTTTTCTTAGACTAAGGAATTCTACTCTACTTTCCACCCTCCCCACTAATTTTCCATTCAGATTTTACTTTCATTTATTTTTTCTTAAGTTAAGACTTTATTTTTGCTGATCTATAGATGCTGCCAACTTTGTTCACATACTTCCTGTAACAGGCTATACCATAGAGCTAATTATGATGCTAATTAAGCCAAAATAATTGCTTTAATTTTCTCACTTTGCACACATTAGTATATATTAGTGTACTATGTTTGATATTGTTAGCCTAAATTCAAGCAGTGCTTCTGTTTTCATTCCACAGTAACCACAGTAACAAAAAAAAAAAAAAAAAAAAAAAAGTGAAAAAGCTCAAAACAAAAAAACTACAAGCCCCTAGTATACCTTTGGATCTCTATTAATTATAAAATGTCATTAGTTTTGTGCTTAACTTGCTCAATTTGAGATGATTAGATACAATTCTACAATAATTAATGATTGACTGACACGCACTAAAGGGGGTCAACTGGATTCCAGAAGTACACAGAATAAAGTTCACATGGGTAGCCCTCATTCTGTTGCATATTTATTTAGAAAAGAATATTAAGATTTTATTCCCACAGCATCTGTAGCAAGTAATTTATTAGTCCATTTTTTCCTTCAGATGAAATAAATAATTAATTTAACAGTTACAATTCTATCCCACAACTAAAGAGCTACACAAAAATTTAGTCAATACTTCTGTCTCTAGTTTAATAACAACACACTGATAAAAGTAAATTTTACTAGAAAATATATGTGAAAAAGAACTTTTTACTACTTAAGAGATGCAAAATCTCCTTTGAATACAGTGGAAAGCGTAATGAGGCTAGTGTCACGGACGTTAGAAGTCACATTCACCTAAATTCAACATCAAAAATGAAGGAAGAGAAAATAAATGAAAGCTGTTTTAGAAGCAGTTTCCTACTGAATATATGTCTGTGTCATGCAAATCCTTGATCAAAAGCAGCAACAGACATAGCTGACAGACAGTTCAACCTTGAAATCTAAACATAAAATTATCTAGAAAGAGGCAAATTTTATTCTCAAGGAGCATACCATGGAAATACAGACAGAAACAACATAGAATAATAATGCACATTTCCCAGCTGCTTAGGTAATAACATATAGAAAACAACAGGAAAGGAATGTTGTAGAAACATCTGGAGTGCTGCCATACATTTATTGGATAAAGGGCAATAATATGGGCAAGAAAACTTCACAGTAATAAGCAATGAAAGAAGAAGTAAAAAACTGATCCCTCAAAAAGTGTTAGTTGGCAGAGTGAATGATAAATACAAATAAACGTAACAGTTTTCATACTTGATCTGAAATAGTGGAGGGAGGTAAATGATAGAAAAATCAAATGTGCACACTAAACAAATGAAGTCTTCTTTGTAAAGTAAAAAAGTACATTAAAGAATGTATTGCTAGCGATGGAAAGCTGGAGTATACATGTTAGAAGTTCTTGCCCATATTTAAGAAGAATATATAAAACTTCAAAATGACAGCTTCAAGCATTATATCAGGTAAGATTCAATTAAAGCTCATTTTCAAATATACTGTAGGGAATGTTTTTTTTGCCTCTTAATCCTTGAGAATTTTGTTGATGTTTATGTCTAACACTGTCCATATTCTTGAAAGTGATAATTAAAACATTTTCATTTTGAGATGCAGAATAACATCCACAGAATTAATGAGCTCAATGGCTAAAAGGTGTGTGGATGTAGCAATCTGTCATCCTGCAGTGGAAGTTTAAAAGGTCATGTTACAACAGCAGATTTGTTTCTTTCACACAGAGTGGTTAAAACTAAAAATTATGCTTTCAATTTCATGAAGGTAGTACATGGAAAATATAGGCAATTTTCATTTTTCATGTGGGCATTTTTTAATTGCTGCAGTGTTGGTGGGATTGCACTGCTGAAATTAAAAAAAAAAAAAAAAAAAAAACACACACAAAAACCTAAAGTAACAAACAAAAAATTAGTTATAAACATATTTTATTTCTGATCAAATGCTATTTCTTTAGCCTTTGAAAAAAAAATTACATTTTATTTGCAGCTCTGTAGCAGAAGTGAAAAAGGACCTTGATCTTAAGCTGTCTACACGGTACGTAAAAATGAGCCCTTTATTCATTAGTCTTGTGTTTAAAATAGCCCACCTGGAGGACAGCCAGGCTTATTTCCTTTTCAAACCTGAGAAGACTTGAATCCAATTCATTTAGTTCCTAGGAGATTGCTCTAATTACTATACTGTAGTTACTGTGGGGCAGGCTCCTTTCAGTTGCTTCTATGCAAATGTTCCTCTTTATTCAAAATAACATATTAGTTGGAGCAAGAACCAAGACATAAGTGAATTCCTTGACCATAAGCTTGTAGACCTAGACCATATATGTTTCTAGTATAGACTCCCTGTTCTCAACTTACCCATCCCCACCAGCTTCCTCCCATCCGGTTTACCAGACTCTTAGAACCAGAAACATTAGTGGGAATTTGGGCCAAAATATTTGGGTATATGTGAAATTTCATTTTTGACAAAGGATTTTAGAATTTGAAAGCAGTTAAAAATATATATATAGAATTTCTGTGATGCCTTTTTTAAAGCATCATCCTTCAAAAAAAGATGACCAAGTTATTTATGTGGTGTTTGACGCTGGGAGAGTAGGTGACAAGTTTTCATCATTCCTTCTCAAGAACAGATTAAAGATCTTGATGTACTAGATTCATAAATATTAAACTAAAATCAAGCTGTTCCTCAGGAAAACAAAACAAACAAACAAAAAACAAATTAAAAAAAAAACAAAAAACCCCCAAAAGACCAAAAAACAAGAAAAAGACACAAAAAACCCACAAGCGAAAATCAGTTTACTTAGAAAATCTGAATGTTGTGCATTAAAATTGAAAGAAAAATTTTATCTTCAGACCCTCGCAGCAAAAAAAGTGGCCTAAATTACCTAAGTCTTTCTCAATCAAATCTTCTATTACCTTTAAGGGATTTTTTTGACAGAATTCAAAAAGCATGTTCAAAAGAGATCTTCCTTTCAGCAGCAAGGATAAGATCTGAGCTAAACTTCAGCTATGGTGGGATTTCTATTAGGACATTTGAAAAGTCTACTTGTCCACTACATGCATACTCCACAGAACATTTAACTATCATTATTATCCATTATTACACCAAGTAATATTTTATAACAGCATTCATGATTGAAGATCTAATACTTTCACATAACTCCAATGAACACTATTCTTGTAAGAACAAATAGACATGGTACTTCTTAAAAAGACAAGAATAAAATAAAAATAAAAATCAGTCATCTGCTAGGCAGCATTCTAATTTTCCCGGATCGCAAATTAACAAGGTTATAAAAAATTACAAACAATTTGCATTTGTTTTAGAAATAAAACCTTTTGAAATGAAGAAAACAAACAAACAAACAAAAAAACCACAAAAAACACAACAGCATGGGAAGAGTTGAATACTCCCAGCTGTCAACACTAAGAAAATAGCCTTCTATGAAAAGCCTCTGATGGTGGTACTAACTTACCTCTGTAACAGCACATTTTTACCATTCTTGACAGCACCAGAAAATATTCATGAAGAATAATGATGAATGTTAAGCTAGCGTGTTAAGTAAAATATGGGCCCCAAATAAGTTAGTGTCAAATATCAATCAACCTGTGAATAGCTAGGATTTTACCTGTATGTGCTGATAACTACAACATTAAATTTTCTGAAACAGTGCTGAAAGGACTCCAAATTTCACAATTTATTTAACAAAATTCTTGATTCTATTATTATTATCTTGGTTCACATACAGTGCCTTCGATGCAATTTGTACAGAAGCACTTAACTTCCATGAGGATAATGTCGCATGTATCATCTTGTTGAGAAACTACTTCTCAAATGTTATAATTATAAACCGCATGATAAAAATTCCACCAAAATTCTGAGATCAATCAACTTAAATAATAATAAAGGGCATTTTTCTTTGCTGCTTAAGTGATATTTGTACTACCATGTCTCTGCATTATAATTTGTCATAAACATTAAGTAAAACGATCCAAAAGTGATGCAGGGTAGTGCAACTGGAAGATACATTTTTTTCAATTCACACCTGTTGTTTTATAATGCTCTTATCAGTAAGGACACAATAAAAATCCTTTGCAATGGAAAGTTAGCTTTGATTTTCAAAAACTCAGGTTCACATTACAAGTTTCAGTTTACTTCCTAGTTACTTAAACATACTAGTTATCTTTAAAAAATACAGTAGTCATTATCGTAACAGGCATCACCAAACTAATTGAAAAAATGCAAACTGTTTATAAACCAGAATGAAAGAACAATTACTTTAGACATTCACCACTTCTGTTTGTTGCACTTCTGTTTACCTAATAGATTTTTAAGTAAAAACATGTGAATACAATTATTTTGATCTATGAAGGGTACTCATTTTCTTATCAAGCATATGACTTCTGGTGAAGTAGATCATATTCAGAGAATAAATAAGCTGTTTTAGATTTTCATTATGAAATTTTATCACCAAAGGAAGCGATCATGTAAATCTTTAATTGTAATGGAATTTTTACCAATCAATTAACATTTTATTTCTTAATAACTGGTTTCACCAGTTTTTTTTTGTTTGTCGTCAGACAAAATCTGTGAGTTTTATTGATGAATGCAAAACATAGCATAGCTCACGAACATTGCCACCTGAAATGAGTAGAGTTCAGAATTTTCTAAAATCATTGTATTAATCAACAGTAGTATAATCAATATTGTTATACCTACTATTAGTACCGTGGACATTTATTCAACTAATAATCCCAGTATCTACTTGTTCTTCTCGCATACCGTACCCGAAATCATTTAAACATGGAAGTAGTAAACAAAGATTAATATAATCTATGCATAACAATTTGATAATAATCTACAAATATTGTATGGAACTCACGGTAAATACAATGCTAAATATAACCTATGCCTGCCTAAGTGCTACATTTTATGAGTGCAACGCATATCTTGATAATTCCAGCAAATACTTCTGCTCTAATCAGAGGTTTGAATAAGAACTCAATGAACTAGAGCATTATGTTCCATGTAAAGGAAAGTTTTATTCAGATGTGAAAAAAGTCATTCTTTGTCATTTGTGAGAGCAATTTCCTCAACAAGTTATTACATTAACTTTCTTAGTAATTTTCTTTAGTGGCTTTCAAAGCAGCCTCAGAAATTCTGATTTTTTTTTTAATATACAGTTAATAATTCACCCAAAATGGAATTGTCTGTCTTCCAACAACCAAAAAGAACCTGAGATTTTCTATGGAACAATGTATTTTTTTCAGATGTAACTATAGAAGGCAGCTGTAATTCCAATACTTTGCACTTATGTACTTCAAAACCATGGCTATTTGCTATCATAGACAAATTCACAAAAACACCGCAGTTCTTACTGGAGAGCAGCTTCAAATATCTGACTGTATCTCCAACAGCAACATTTTTCCTCTCTGGTTGCAACCTTCTAAATTCTAAGAGTTCTGTTGTTAACACACCCTCCCGTAAACCTAAAAATGGTAAGTGACCTTACCTTAGAGAGTCCGCCTACTTCCAAATAGAAGCAGATAATGAAAACATTCCAGGTGACCCACAGGGCAGTCCACACCGTGTACTAAATACAAAGCCGGAAGAAAGCAAAAAGACAGAAAAATAAAATATGAAGATGAAAGGACTTCATACTGAGCAGATCAATAATTTTTTAAAAAACACCTGATATCAGTAAGCATTCTTCTGGGAGCAGTCAAGTGCAGACAGTTCTGAAAAGGAGTTCTCCCCACGTAAGTGTCATAAGAATCACAGGAAATTACAAATCCAATAGCCTTTGTTGCTCTAAATGCATACTAATAAAACAGATTTATTCTTTATGGTTTTACACTATCCTACTGGTAGCAATTAAAAAAAAAAAATGCTGACTTTTGGAACAATGGTGAGTAATTCACGTTTTAGTTTAACAGATATTTCAGAATAGTATAATAATTTAAGTGGACCAAATTCTACAAACTATCATGAAAAAATACATAAGAAAAAAAGAAAACACCAAACAGAAAATCTGTTGATCTGACATTTGGATCCTGATGGAAAATGAAAATGTTAAAGATTAGTCTGCCTTTTTAATAGTCTTTAAGTAGAAGATAATTTAATTAGATTATTATTTCAGCTGACTGTGCCTGATCCATTCGTTTTCCAGCCTTTATGGCTGTGAACATGATCCTACAATACACCCTTACTAGCTGGATATACCCAAATCTCTTCTAGGTTCTCCAGCTTTTTACCATAGTGCAAAAGTAACGCACTCCACCCACAGCATAAATGGGAAATTGATTTGTCTGCCTTAAATCATCTTTTATGTGTGAACTGTCAGCATAATTGACTGTCTCTGTTTCCTTATGGATAAGCTGTTTACCTATATATGACAGTAAAACTGTGCACAATTAACAATCCAAACAGCACAGCTCAGAAGCATTCACGTCTGACTGGCTAAGTGCATACTCAGTCACACTGGGGCTACAGTCACATAAAATCATAATGAGCAGTGGCACAGTCACTTAAAATTTATGTGCTTATAACCTTCGCAATTGAGAACTGCTGCTAAGTGGCTTTGCAAGTCTAATTAGCTGTAACCAGGTGAGGCTAATTTACTACTGTTTTCCTTCCATGCATTCAGAAATATTTAACACCCTAATGTGCACTGTGCCAGATTCCATTTCCATTCTATAGGTGCTGTCAACTTGGCTTTGTTAGGCAGGTGTCAATTATGTGCCTCTCTTTATGGTGTACACTGAAAAGTTCAACAGAAGAGGGCTGAAGGTTTCCACACCTTGATTATCTTTACACGAGTACGATGGTTTCTGAACACAGAACAAGCTAGCTGCATAATTCAATTTTTATGAGGTATTTAGGATGTTTGGAGATCTCTGTGGAATAAGAAAGAGATCATTAATTAACAAAATGAGGGTAACACTACTCTCTAGCTCACAGGGACAGGCAGGGTGGCAACTGAGGGTCGGGCTGTTATAAAACAGACAGATCTTCTATGAGCTGTGAGCAGTATAAGATCTGTACTGTACATGAGATCCACTTAGAAGAGGATATTCCATTTTATCCCATTTGCTGACTTAGTAGCAACTCATCATAAGCTCTGGATTTGGTGTCCTAAGAACATCAGTGCAGAACGCTCAAAATTAACGAATGCTTAACACAAACCCAGCTGTTGGGTTTTCAGTTTAATTTCAGGCACAACCGTTCATAAAAAGATTTCTCAGCATTCAGGAGAATTCCATCTTTTTAAGAAATAAATTTTTTTCTTCCATGAATGAAATTTATCATCACATTAACAATGGAAAACACACTTGATCTCCCAGGTCAAGCCAAATCTGTTTAGGGTCTCTGGACCATGCAGATAAAACCTACCTGAAAGTGCTTTCCCAGGATAAGCTATTCTGTTTTACTACTCTGTTCTACTTATCTACTGTGATAATTAGTGAAAAAGAAGTGCAAGGGCAAAGCAGAAGTGCACATCAAAACGCAGACATTGTGCAAAGGAGAGGCTCCTCCAACAGACTCTGAATGGCAGGAATTATAAATGTAGGCTCTGCTTTGCTGAAGAACATAATAATTACATATTCAGTAACTACTTCTGCATCATTTCTAAAGTAAGAAATTGTCCTTCATATTTGAAAACACAGCTTTTTGATTGTGCAAGTAGCATAATTTTTTCCTTATATAGCATCATAGGTGCTTAAGCGAGACTGTACTAACAGAAAAGTTTTAAGAAACAAAAGCAAGAAAACAAAATTAGGAACTGTCACAGTTCTGGTTATACATGCCACCTTAGTTTTTCTTTGTGGCTGTGCAATATAATGCAAAC
>JAOWBP010002052.1:50852535-50884431 GCA_028571105.1 Tragopan temminckii | reverse complement strand
AAAATTAGGAACTGTCACAGTTCTGGTTATACATGCCACCTTAGTTTTTCTTTGTGGCTGTGCAATATAATGCAAACATGAATTAAATCATTAAGAATATATTTTTATTTTAAAGGATCCTACCTTACTCAATCACTGAATAACTAGCTCAGTACTCCATCTCTCTTTGTCACTCAGACCCTGCTCTGAAGACAGAATATTAATATCCTCATGAGATTTTCTGAGATGCTCTTCACTGTAATGTGAGAACTGTACAAGCATTAACTAATTTATTTTATGTTATAAGAGAATGATACAGCTCTCAGAATGCTAGTGATGTTCTGATACATACGGAGATTACACTCAAGTGTTCATACATTAAAGGCATCCAATGTAAGATGTTTTGAGATCTGTTTATTTTCAGAACACCAGGGTTTATACAGCACTTCGTAAGCTCAGTGTTCAGCAGCCAGTGGCCTAGTACTCAGCATGTGTGTAAATCAGACCGTGAGATCTCCAATCAAGAACCCAGAATGCAAGGGGAAAACAAAGCATGAGAGAAGTTTGGTTTAAGAGACTTGCTTTGTGCAAAAAAAGGTTTTGCTGGTTGAGAGCAGAGATACAATTCAACCAGCCAGAGCAGCCTGCACAGCAAAAAACAGTCTTTTTATTTCTCCAGCCACATGCTTCATTCTTCACACATCTTCTGTATGCAAATCAAGTTTGTATTCTGTAGCTGCTATCACCAGAAAACCAAGGTGTCTGTCCTTCCTGCTGAAACTGAGGTGCCCCTATGATATCTTCATACACATTCAATGCAGTTCAAAACTTTTAGATCTGTTACGAAGGATTCTGCTTTGTGCCAGCAGAGAAACTGATGGCAGTGATGGTTTGTCATCCTCTTTGGGAAGGGTCGACAGGTCAGGGTGTGCCCTGCAGGTGGTAAGGCAGCTGCTGTCAGTGGAGGAGTGCTGAAGGACCTGAAACATCACATCTGTGCTGGTCCACAGGACTCATTTCCCTTCCAAGGCACCTCCCTTATTCTGTTTCATGATCTGACCTGCCATTCAACCTCTCCCACCCCATGTTCTGAACACTACCCTGATGGTCCTGCTGTGTCTGCACACACTTATCCCACTCACATCCAGGCATTCTTGCCCCAGTCCTTTGGTTAGTCCCACTCAGTTCATTGCTGGCTCATCTGATCTTCTCAGCTTCAAAATCCTCTTCATATCTGGCATGAAGAAAGAATTTTCCACACAGGATGAAGAAATGGAGAGAGCTGCGTTGTTGTTTTTGTGTGTGTGTTTATTTTATTTTTATTTATAGCCCACATCATGCATACCTAAAAATCATCTGGACACTATTGCCTAACAGATGCTTTCTGCTGACAAGGTCCCAGAACACTGGTGGTAATTTCTGCTGATTTATTCCTCGGACACAATGTATGCTTTCTTGTTTTTGTCCTTTTGTACTACAGATTAGATACTGTATGGGATGAGGAAGCATTTGGGGTCCTACAAATTATGAGGAGAGAATATTCCCTAAACGTTAAAGGTTATATTTCTGTCCGTCCCAGGAGGTTCCTTTCAAATCCCCTTTCATAATGCCAGACTCTATAACCGTTGTACTTTTATACCTCTTCTAGCTCTGCAAGTCATTTAGTCATTTAGTGAGAACTACTGGTGATAGGCGGACAGTTAGATTGAATGATCTTGTAGGTCTTTTCCAACCTTGGTGATCCTATGATTTCATCTTCAAAGTGTTGCAGAAATGCCTTTCATCCACCAGTGAAACATAACTGCTTTGAGAGTTAAACATAGTTGTTGGATGGACACAATGCCACAGCGAAAAAGGGAAAGATATGAAGGATGGCTTGTTAAATTGAAAGGTAAGAGAGAAAGGGGAAATTTGTAAGTCTGAACATTGCAAGCGTTGTGAGGTAATTTTAGTTCGGGTGTACAAAATATCTCAAGTGTGCATTTAATCTAAAACGCAGCACCTCCTCTGACATAGTTCACTAGGAGAAATGTATGGTGGCCCATGGATGTGCAAAAGGAAAGGCAGCAACTACCCAGTCATCAGATCTTTTTCCTTAATATCTGTCTGTGCCTCAGATGCACCAGAACTCACAGAGCCCTACTAAGTCATATTTGGGGAAGATGACAAGGAAAGGGGCACAAATCAACAGGGTGGAGCAGTAATAACTCAGGACTTACAGGAATGGTATTCCAGGAGCAATTTTGGATGCTTAAATATTTCACACATATTGTGATACTACATAGTATAAACTCGAATACCATGTAAAGCAGGTAAAACAGTCCCATACATGGTCCAGCCGTTCTTCTCATTTGAAGAAAATGCATTCTGGTTTTTCGGGCGTACACACTGCCTATACATCATATCATTTAGTGGAATAAATCAAGGTGAATAAAGCAGAGATTTCCACTTCACATTTCCCCTATTTGAGTGTATTTACTGTCATCTCTCACTGTTCATTAACACATTAAGCTTTGGGCCAGGTATGTGCAATTTTAGTTATATGACTCAAACTTCGGAAGGCTTTTGAAGTTCCATATCAGAAGTAAAAAGAGGGGGAAAAACAACATTAACAAGTACCCTGTTATCATTTTTAATCAACTTTAACAGCCTGAAAATCTTGCTGGTGATAGCAAGTTCTATCAAGAAAGGAAAAGTATGCATAGGGAAAATGATCACAGCAAAACGCTGGAGCTGAGTGACTGGTGTATTACACTGCATTTAGAACTCAGATTTAGATGTTTTTCCTTCTTTGCAAATGCTTTGTATGTTCTGAATGAGCTAATATGGGAATATTAAGAATTAGCTCAGCACTATTTTATCTCCTGGGAACTTTTCACTGACGTAACTTAGCTACAAAATATCCAAATATTGAAAATAACACATCTGCTTAATGGCAGGACAAATGATTCACAACAATTCATCTAAATTAGAAAATAATAATAAAAAACCCTAGTAGTAATAATTATATTTAAACTAATTAGGACATTTGGGGTTAGTGCTATTTTTTCCTCTCTTTGTGTTTCCCAAGCTTTTCTGAGAACTCAGAATTTTACACACAAGCAAGTGAAATTCCAGATTTATTTCAGAATCACCATCTTTATTGTCCTGTATGTAAAGTTCTGTAGAATAAGAATGTCAAACACTACTTTTTCTACTTGGAATTACAACAGCATTTGATAGCACTGCTTCAAGATTCAGCCATTATGTTGCAGTTCTGCCCAAATTTTATATAATTCAAGCTAAGAAACAAAAGTAACTTCTTTATTCAGACTTTTACTTCAAAATACTTACACTGATGTAAAATAAATTTCTACAGCTTATGTAGTCATTAAATGCCAGTGTTAAACTAACTAGCTTGGCTTTAATGAGAGTGGGAGTTAGAAGCATCCAACTGCTTCTGTGTTTATTCAGCTTTTAGTGCAGTCCTCATGGAGATCGATGGCTCTGAATGCCTGCACCAGCAACAGCCTGCTCAGTTGTGACTGCAGAACTGTAGTCTGTCCCCAGAGCTCCGCAGATAAATTCAAGGTCTCTACCAGAGTGTGACAGAATTTCATAGGGACAGTTTACTCACACATGCATCAAATCAATTTTCTGTAGCCAGTTTACAGAAGTAAACTGTTGTATCTGACATGATTCTTTCGTTACTTCAATGTTTGGTGTTCTGCTGGCATCATATGCACCAGCAAAGCCAATTTTCAGGGAAGTCTTAAGGAAAAGACAACGGATACCAAAAATACTTTTCCTGACGTATTTGGTTACTCTTCCAGTTAAAGTGGACTTAGATTAATCTAAACCAGAAACATCAATAGTCAGAGTACATAAAAAAAAATATATATATTTCTTTCAAGATGTTTCTTTTCCCAAAACTCACAGAAGCAAACTCTCTAGTGTGGAACATCAACCATGAACATACTCAGGGGCTTTGATGTGGCTGAAAGTGCAGACACGGTCTTGGAAGCCCATGAAGCTTCTCAGTGAATTTGGAGCACAGTTCACTCCTCAGCCTGGGTAGGGATCTCTCTGCACACCATGCTTAACACATTCTGAAATTCAGGACCCGGCTGAAGATTTGAATCAAGCAGTCCTTACATTTGAAGCCAGTGGTAAAGGCTTACTGCTGTAACAGGCAGAATACAGTTTCATGGTATTTCAGAAACAGGAGGGAGGCAGTATGAGTCCTTCCATGGGAAAGACGCCTTCAGATTCCTTTTTGCTTTTGAGCTGGCACTTGTAGGGCTTTCTGCTGACCATACTGTGGATTCCTGTTGTGCTGTTGCTGCTGGCAAAGCCCTGATGTAGTTGATTAAGCCCTAGAAAGCACAGCTTCTGGAGAACCTGCTATTGCAAGATCCTCAGGCTATAGCTCAATGAGCAATTTAAGCTGGCATAAGACTATGTTGTTGCAAAAGAAATCAGTGCTCTTGTCTTCTTCCACCGGCTACTTGCTCCCATTTTCTCTCCTCCACCTCCTCCCTTCTTCTGGAGCTAGCCTTATTGTGAAACAAGGCAAAGAGCTGGCCTGTGCTTAAATTAACAAATGGTTGGTTTTCAGCTGGATCTGTGCTGGTTTGATAGTTTATCAAGTATCTGAACACCTGTACTGGTGCAAAGTATAGATCAGTACAGGGACTGAAAGTAGCAACTGAGCAAAAAGAGGATTATATACTATTATTATATATTATATATTGTATTAATATATATGTAACATATATATATTTATATAAATTATATATTATGTATTATGTATTATATATTATATATATCTTATCTCTTATATCTTATATTAGTAAACAATATATGATCACTATATCTCTATATATTGTTGTTTTATTATATATGTGTGTTATTATATATATGTATATATATGTGTTATAATATATATACATATTATAATTATACATTATAGTATATAATATATAATATATATTATGTCTATTATTATATAGTCTAAAACCTTCATTTACATTGGAAAAGCAGTCAGCATCTGTTGTGCTTCATTCTGACAGCAAAAGCAGAACTTCCACGTCTGAAAAGCAGAGCTGAACCCGAAGGGCAAGAGATGTGTGTTGTTGCACTTTACACACCAATTTCTTATGTAATTTTACAGATGCTTACCCTCACTTGCTTTCTTTGCCTTACATACGAAATGGAGAACATGAAGCAGAAAGGTCACCAGTACTTGTACGTACATACACTGCTGCCCAGTTCTCCAATGGCAGGTATTAGATAACAGTGCTATTAAATACATCAATCCATTTTCATCTTTTTATAGTCTGCTCGTGAAGCTTAGGGAATGTAAAGAACCTCAGCATACATTGGCTGTACTTTCTGTTCACTTTTTCTTTTAAGACATGACATGACAAGAATTACAGAATTTCAGGCTTGACTAGAAGAGATGAAGCTTTTTAAGTATTAGTTTAATGAGCCTTCCCTAGCAGACATTTATTTCACTCTTTTGTGAGGAGAAAAAACCAAACAACTTGAGCCTCTTAAAATCTATTACTGGAAACGCAACTGAAATATTCCAGAAACAGACACCATCAGTTAGAGATGTAATAATTATCCATTCAGGAGAAACTTGTAGGGAAGTGAGAGGGATACTTCTGACGGCTGTCTCCTTCAAAGGTTTGAAAAGTATTTTTATTCCTGGTTATGTTGTGAACACAGGAAGGTATCTATAAGGCTTCAAGTTACAAGCATCAGAGAAAATTCACAGCTATTTGGGGTGAAGGTGGTAAATACAGGGCTTGGTGAAGTTATATGCAAGTAAGAGAAGATTTCTTTGTAACCCATGGGTCACAGGACCAAAGAAATTTCTTTAATATTTGCTTCTGCCTATTTAAGAGGAAGGTGCATCTAAATATGACCTATTAATTTTTTTTTTCAATGGCTGTTGATTCTGATTGCGAAGTTGAAAACAATTTTTATTTCTTTTCTTTATTTAATTTATCTAAAACTAAATTGTAGATGTTCCCATACTTAACCAGGTATCTACTTCTGTAAATAGACTTAATAAGAGCTTGTATCACTGTCATATGTTTGCAGTGTTTTCTCCAGGTTATTCTTAGAGCTTCCAAAATTTCAGAAATGCCACTAGTCCTCAATTTTCAAAAAAACACTGAGACATCCAAATTTTCTACAGAAACAACATTTGTTGTTTCCATGTCAAGAAAATTATGTTTTGTAACAGGACAAGATTTAAAACCAATTGCAAAAAAACAAGAGATAATAAATGAGACTTACCACCACTATATATCGAGGCCTAAACTGGATGGTTCCAAATAAACCCAAAATGACTACTATTATTTGTAAGAAATTGCCAAGGATAGGAGCCCATTGGAAACCAAGGAAGTCGAAGATCTGTCTCTCTAATGCTGCCAGCTGTAAGAAAACACATAAAGAGAACATCTGCTTTTTAATTATGTGTGAGAGAGAACATTTTTCAGTTTTCATTTGTTATTTGTACCAGGCTTAATAAAACTGAAGTATAGCAAACTTCTGGAATCTGTATTTCCTGGATGCAGCCCATGTCAAGTGTTGTCAATATGCTGCTATATGCCTGAAGATAGCTACTAGTCATCGTACAGATCTCCTAACACAAAAGCTCTTGAGAAAAATAAACACATAAAACTTAAAGAAACTAGTTATAAAACCTCCATATAAAACTAGCTCTACAAACCAATCACATAGAAGTTTTATATTCTCCTCATATGCTGGAAAATACAAGCCTTAATAATATCCATTTAAAGACAAAATTTGTTTTACATAGAGGCTCACATAAATTGGGCAAAGTTACGTGAACCTTACTATTGTTCCTAAATTGACATCATGCTCTCTTCTTTCCTACGTTCTTGCTTTCTTGTATTTAATCCCAACTAGACTTTACTGTAAATTCCTCAGTCTCTTTCTTAAAGGAGAGAGATTTGGTTCAAAAAGGACCAGGATACAGGCTTTGAGAAAAAAAAGGGTATAGAAAACCTTGGAATAAGCTGCTCCAGAGCCAGATGATCTACCTGCATGCTGCCAAAAGCTGCTAAGCCGTTTTGGGCAACTGCAATTCAAAAAGATGCAGTGGCAGCTCATCAGCTCTCTTATTGTATTTTGGGAGAGGACTTTTAGGGGCATAAAAGTGGAGGAAGCTGAGAAGCATCAACCTTCACTCCTACATCAATATATGGTTTTCAGGTATTTCTGCACTTCTGAAAACCTAGTAAAAATAATAAATAAAAGCAGCAAAACAGAATTCTCTTCTTGCTCAGCTCCTGCAACAATTTATGAACATCTCTGTAGTAATGTCAGCTTTATGATTCCTCTGCAAACCCATTCTCTACTCATTCTTGACAATCCAGCCTATTGCACTAAAGATACAAAAATCAAGTTTCCTGGCAGCACAATTATTGAAGTTTAAACTTGGTTCAATATTTTTCCAATCATGGTGATACTTTTTCTGAGCAGCCAAACAGAACTCTACTGAGCAACAACTGAACTTTCTGTGCTTGTCAGAATTTATTACTCATCTACTAGATTTTACTGATTTTACTACATTGTTACAAACCCAAAATTTTACTGAAATATGCACTTGTAATATTTATAACTGAAACAGAAGGAGTAAACATGGCCCTATGAATACCAATCAAATTATCACACATGGGCATCTGACACAAAACATCACAATTTTCACAAAATAGCCATATTCAGTCCTCACTTACAAGATGGGGCTATGTGTACTTGAGAGCGGAATCGGTCCTTACAGTACAAAAATCATCCCATGAAATGATGCCATGAAAATCAGCCATGAAAAAGGTCTGTATGTTAAGGTAATAAACATGATAAATGTTAACAATTAAAACAAACAAAGGTTGAACCATAAACCTCGTGTTTTATCAATCAGTGAATTTATCCTGACTTTTATCAGCTAACCATCTGGCACAGTATACAGATACATGAGAAATTATCATGCAGCACGCAATATTTAAATGTTATCCTCTTGAATGAGTGTGATACTCATCTTTCTCGTGCTGCAGGTAAGAGAGAACAACAGAAGGAACACTGCTACATGTGAGGAAGCTGTTGGCTCACATGGCATTAGCTATCTACCTTACTACCACTCTGCCCTCTCTTCTATTAACTCATTGACCTGTACCATATCAATCAAAAAAAAATTTTTATCCCTTAGGTATGGAAAAAAACTACAGAAGTTAATGGATGAATCCAGAAAATGACATATTTGCATGGACCTCTCAAAGGGAATTTCAGTGTACAAAATCGTAATGGTGCATTTTTCACTTACATGGAAGTATGTGGCCTTCCTAACCAGAACACAGTAGCAACCATGGTGTTACTCTCACCATGTCTTCCCCTTGTAGTAGTTTCAGGGGCATCACAACAAGGTCCTGTTTGGGACTTCACTACTAAAACCTCAGAATCACTTGCTCTTTCTGATGCAATTCAGATGTCCTCACTTTGACAATACCTTTGTCTGTAGCTTTTTTAGACCACAGGACACATTACAAGATACAGTAGAAAGGTGCTTTAAATCTCATGTGAGATTATTATAGAGAGTTTCAAAAACTCTCTGCCTCTTTGGCATGTGGTATTAGCAACAACATATCAAGACGGCTTGTATCACAAAAAAATCTCAAAGAAGACTTTCATCATCAGCGCCAAATAATGTTATATTCCCACCACTGCAACGGGAGATCTTTTAGGATTAGGGAAGCACACAATTCATTCACTGATCACCATTTTTCAGAGATAATACATCTTGCTCCTGGAGAACCGATATGGAGAAGAGGATAGGGATGCCGGATCAGACTCAAACCTGCTCATCAACCAACTTTGTGCTGATATTGATTGAAACCGTCATATAGCAAAGTCTATGTTTTCACTCAGACTAATAAATCGAGCATGCCCTGTAATGCTCCCAAGATAGAAAGCAGCTAGCTTAGGATTGTCCCCTTGCCTCCAGAGACCTTGTCTCTGAAACAGTGCAGCTGTGTGCAAACTATACATACCTACCTACCCAAAAGAGTTTGTTGGCCATGGGTGCACTGTTTGGTGAGACGGCTGGACAAAACGAGCTTAGTAAACATGAAAGAGAACTCAGTTTGCTAGCATCCACAATGGCATGCCACTGTCTGGCTTCTTCCTCAGGCACAGGTGAAATTGCTGGTATAGTGAGCATATGGCTCAGCCAGAGTGGGGACTGAGAAAAGTCATTACTCACAGATGGCACGCTGCAAGAGATGGATGCTGTGCTCCCTTAGACATTTTATGTGGTGCTGAAACATGTAGAGCAGTGTGAAAGACAAAAGCCTGCAGCACAGACAGAAATAAAGTTATTTAGTATGTGTCCCTTAATGCAGTCCTTGGGAGCAATCTTTCAGAGGCTAGTTGATCAGTGCCTTAAATGCCTGAAAGACGTAGTACTGCAATGGCAACAAACATAGTCACCATGTTTTGCCAACAGACCCATGTTAACAGGCTTGCTACTCAGCTCATGCCTAAACTGGATCAGAAACACAGTATGCCTTCAGGTGTATCTCCACAGTATCTGCCAAGCAAGCTCTGAGCTACACCTGGCAGAACTGGGCTCCCTCAAAACAGGGTAATGGCCAGAAGCATCTCCCAAATGGAGATTTACAAATGTGTGTATGCATCATAGGTATACACACGCATACAAAAACCAATCAGCCTTTTTGTTGACTACTGTGATAAAGGCATTCACCACAAACAGAAATAAGTTTCAGTTTACTTTTCTGACATCTACCAAGATATTCATCCATTCCTCCCCTTCTACCATCTAAGATACCAAAAGGGAGAGCTTCTTTCTGAAGCTCCGTTACCACCAAAAAAAGAAAAAAGAAAAAAAATAATTACAAATAGCATTTTCTAAGTTCAAAAGAGAGCAGAAGCAGAAATACAGCCAACTACTTAGAGCACTTATCTGGCACTCGGAGAGTTGCTTGTACATCTTGCCTGCAGGGCTCTTTATATACAAAGACAGCAGGTAAAACAGGAGTCCTGGGAGCAGAATGCCAAGTATACAGCAACAGTCTTTCCCCACTAATAAGTGCTTTTGCCATTGGGCTGTGCAGTAAGTCTTGCCTGTGCAGCTAGGTCACAATTACTTTCTTCTTGTTGTCAACATGGGGTAATTATTAGTACTGTTTCACCCAAAACAATTCCCAAGCAGAGGTGAAGAGCTCAGACTTTTTAGCTCTGTGTAAATGACAAAAAGCAGACCTTATCCTGGTCTACAATTTAGGTAATTTACTACACAAAAATCAACAGTATAGAGGGTGGGGAACAGGTGCACAATTTCAAACAGATAAGAGAAGTCAGTACTCTGCATGGGTCCAGAACAACCTCAGCCTTGTGACAATCAGAAAGGAGCTGACACTGTGATGAAGATGTTTCCAAGTAGGAACATGGAGCTTCGGGCATGTGACTGCTTTGAAATGTTTTACCAAAAACATTCTGCTAACAAAGGTGCTCTGTTTCTGAAAGAGAAACTTTCTCAACAGAAATTCTGTTTGCATCACCATTTTCAGGTTTTTCTGAAAGAGAAAAAAAAAAAACAGATAAACCTTGAAGGCAAGACAGAGGTATACATAATAACTTGGCTCAACTTCTCCCATGGAAGATAGCGAAAAACTTAGCAGGGCAGAGGAGCTGAAGGCTGACAAAATGAGTATGCTCGATGTGGGGGTTTTCTGATTACCAGAAAGAGATAAAGAGATCATATCACTTTTTAAACAGGTACTTGTTTCAACTGGCATCAGTGACATCTAAGGCAAAGTTCAGGAGTTTTCATCAGAAACTGTAATGATTTACAATAAAAGTGGAAAGACCTTTCCCACAAACAAAAGAGGGTTTCAGTTTTAGTAAATTAAAAACTGTTTTAAATGAAACTTATATTCTTTTGTATAAAAAAATGTTCATGAGAACTTTTAAAAATCCAAAGTTGATTGGAAATAACATCTTCTTATCATAACAACAGGAAAAGCAAATGTAGTATTTCATACTACTGCTGCCAACAGAGTGCTTTGTTATTTAGCCACCATCAGCACTGACAATCTCGTGATGTGAAGTGCACAACTCAGGAGACCAGCACTAGCAGTAAAATGCTCCAGTGGGACTCAAATCACTTAATGAAGATGTGATGCATGTTTCCTGTTCTTTTACCTCTTTCTTTTGATATGTCTATTAAACATTCCCTCTTTCTTTAATAAAAGGAGAACGTCATAAACTACTGGGCTGCATTAAAGACTTCTGGGCTGAGCTTTTTCTGGCCATGTCCAAGCCCTTTAGTATTAAGACCAGGAAAAGGTCAAGTGAGCTAACTTTTTAGAACTTCTCCACCTGGGAAACACATTTAGGACACCTTCAACAGACAAAGTATGACAGCTGTAGCCTCAGTTCTCCTCTGGTGAAGTAGCAACAAACGTGAGACAGCAATCAGCAATACTGCATAACATCTACAGAAAGGAATCACCAAGATATTCATGTTCAAATGTTTGAGATCATGCTCCACCAAATGCCCCCTATGGAATAAAACTCTCTTCTAAATACTCAGGTCCTATTATACCTCAAAGTATATATCAGCAGCTGTCTGAATGACGAGTTACGAAGTCAACTTTTCAAAATGAGTGTAAAAACTCAATTTTCTCTTTTGTTAGAAAGCTCATGGATAACACTCAGTTTTATATTTTAATAGAAAAGCTTTTGTATAAAAGACACATTAGTTTGAGATGAATAAATAGATTCATCCATACAAATAGATACCTAATGGAAAGAGTCAATGGATCAAGAAAAACATGTTCAATATGTAACAGATAATTTTAGACAAGAAAAGTCTTAAACATGGCTTAATATAAATACAGACATATAAAATGGCTTCATACAAAAGTAAAGGAGTTTGCTGAGTTTACAAAATTGAGAAAGCTTAATAAACTATGCATTTGAAGTTAAAAATCTGCTTCAGTAGATTTGTCATGTAAAACAATTGCTAGAAATACTAACCAGAAAATTATCAATTCCATACCCAGAAAGCTTGTATTCAAGAAATGTAACAGTAATCATAAAATAAATTACAGAGACATAACTATATTTTCAAAAACTTTTCCAAAATAATTAAAAAAAACAACAACAAACAATTCTAAGAATTAAGACAAAT
Source organism: Tragopan temminckii (assembly GCA_028571105.1). NCBI lineage: Eukaryota > Metazoa > Chordata > Aves > Galliformes > Phasianidae > Tragopan > Tragopan temminckii. The sequence goes on along the minus strand of JAOWBP010002052.1, from coordinate 50,872,229 downwards.
GCCCACACAGATTAATATGACTTCCACTTTCAAAAATCAATAGCATACAAAAAAATGGTAAATCCAAAAAACATAGTCCAGATAATTTGTATTCTAAGTTCAAGTCAGGAATTATCTAACCATCTGAATTATGCATGTAAGACTCAGTGCTGGCTGATGCTGCTAATAATTATCACAAGAGAAGTGCCAGGACACAGCTCGTCATACATACTAACTACTGGTTTTAAGGATAAAGATGTTTTTTTCTGAAACTTTTTGCTTCATCTTATCACTATAAATTTAATCTGTGGCTTTAGAAAGAAAGACTTTCCAGGCCCCAAGTAATCTCTGAGGACTGTTGCTCCTTTAACAATTACCACTATTTTCCACAGCCAAGTAAGCGTACTGAATAACAGATACAGAATGACTGAATTTGGAAAGGCCCTCTGGGTCCATCTGGCTCAACCCTACAGAGGCACCAGGGCAGGGTGCCCAGGCCCATGTCCAGGCGATTTTGGAAGGCCTCCAAGGAGGAAACTCCACAGGCTCCGGGCAGTCTGTGCCACTGCTCCCTCTCCTGTGCTGCCTGGTGTTCGGAGGGACATTCCTGTATGCCAGCTCAGTTTGGAAGATTAACTGTTAAAACTGAACTGATTTCCAGACCTCCTCCAGTAAGCTCTACCTGCAGTGTGAGCACAACAAAGAGGATGATGTAGAGGCAGGAGTGGAGAAAAACTCCACTGGGAGCTGCTTAGATGACCTTGAAGACTGGATACTCATCTGGAATACCAAAGACCTTGGATCAAATTCATTTTTGGCGCCAGTTAGATTTGTCCTAAACCAAGCACTCTTAAGAGATTTATTTATTTATTTATTTTTTCTTGACAGATGTTCCACCAGGAAAACATTTTTGTAATACCTTGAGGTAAACACATAATGTTCACAATGTACTTCTATAAGAAGTTGGATAATAAACACTTTCTAATTTAAGGGGAATAAATCCAGGAAGATGCTACCAAGCTAGTATGGATAAAACCCCAGTGCTGGAGAGTAGAATACTGACTTACCAGCTAATAAAATGCAGAATTTCTAACAGGTGATGCAAGAAGTAGAGTAAAAAAGTAAAAATTATGTCAAAGACTGACAGGTAAAGCATAAAATGCTTTCATAAAGATCTTATACTCTCGTTTAGAGTTTTACTGACGTGCTTGACTTCAGTAAGAAGGAACATAAGATTTAACATGAGAGAAATGTCAGGTTTGTAACAAAGGGCAAGAGGTTTAAATTTGAAGTAGAAGGGTGGTGTCTGAAGTACACTATTTAGAAAGTTACTGTCCCTCAGCTAAAGGTTACGGGCTCCTTGTTGTTGACTTAACACCTTTGAACTGAGGCTTCATTACCAAAAATGAGGATAGCCTGTGTTGCAATGAAAAGTTAAATTTTTTCTTAAATTACTTCTTTCTATTTTTAGTAACAAGTTAAAGCAACTATCTGACCACATAGGAGTTTCCCATTAGATTTCTAATGATGTCAGTTCACCTGTCTAGGTGAAATTCTAGCTTAGAGGCAATTTTAAGGTGGCAATCCCTCAGTAAATACATATATAAGATTGTATGTCATGAAGTTTATTAGATTTCAAGGAAGGTTCTGAGCAAATCACTGATGTTTATAGTAAGTTGATTTTCATGAAGCAAAAGAGAAACTGCCAGCCTTCTGACAAGTAGTCGAAGGAAAAACAAGTCTGATGATCTAATATCAAAAATAGCTTTGCAGTGTTGGTCAGATAGGTAATTGGCTGTCACTTGGGTAGCTGTAAGAGTAGATAAAACATAATGCAAAAGAAATATATGGCATTGCTGCTGAAAGAGCTTAGTAAAATAGAAGTAGTAAAGGTCAGTGAAGGCCAAAGCAAACAAACAATGAAAAAAAAAAAAAAAATAGGGCAAGCATTAGATAAGTCTTCATTTTGAAGAGATTCTGTATTGCCTTTCAAAGGTGAAAATTATTCATCACCTGTTCTACTCTTACAGATCATACAGAAAATTTTCAGAACTAGGTAATGCTCTTTCCACCATTCTTGTCTGTGTTTTAGTGAAGAGGAGGATGACAGTGATAGCACATAGTATAACAGAAATAAAAATCATATTTGGGTAAAATAATTCAAAATATTTCTGCAGAAAAAAAGAAATGTCAGTCATCAGCACTCCACTCCATAGATTCTTTCGAAACTGCCTAAGGAAAAAGACAGGTAAGTGCTGAGCAGGATATGTTCACTTATTTTTGAAAGCCAACATACTGTGCTGTCTCAGAACCAGCCACTGCAAAATGACTAGCAAACTATCAGTCTCCTCTGAGAATTTAGTTCATGGCATAAAAAGGGAGTAATAGTAAATGGAATGTCTTAGAAATCAGTAACAGTAAATTTAAGATACTGAAAGGGTTCTTTTCCTTACCTCATTTTTGCCACACCTTAACAAATGTTATTATTACCTTTTAATAACACTGTCAATCAGGCATATAACCAAAGGTATTTCCTAAAGGAAAAAATCACCAAATTCCACTCAAGCTTCTAGTTTTGGCTCAGAAAAAAACCTCAGCAGGACCTGGCTCAGAAAGACAACAATAAATCATTGAAGAGCCTCATCAATATAGGAAAAAATAGTCTGCCATTATGTTTTCTGCAGTGTCACCTGACTGAAGTGATATAAAAACTACTATCAAGTAGTCCCGCTTCTCAGAGCACAATGGGTGCCAGTATGATATACTTGAGGCTGACGGCTGCATTTAAACCAAACAGGCATTTAAAAAATGCAGTTACAGTCAATGAGTAGTCAAGATAGGGAAGAAGCCAACTATTGTTGCAAAACCCTGTAGTGCTAGCTCGTTACAGAACAGTGATCTAAGATTGAATTTCAACCCTCCAATGAAGCCATAACACATCCCGAAACACCAAAGTCACGCTCCTTGGCTGAATGACCTATACAGTCTTACTAAAAGCTGGAATGAATGTGCTTGTGATGGCATTTAAGACTCCCTTGGTTGTTTCATTTAAATGCCAGCACATATATAGCAAAAGACAGTATAAGAGATAGTTACAGGTTAAAGATCCTCTCAGATTTCTATCATCTTGTGAACGATGAAGCTTAAATCAAAAGATACCGGAAAAAGGAGTAAAGCAAATTAAAATATGCTTTCTTTTTAATTATGTCAAGCTACATAGGCAAAAACTTTAATCCAAAATAATACCTTTATTTATCACTTCAAATCCTTAAATCCTAACTTATCATAATTGTGGTGGTTTGAAGTTTTGTTTTTTTCGTTTGTTCATTTAATTGCACATTCAAACCAGTCCAATAAATCTGTGTATATTTGCAGGCTTTCTCAGTTGCTGCTTATGAAATTGTTAATTAAAACAGTTACTAATAAAACAACAGCAAGAAAATATATTCATTGTTACTCTGAATTTTTGGCAAGTTTAGTGAAACATGGTTTCCCACAGGATGGTGAATTTTCTGTTAGGCTTCAGATTTGCGGTTCTAAAGATGAAGGATATCCTAAAACACCAACTCTCTGCAGGTAAACATGAATCAAACCAGGCAGAAGAGTAGTAAAAGCCACGTGCTGCCTACTACTCCTAACTTGAGTAGAACATATCCCCACAGTCAGGAGAAGTTCACGTATCTGCCCAAAAACCTTTTCCTCTCTTTCTCCATACATTTTCTCTTTAGTGCCTCTCTTGACTCTGAGCTATACAGAAAGAGAAGAAACAAACAAGCTGCTTGGAAGCCTCAGATGCACATGGGAAAAATGAGCAATTTTATAAAGGCTCAGAACTCTAAGGACGTTTCCAAAGATTTTGGTGTCTGCATTGCAGTTCATTCATTTGCTACCAAATGTCAGATTTCAGCATACTAGGAGAGGATTATGGATCCTTTATTTCTTCACTGCTTGTGAGTTTGATGAAAAAATCACCTGATACTTGACTGCTTCTCATTGCCACGAAAATAGAGGATCTTCCTGTCCACAGCATAGCAACAACACCCTCAACCTCATTTGGCCAAGAAGGATTGTGATAAGGACAGAATGTACCCACTGTTTCCACATGCTGAAACAGCTGCTGCATTTATTTTATTTTGTTGTTGTTTTTGTTTAATGAGAGGAAAATACATTTAGGGAGTATGACATTCACCTGATCCTCTTCAGTAGCCTTTACTGTTGTCTTTTTCTTCTCTCTTAAGAGCTCTGTGTAATTCCCCACAGGCAGCCTAGCTCACCTTCATGAGGGCAATCAAATGAGATTGTTCATGACACCATAAATGAGCAAGTCAATTTACACTGCTGTTAGAAAAGTAAACTGAAGTAAATGAACCTAAGGCAGTAGCATTTAGAGCAGATGTCCAGGGTGCTGTTTGAAAAATAATACGTACAAAACTGTTCTTTGTTCAAAATTCTGTGTAATCATGAATATCTACTGCTTCCAGCAGTTATGCCTGCTGTCTGCTGAAATCTTGTGAACTCAAAACATAAACCAGGATCTGCTGGGGCATGCAGCAGCTTTCATGTCCTAATTTCAATGGACCCAAGGAACTGACTGGAAGTGAGCCACCAGTGATTCTGTTTACCATGTCCTTTGCACTGAATATATTTTTTCCTTTCAAGTATTTTAATATCAAATATCTGATCCTGCAGCCTGAACACATATGCAACATCCCATGAGCATTCTCTTGCCAGCTGCTATCAACAAAAAGTAGGGCAACTGTTTTCTTTTTCTAATCTCTCCCACTAAGGGAAAGAGAAGGATAGGAGTGAACAGCAGCATGACAAATTATTTTGACCTTGTGTTATCTAGAGTAATTTATTAACAAAGTTTATCATATGAATAACTACCAAGAGGGTGCTATATTTTACAATGCTTTCTTCAGATTCTTCTGTGAGGAAAAGAATGAAAAAGATGAGAGCAAGTACTAAATTCATGAAAATATGCATTTAGGTTCATTGGAAATCTGGAAAGAGAAAGGTTCTATCTTAATGCCCAGAGTAACATCAATGACTGACGTGTTAACCCCGTCACTTTTCTACTATTAGAAATACTATTAGAAATAAGAATGCCAAAGAGCACTTAAATTGTATGTAAAAGGCAGATTTCAATGAAATCTGTTTATACAGGTGATGCTCAGTGTGCCATTTCAATATATTCATGGGGCAGGGAAGTAAGCTTAATCATGTATGAACAGCTGCCAATTCTCCTCTCTAGGGAGTGGTCTTTATATAACATATGTGTAAGTTTACTAAAAGACATGCCTATATAGGCCATAAATGCAAGAATGTTCCCATTAAACATAAGGGGAGGTTTGAGGTTATTCTCAAATGTGGAAGAACGTAAATAGAGTTAGAGGTGGGAAACAACACAGCAATATCCAGATTTAAGTTCTGCTGTTTTACACATATTTTACATGAATCTGTTCATTCTTTTGTAGAAATAATATTCCAAATTTCCAGTGTCTCCCGTGATTTGATATCATGCCTACTGAACTCCATATAATGTTTCCTACAAATGTGTCTATATGTTGTTCGTAAATACATATATTTTTTACTAGAAATCTGTCAACAAAGCAGGGTACACTATGTACTACACAGATAGAGGGTCTAAATATGAAAGTGCCCCACTGTGAGGATAGTATCTTCTGCTGAGTGCAGGACTCTTTGCAAAGCCACCAACTGGTGACTGATAACAAATAAGGTAAGGGAAGCAGTCTGACTACCATAATGTCATGAAATACACCACCACTGCTCAAAGGCTAGAAATAATTATCCCTAATTGCCTAGAGATGCTCAGCAAGACTACACAGACAAATGGGAAGTGCAACTCAAATCATGCAATGTAATAACATACCTGTGTAGTCCATGGTTTCCACTTTGGATTTCAGCATCCTAATCCCTGATCTCAGACATTTTCATAAATCCTCAAATATATGTCACTCCATCAACAGAATGGGTATTTATGTAAACCCTATATATGTTACATCCATATACAATTGATATAAGAATGCAGCAGACTTAATTAGTTGTAGAATTCCACACTTCCATGCAGCTCTTTTCTGAGCTGGAGTACAATACCATATTGGGCAGGTCATTTACATTGCACAGGCTATTTACAGATAACAGAAATACCAGTTACCGTGCTATGTAAGAGAGACCTCACTATGAGCTTCAGATGTGATTCTTACTGTAACAGCTGCTCTGCAAATCTCTCTTGGAAATAATCTGTAATGATACAAAGGGCCCCACAGGAAACACAAAGAGATCAGATGGTTTTACATAAGATTGATGTTCAAGCTAATGCATAGATTCTACCTGAATGCCAGCAGGGCAAAAATGCTTCACAGAATGATTGGAGGTTGGAAGAGATCCCTGGAGATCACCTGGGCCAACCCCTCCTGAAGCAGGGACGCCCGGATCAGAGTGCATAGCACCATGTCCAGGCAACAATGAAGGTCACCAAGGAGGAGATTCCATAGCCTCCAGGCAATGCGTGCCAATGCTCTGTCACCCACACAGTAAAAACCGTTTACTTTTCCAGTGCCTCACAGTATATAATTTGTAATGAATTCAGTAGGCATGCTATCACAGCATCCATGGAAAAGGGGTAACATTGCAGAAACACAAGAAGCTCTGAAGCATGTTTCTCTCATCAGAAGATTCCGATAGGACTAAATCAGGACCAAATTCATAAACTTGAGCAGTTGGTATTTTACAAGGGTCACAAAGGGAGACAATAACATGAAGCTAGGAGAATTTTAGAGCAAAGGCCCTGAAAAACCTAATTCTCTGCAGTAATTCCAGCGGAGTTATGGGGGTTGTTCAGGAATGTATGAACTACGGGATCATATAAATGAATACTAAATGTGCCAAAGGGTAGATCTGCCAAAATTCACCTTCAGCTCTATGAGATAAAAGGAGATCTTTATAATGCAACTAGACCATTACAGCTTTGTGAAATTTGCTCTATAAAATCACAATGTTAAATCAACTGACTGTCAGACGAATCAGAATCTGATTAGAGATACTTGTGGTGAAGAAAAGTGTGAGACCAACCAATCAATTGATTAGTGAATTAAACATAAGATAAGGATTAAAAAAAAAAAAAAATCAGCTGCAAGCATCTGGAGAGGAAAACAGTATTTCTGGCTCCACATATGAAAAATTTAAGCCTCAGAACAGCAGCTGCTAAATGAAATCTCTAGCATTGCTTATACTGGAAGGTTACTATTGGGACTATATATATATATATATATAAAGGCCACAGTGTGGCTTTTGGATGGTATCATTTAGAAACATTTATTATGCAACTGTTCATATTAATGACAGAACATGCAAATGAAATGCTGCAATGCCTCGTCTCTTCTATGAAAAGGGAATAAAGTATGTCCTAGAACATCAACTTCCCCTAGTATTCTGCAAAAGAATCTGAATATAATCTGCAGTGCTACAAAATATTCCAAGGAAGCAACAAATAGAAGGCTGGAGAGACAAAACCAGATCTTACTAAATTCTACGTACTTTGAGACTTTCAAGAAGTTTTACTATTTATATGATGGCAGATTTGGGTCACTGTGGCACAAAATTTCAGTATTGTGACTTGATTTCATGATTCACTAAAGAAAGAAAAAGAATCAGAAGATTCCAAACATTTATTTGAGCACCAGTAAAATATCAACAGTGAGAAAATATGGTAAGCAAAATTACGTCTACCAAATTCATCTTTAGTGTAATATTTGTTTAACAGTCTTACTGCTATGAAAGACATTCCTAAATACTAGCGAAAAAACTGTTTAAGAAGACCAGGTTGGTAAGTATGTTGTTTGTCTTTCTTTCCTACTCACATTTTATCTACCAAAATAGCTAGATTACCACAAAATATAAAGGGAAGCCTTTAATCCCAGAAAAAGAATCACGCCGTGGATCTTCTGCCTCATTTAATTTTACTTTGCAAGTTCAGAAAGGGGAGACATCAGAGGGAAACCATAATACTAGATATCACTGAATACCAGTAGCCACATTAACTGGTCACATGTTCATATATCCAGTGGGTTTCAGTTGCTGTAGGAATACTTATTCCAGCTTAATCTCCCTCGTGGGAGACATCTGTTTTCAGCAGGGCTAAACAATCTGTTAGCGACACAGAGTTTTCATACTCCAAGGAAGACAAGCTGTAATCTCTGTTTTTATCATTGCTGGAATAGGCATAAAGACAAGGCACAGTCATCAAGCCTGCCTTATCTGATGCCATGGAAAGAAATGATAAACATTCATTATCTTGCAGAAGCTCCCGGAAACCCACTGTAAGGGGAGAAGCCTGTTTAATCCAGTGATTCAGCAGATAGGAGTAATATGGAGAAAGCTGATACAGTGAAAAACTGCCATATTTCTCCATATGAGGAATGGTTTCATATCTGTGTAGTCTCAAAGCCCGCAGGGCTGGAAGGGCAGCAGACGTGTTTATTCCTCCTGAGCTATTATGTGCCTTATCTTGGTTTGTCAAAATGCCTTCTCTGCACACTCACACTTCTCTTTTGGGACACGTTACTCACTGAATCTGTATTCAGGATCAACTGTATGTCTCCCTCTCTAAATTCCTAATGACAATGATTGTTACATTTTTATGTCACCTTGGTTGTGTCCCATCACCTGGTGCACTAGGTTTTATAACTGACTTCTGGAGTGTGAAGTAAACCATGAATTCCTTCAACTGCTCGACATTTTTTGTCAATTTTGGATTAAAAAAAAAATGTGCAGCAAATGCACCGTATGAAATATGTTTTGCTATTTAATCCTAAAAAGGTGACATTATTTATTTGGAAATATGCCACGACATGAATCTCTTCATCGTTGTATTTATACCTTACAAACCCTTTTTATTTTTGGTCTCGATTAAGGGCCGTTGTATGGCTGCTGGGGAGATAAAAAGCAATGATGAGTTTTAGTGACTTGCCTGTACTTTCAGTGAAGAAGCAAAGCAAATCATAGGACATGGAATAGACCCAGTTAATATTTCTGTGCCAGCTCCGCACTGCTGCCTCTCCATTCCTTACTCCTTTCAGGAGAGAATCAAGAATCAAGAAGCAGCTTCATGTTCAAAGCAGTCTGCCTAGTGTGCTTCGAAGGGATACATTTTTTCTTACTGTAATTCTTTGGTAAAATTAGCTAAACAAGAATGCTTTTTGATTGCACACGGACAATATGCTTAATACATTAGCTTTTTGTAAAATCTTTTGGCTCTCAGAATCTGTAAGAAGTCCCTGTTTGTTTCTCATATTCTCTCCCTAAAAACTAGACCACTGTCTCTGATAGGAAAGTAGATTACTTAAGTATTTATTCTGATACAGTATTGTCATTTTTGTATTCTTAAATGTTCTTGACTTCCTGAGAGTGACTTACTGCAATTCACCACTTCTAAGGCTGTACAACTCAATGAAATGAATAAAATATCAACCCTTATCTGTGTTATAAGTACTAACAAAACACATTGAGAAGTACTACACTGGATCATCACTACCTTCATTCTCCACCGTAAACTCTTCATATTTCCTTTGTTATTATGTACTTTTCTATAAAAGTCAGGAACTTCTGTTTCAACTGAAATACCCTTTGTGTTCAGATATAAACACACTCTTTATATCTGAACTGTTAAACAAGAATAAGCAGTGGTGCCCTGACTGTCCACATTGTCCAGCTCTGCTTTTGGCACCTTCATCCTGCACCTGGCAAATTCCACAAGTACCTGACTTCCAGACCTACTTTTGAAAACAGCATTCACAAGAGTGGCCCCATCACTCCATTTTCTAGAAATTCTACTCACTCTCATACCCCATATATTCCATCTCCATCTTTCCCCACCACTAATAGATATAAAGTTGTTGTTTCACGTTGTAAAAACAACGTTGATGGGCTGCAACATGCCTTTTACTTTTCAAGCTCATCTCAGACTATTACAGGAGAAGAAATGCACACACAACAAATGCAGTTTTGCCTCAGTGACACACTACACTGCAGAAAGCCCAGAGGAGCATGCTGTGCTTCTTTCCCTTCTCTACTCTGTAGTGCAGAAGTACTCTGTTATAGTTCATTTGGCACTTGCCTTTTATTACACTTGCTATTTCTAAATTCTTTTTCTAGCATAATACAGATATAGATTAAGAAAACTAGTTTGTATATTGCCTATTCATCGAGCAATGAACACCTGTTTAACCAGGTAAGATACTCACATTCTTTCTTCTATTTTTCTCCACAGCTAATGCAAATTCATTTTTCAAAGTGAAGAATGGGCAGGAATCTGAGGCAGGAATAATGTACAAGGCATATCCTCAGGTACATCTTTTATCTTATCTCTATTCTGGCTCTCTAATGATCCAACTTATATTGTGTTTTCATCAACTGTAAATTCAAGTTCCTACTTCTGAATTTATAGTATATACCCTGAAGTGACTAAAAAAATGTGCTTGTTCTGATAAGCTCTTTGTATTATCTACATAAAAGAATTAAATTCAGAGCTATAAAAGTTTATCCAAGTTGAAATGTAAATTAAAGCAGTCGCTTTGTCCTGAAAGCCCGGAGATGCTACATGGCTTCAGGAATGCACATGGAACCATCATCTTTCTATCTTCATTTTCTCTTCACATCTCATGTTTCTCCCTTTTCATAAGCACCTCTCAAGGTGGAGTAAAGATTGTCTATTTTGTTTTTAGTGAGAACATTATGCAAACACAGAACTATACCACAAGGCCAATATTTCAGTCAAAATACAATGAAAAATGCTGAGTCTGTCTACTGGGAATACTAAATTATGAGAATTATTTTCAGTGTTTGCAGGGCATATACAACCAGATTATATTGCTGCATTACATTTTTAACCACATTCAGAATTCACTTCCATTTTTCCATGTTATTGTAAATTATTTTGTATTTATTTATGCAAAGATTGCAGGAAGTCTTACAGAGAATAGAAGCCTATGAAATAGGAATAAATTATCAGTTAAGTCATTCACTGGAAAGGTCTTTGGAAGAGCCAGAAACAGAATACATTTTCTTGATTTCTAAGTCTTCCCTTACGATATATCCCAAAGTACCCACTCTGTATGTGTGTCTATGTACATACACAAAATACTTTCAGATCTATATCATTTACCTAATCTACATTGTCCCCAAACCTGCACTGAACTGAGCTGTGAAGTTCTTACTCCAGGAGGAGAACTGGCTCATGGCTTCTCACCTCCAGCAAGCAGTAGGACAAACTAATCTATGGCAGCAAGTGTCTCAGAGGATCTAAATACTAGACAGTGGGAACAGCACCAGGACAAGAAAAAGTGTAGGAGGGAGGTGGAGATTAACTCTTCAGGAAGACCATTCTGGCCACAGGTACTTGCAACATTGAACAATTTCCTGCTGGTTATATTTGTCCCTCTATGATATGATCATTTTAAAGACTGAACTCTTACACCGAATAAAATTCTGAGTTTTCTTTGAATGACTAACGCACTGAAATTAGCCTGATGTTACAAAATAAATTTCATCTCAGCCAAATGCACACCACAGACATAAGAAGTTTTCCTGAGATACCAAATACTGTTTTAAAATCTACTATAATAAAGATTTTTCTTTCTTTGTAGACATGAAAAAGTATCAGCTCAGACTCAAGCTTTTATATATATATATATACATATATATATATATAAAAGATTGCATAATAACAGAACAATCCTGAAATAATGCTTCTGGAGTTCCAAATTATTTGGGGTTCTTTTTGGAGAAAGAACATGTTTAGCAGAATGAAACCAAAAGCACCTACATAAAAACTAAGATATAGCTTTGAAACATAATGTTATGTAAGAAATCCCTGAGAAAATGGTCACATTTTGACAACTAGAGTTGCTCTATTTTTCATGTATTTGTCATATTATTTTCATGACAATTGAAATTTCATAAGACAACAAAATAAGCACATTACTAAACACCAAATATAATAGTAAATAATTTACTTATGACTCCATCAAAATGATTACATAACTTTAGTTCTCTTTTGGAATTTCTTTGGCATTCCAAAATGTGGTGAAAAAAGATCATATATATAATCAGATAATGCTTTGTCTAAGTCTTTTAAAATTTCTGAATACAGGTACAATAGATACACTCACTTGAAAATGTCTCTCTCTTTAGTTTTTAACATTAGACATTCAAATTATTGCAGGATCAAAAAATGTTTTATCACCTTTGTAAGTACAAACACCTGTATCATTTATTTATTTGGATTTTTTTTTCCCCCAAAATGAAGAAGAAAATACGGATGGATCACTTCTGTCATTTGTATATTTTTAAGCAATCTATTCTATCACTACTATCACTACTATTCCATCACTTCTTGAGAGATCCACATCAGTGTTAACCTTCGTTTTACTCCTTACGTATTAATGCTTATTTCTGTATTCTTGCTTCCACTGCCATAGTTTTCTTGTGTTCTTTTAATAATTTTGGCCATTTTTGACATTTACCTGGAATTCTACATCTGCTTTAGTTTCAGATATATAATATTTCATACTGGAATATTTATTCATCTTTTCTTGATGGCTTTTCACTACACTTCTAGTATGTACATTCAAAAGCTAAGACAGTTAAATTGCATTTAATATTTTCTGTGTTACTCTAAAGTCAAATGTTGTCATTTCTCTACTTTTCTGGGAAAATAAAGGGAACAGAAATTCTTTCCCAAGGTCTAACATGTAAATTCTGTGGTTTAGCCAAAAGCCCAGTAAGTTGTGTAGTGTGGCCACTACATAGCTAAACTCTTTGTATCTGTTGTATATTTATATAAAAAAGGATGTGAAATTGAAAATAATCAGTAATTTGTAAGTATAAGGTCCTGTTCATCACACTGTATCATAAGTTTAGTTTTCTAGACCTTTTCTTATAGCAAAATACTTGCAGAATTCTTAAAGACTATTCTGCTTTAAAATTTTACCGAATACTTCCAAAAGCAATCTAATAGAACACTGCAAAGCTACTATGCTTTGATCTTTTCTTATTATCATCCTGCTGGATCTCTTGAGCTAAGTAAATTAAGGAAAATATGTAGAAGAGAAAAAACTGCCCTTCTATACAGCTATTCTTCCTTTTTCCGGCATTTTCCTCTGTTTCTCTATTAATAGAGCCACCACATTAGTATACCAACCAATAATCAATCGTCAGTGTGGCTTTTGGTTGATAAAAGTGCTTTTTGCTAGCAATAATTCTGGTCCTGTATTTTATTATGGTTCTCACGACATAGCCCTAGGGGAACTACAACTACTACAAAATCTCTGCTGAGTATGAGTATGTATGTGCAGAAAAGAGCAGACTGAATAATAAACAGCTGCCGTTAAAAAGTCATATTTAACTCTATGAAACGGAGCCCACAACCGTAAGTTTCAGAGCTGTATTTTTTAATTTTATGGCTTTCCATTTTTTGCAGCAGTTTTCAAGGAAATGCAGTAAAATGCCAGACAATATTTACTAACCAAGTATCTGAATCCAGCCTTCCACAGCTTAGAAAGAGGACAACAAATTAGTTGAAAGAAACATTAGGGTAGTATGCTTAGGTCGTGGTTGGACTCGATGATCTTTAAGGTCTTTTCCAACCTGAGTGACTCTATGATTCCATGATTACAGTCACAGAATTGCATTTCAGAGGTATTATTTTTCAGCCAAAATGAATAATGAGAAAGTTATGGAATTATGCATTCGGTCTAGTCACTGTAAAAACACCATATGCAATTGAGGAGGTCCTGTCGCTAAGGTATAAGGCAAATCAAAACTAGTGATGAAATAAAGGTAAAACATCTCATCTAGCGACCAAGCCTATTGAAGTAACTGCAACCAGACCTGGCTCATTTTCTATCAAACTACCAAAACTCCAATTATTCAGAGGTCAAGATACAGGGTGCTTACTTCAGTGGAATACTTGCTTTTGTTATAAAAATATAAACTCCATTAGCAATACAGAATTACATTCCAGCAGGCATAAGCAGTATAGACATATACCCAGTAAATTCAGATCTGAAGCCATTAGATTTCAGACTGGAAATTCTGCAATTAAACACATGAAACTTCTCTTTCATAATTTCCTGTGATGCAAATAAGGTTTTCTCAGCTTGGAATAATTGCCCAGACATGATAAGACCTCAGACTGAAACCACTCAGAGATGACAGTATAAAGCAAATGAGCAAAGTCAATTCATCATCCAGCAAGAGGAAGCCAATGCTACTCTTGGCAGTATTTTTTCATGTGGAGAAATAGGTTTATGGAGCAATAATGAAGGAAAGACAGTTTATCATCATTGCCCAGGATCTCTTTGGAGACAGAAGGACACTTTTTATAGCAGTTGTCACTACACAAGTGTTGTGGGTAGTTGAAAACTCTTGTCCCTCCATATTTGCTCACGCTTACTTTGGCATGCCTATTATTCATACGTAAGAACATTTTTACCAGCAACTTTAATATGTTAAAGATTGGTTGCAGAGTGCTAGTATAGCCCTCTGCATTACAACTAACTCTTCTTTTAGCTTGTAGCCAGAACTACAAAGGTTGTGGTGGTTGAAGAAATTAATAAAGGCTTTTCATCTGTTTCATGCTATGGCAGCACTGAAAGTGGCAGTGACGGGGTAAAGGACTAATATTGCATGGGCTGTGATTTCAGAGAACTTTAAGACTACGCTAATCCTGATGTGCAATTAATAGGTTTTAATTTGACTGTATACATTACTAACCTGAACAGATATTTAATCTGAGTACACTGTGTGTCCTTTAGGGACCTGTTCATTTTCATAATGTCAAGGTGTGCTTGGGAGCAAGCAAGGATCAGTATGAACTTCCTACTCTTTTGAATAGAAGGTATAAATACCACAGTCGTTATGCTGAAAGCCTCTAAAAGGAAAGCAACTCAAAAGTGCTAAAGGCCTTTTTTGCCATATGCTACAGGGATTTTTAACACTGGTGCAATTACCTGCGGCTGCAGGTGTTAATCAGAATCTTTGGGAGTAAAACCAAAAGAGCCACTCAAGTTGATGACTTATTGTGTTTTCTCTTTCAAACTAGTTCTTAAATTACTCTTATTGGAACCTGCACTACAAGAAACTAGTAATTCCTGTTTTTCCAGTGGTGTAATTCAACTACTCTTTCAGTCAATCACCGAGTTAATCAAAATCAAGCCAAATCAGGATATAAAAAGCTAACAAAGAAATGACAATTAAGTGACACTGGAAATTTCAAAACAAGTTAATAACCCAGTAAAATATATTTCCAAGTGAAATTATAATAGGTTTTAGCTCTGTCTGTAGTGATTAGAGGATAATACATACAATTTTATGACATGATGTGACACAAACTATTAAGTACACTGAGTTCTTAGTACCTTACCTTCCCACAGCCCACTATGGAGTCCTAACCATCTCACATGGAAAAATCGCTGAACATTATGTAAGAAAGAGGATCTTCTACAGTATTATATAGCATTATAACATAAACATAGCATAAATCCATTTTTACACTACATATGCTTTAGAATCAGTGCTTCGTAAGTGTTTTAGAAGTGTAAATAAGTTTTACTATCTCCATTTGATAAATTTGGAAAAAAAATAGAAAACAATTATGTGATAAATTTTTACTTCATATGCTTGCAAGTAGATAAAAATAATTTTTTATATAGTTATGGGAGATAAAAGAGTCAAAATACACAGAAAGCAAGTAAGGACTTGCATGTCATGCATCAAATAAGGAGTGAATGATATGAAGAATTTAACAGCTAAACAAAGCAGGTGAGTAAGTGCACATTTATGTTAGGGTTTCCGTGCTGATGTTTAGAAATTTACTACAGACAGACAAAAGCAGCTGATTATTATCCCCTAAGAGAAGAGGAAGCTGGTAAGTAATTATTCTGAACTGTGGTAGGAGGCACAGTGCCTCCCAGAGCTATTCGTGGGTTGAAACAATTGCATACCATTGTTTGTGCTTAAAAAGCACTGTTTGTCCTATGTAACACTGATATGCATGAGTAGTCAGATCTGAAAATGAACAAGCTTGCCCAACTCTCCCATAAGCTCCTTTCAGAGACGTTCTGCTCCTTTGCAAGAGGAAATGGATGGTCCTTCAAACTAAAATATTAGCTGAAAGAGGAGTGGTATTTCTGGATCATCAGTGGGAGGTAAAAGCAAATATCCATGTGAGACTGTAATGGGAAATTAGGAAGGGAAGAAATGGAATAAGCTTCTATTTTTCATATGTGAGGATGGAGGTAGAGCAAAATAGAACTGCCAAAAAACAATTTCTAATATTATTTTCATCTTGAAACACCACAGTATTCCCCTTTTCTATCCATGATGGAAGCTGTTCAGGGGCACAAATTCCTCAGCAGTTAACATATGGAAAAGATAGAAAAGGGCCTGGGTGAGCAGGCAAGTACAGATATAAGCAAGAAGTTATCTCATGTTTCTAATGGAAACATCCAGCAGCTCTGGGAATCTCTCCAAACAGACACACACCAACATTTTCTTCATTTTTCTTTTACCAGCATCAGAAATTTTCTAAAGAAAAATTCAAATTTTAATGGCATCAGGATAATAATAGGTGACTAATCCAAAATCTGTAGTTGGTTATGTGGAATGAAGCTAATGTGTTAATATGGCTCTTTGAAATGGTGATATGTAAAAAGTTGAGGGTAGAATGGTTTGTATAAATAAAGATATCTGTCTATATATAAATAGATGAATAGTTGAAATTGTAGGAAATGTGGCATATGTAAGTAATGAGAAGAGTTTTATATACCTAATGGATATTTTGCTTTGGAGCTCATTTAAACTGTAACATTTCCTTTATCTATCCACTGATGTTTTCCTTTAACATCTCACTTTTGTATTTTCAAGTTTTCAAAAAAGAGCAGCAAAAATATAGCTATAGCTGGACTACCTCTGTCTAAAAAGCAGGCCTGTTTCTGTAGCCCCATGACATGAAATATTAATTGTCCATACTTTCCATAAACACGAGGACATACAAATTAACTTAGATCTAAAACAGACAAAAATGCATTTCCTGTAAATTATTGACGATCACAAACTGTGAGATAAGTGAACAATTGAGAAAACTGCATAACTCTAGAAAGAAAGGCTTGTAAGTAAAATGGAATCTTGGAAACAAGCTAAAATAAATGAAAACAGGTGGTCTGGGATCCATGCAGGGCAAGCTGTACAAGGCATTCAAAATGAACTGTCTTCTGGGGTCCAAAGGTACTGAGCTCATTTGTCTCTCATGAAAACGTCACATATTGCTCATATCTTGCTTTAAAGACAGCCCTTATTTCTAACCTTGGGGAAGTTTAAGAGTAAGTCTTCCACGTTCAATGGATATTCAGCAGCGGTGTTGGGAAACAAATGTCTTTCTACTGTAGGAATGAAAAGGTCACTCTGATTTTAGTCTAACACTGCGGCAAATCAGTAAGAACTCCTTGAAATGCTAAGTAGTAGAGCATGCTTAAAACAATGTAAATGAGAGAAGAATTAAATCCCAGGAGACAGATCCTTGCCTGACACAAATATCACAGCTCTTGTAAGTCAATTCTATTATGATAATATATTATGAATACATGATGAATGAGGGTTCGCATCTCCGTGTTTATTTTTCCTTCAAATATAAATAATTTCTATGTCACGTATTTCATTTTTGAAAGTAATCACCATTAAGAAAATTTCTTAACTAGTCTGCTCTTTTTGTTACATTTGCTTTCAGAAATCAGAAGCTCTAAAGAAAAGTATGGGGAGAGGAAGAAATCTTTTCAGTGTTCTTTCTCTTGTTCCTCATAGCTCAAAGTATATTCCTCATCTGTTCAGAGATCTATTTTTGTAATTATTTCTTTCTGTCAGGGGACAATCTGAGAAAAGACCTAATTGTCTCATTCTTTGAAACATAAAACTTCATTACTAAGGCTGCTTCATAAAGTTAAACCTATCAAGTGAAATTAGATTCCCTACACAGGTTTCTAGTCTGTCAGAAAATCGCCTTTTCTCTCTTCTGAGGTTCACAATGAATTTTGCATGAATCATGTCTGAGTTAAAGCCACATATTTTTGTTCACTCACTGTTTACTTTATTATTACCACGTCTATTTTGATATAAGTTCCACGGCATTACATGGAATTTGTTTTGATAGTGCAGATCCTCAGCACAGGCTGTGCTGAGAGACAGGTCACTGCAGCTAATTAGGATTCAAACCAAAGTCAATCTCATTTAAATTTCTCAGGGTGACTATTGTGTAGGCTGCATTGAATGTTTCATCCCTCCAGTCAAAGAAATTTTATCTGATTAATACATCTACAATGTATGTACTAAGTAACTGTTTCAAACCAAGGGGATGTTCAAAATGTTTGTTTCAGTTGAGGACCTAAAAAAATCTCAGCAAACTACATTATTCATTACAGCATCACCTAGTATGCAAGTACAGTATGGATGAGTTCTCTCCTAGCAAAGGCACTAGGCAGTAAGTATTCATGAAGGAACCTAAAGGACAGCACTACTCCATGATCTTAAAACATTTTATATTTGCTGCATGCTAGATCTTGAAACTTGGCAGGTTAACAAAGTTAAAAAGAATAATGAACTCTGTTCTTCATATTCTGGAGTAGAAGTAGGATATAAGCACGTATACACTTGCACTAAAGCACTGGATACAATTCAGCACACTTGCTATGGCACTGCTTGCCATAGCTAGATAGTAGAAGAGCTCAAAAATGATCATAAAAACCAACAGAAGTAGGGACGGAATTAGATGATCTTAAAGGTCCTTCCAACACAAGCCATTCTGTAGAAATTCAAGGCTAGCCTTTCAGAGGTGGACCATGATTATTTAATGCCCAGGTATACATTCAAACAGCTCACGTTTTCCACAAGTATCTGTCTTCATATTCATATTCAGGAATTTACACACTTTCAATGAGATGCTCTAAACTGTTATGGTACAAAAAACATACATTTCTGTGGGCAACTCTGAAATTTGATTTCTTGCTCGCTAGACAATATGATATAGACAGAAAGTGAAGAGAATTCCTTGGTTTAGATCACATTTCCCTTTTATAAAAGTAAGATAAGACCTGAGGCTGTATCTCTAACTAATGGCCCTGTGAAGGTTCAGTGATGTCAGTGAGCGAAATCAAGGAACTCATCCTGTATTTAGCATGTTAAATTTTTTATTCTGCCTTGAATCAGATTTTGGAAAAAAGTCAGAAGTTCTGTGTTCTGAACTGTACTTAACTAAAACATAATGTTCAGTTTCAGCTAACTTCAAATTGTACAGTTTATGTGCATTCACTTGTTGGAGTCACATTCAATATATCACTTACAGATCATATTTATGGACTATTTGATCATGCTTCATTTGTGGTCTGTGCCTCTTCTCTATATGAAATAATCATCTGTAGTGGTTCTGAGATATTCTTGAGGGAGTTGAAATCCATTCCTTTGCAAAGAGCCAGAGGGAGCAGTTTCTGCATCATTAATTTCCCATTTAACCCTTCAAAATGAGGCTTGAGTAAGTACTAAAGAGGCACATAAGCTTTGTGTTAACCTTCTTCAGAGGAATGAGTTTCATTCCACTATGATTGCCTTTTACTGCATATCTGTGTAAAACTCATTGATCAACGGAA
>JAOWBP010002052.1:50836157-50846364 GCA_028571105.1 Tragopan temminckii | reverse complement strand
CCCAAACCGTTTTCGGCTTTGCCATTAACCACTGGGGGAGAAAGAGTGTAACTTCATTGGAACTGGTGACTTCATGCTGTCATAGATTTCATCTAACTTCACGGAACAAGAGAGCATAGAAAGCTTTCTACAGAAAACTCAGTTGAAGATGAATATATTACTATGCATAAAAAGTTGCACATTCTTGAAGGCCAAATCCCATACAACCCTACTCCATAAACCTGCATCAGCATGAGAAAAGTGGAAAAGGAAGTGGACTGTTACATAGCTAGTAGAAGGCAAAACATTTGATTAACTCTACGGGGAACAAATTAGAGCTAGTGACATCAAATAAATATTTATCACCACAGCCAAATCCTATGTCCTCGGTCACATGTTGATTTTCTTCTGTTGTATACTGTGAGCAGAAAACTTGGAAACCAGGAAGTTCCTACTGACTCTATTTGATCCATGATTTAATTTTTGGTATAGCAGTGTGATGTACCACCATGTGTACATCAGTGCCTTGGTGAAACTTATATCTAAACACTTGAGATTAATTTGAGATTTAAGACCTATGCATAGTTCTCCAAATTGGAGATATGCGTTAGCAAGAGATCTCCCACCACCTGTCTCCTTCACCCCCGGAACTTCATGGAGATTTCAGGGAAGGTGATAAAATGTAATGTGTTTCTTTTGTTCATTTTCTTTGATCAACATAGGAAGGCCACCTCAATTTTCTGGAGTAAAGTGGAGATGAAGCTTTCCTCTGTGTATGCTACACTTTCTGCAAAAAATAAAATCAAACACTAGGATAGTTCACAAGATATTATGGCACTGAGCATTCCTTGATATGCCCAAATTTACTTATACGCACCCAGCCTACAATATTTACTGTGTAGGTAAAGTAGGTATTCTAAAACAAAGATACTGAATAGATTTTCCACACATTTGGAGCTGTCCAAGAGTTCAGAAAAAATAGGCAAAATAAATAAATACTTCAGTGGAAATATAAGTCAGGGAAAACTACTGCACACATCTTTTTGCCTTTTTTTTTTTTTTTTTTTTTTTTTTTTTTTTTTTTGTCCAGTTTAGTGAATACAGAAGGAGAGAAAAGCACTGATTAAGATATTGGTCTCCAGGTGACTTTCACAGAAAAGCCTAGAGGAACCTGAGAAAGGAGTGAACAGAAGAACAAAAACTTGGGAAGAGTAAAGCACTGGGAAGACAGTCACATTTCTTAATGCCCATCAAAATCATGCACTGAGAGGTAAACTGTCCTCATGCTCATTCAATGGGACAATAAATAGTAAAGGAGGAATGAATTATTGGATTTCACAACATATTCCTTATGATCAACAAAGGTTGATCGTGAAGGTGGAGTTAGATGTAGATTGATTCCAGTGATCTTCAGTACATTAGAGAAGAAGATGAACTTCATTAATAACAAGGACAAAAAAAAACATTATAAAACAGATTCCCACACACATCAGTAGCAAATAAATCATATTTACACTGTAAATCATCATTGGAAGGTAGACAAATTAAGCATATTTATTACATCTCTGACATTAATGTTTATTATAAGCACCAGGACACTCAAATCAAAGGTCTATCGCTTGCAAGAGGCGCTTAGAAATGCACCACAGAACAATGATTTCTGTACTGCGTGGGTGACTGAGCCCTGGCACAGATTGCTCAGAGAGGCAGTGGAGCCTCCTTCTACGGAAATACTCAAAAGCTGTCTGAACACAGTTCTGTGTAATACGTCGGTCTAGGGGAACCTGTTTGAGCAGGAAGGTTGGACTAGATGTTCTCCAGAGATCCCTTCCAACCTCAACTGTTCTGTGATCCTGTGATGCAGGAAGCTTACCTTTTTACAGTCCAACAAATGCACAAGGGGATTTGATGTATTAACCTTTGAAAAAATGATTGGTAGAAAAGAATGTATCCAGGAATATTGCTGCAAAATTTGCTACTTTACAGTAGCAGACTGGAAAGACAAAGTCAAAGAATTCAAAATGTTTCTTTTCTTCTATATCATCAGCAGGTAACCAGACCATGAAAGTACTAGCATACTGTGCTCTGAGAGCAAAAGTCTAGGTAGGTAAGGAAAGGAGAATACATTAAATGTCAAAGTTTATGGAATAGAACATTTATTTACAGCACCCAGAGAATAAACTTATTTTTAAACAATGCAGTTATAGGCAGTGGGAGGTTTGAATATGAGATGTAAAATGGATAAAAACCCCTTAGTTAGAAGGTCTGACCTATTTTGCAGGACTCTTCAATAACTGAGGAAGCAAATCCATTCAACTCACATTTTAGTGGGATAAGAAAAATATCACTACTATACAACAGGAGATCAAAACATAAAAAGACTTTCTTTTGACCATTCCCTAATGGGGATGGAACACTTCTTGGGACATCCCATTCATTTACATTCTTACAATCTATAACAGTTAAACTGACCAATGTTATCTTGACAAGGTATCTGCCTCCTTCTCTGAATAGTTTTCTCATCAAGCATAACAGGCTTTTTAGATCAGAAATTTTGAACGCTTCTGCTATTACATAACATTGTAATAGAAAGAGACCTCCTAGGAGGAGAGGTGCAGATTATAAATCACTGGAGCACTAAACTATTTTGATGGCACATCTGTCTTAACGGTATGCAGCACCACATGGTATACTGCAGAACAAACCGTTTAGGTGAAAGTGGTTTTCTCATCTGTTGCACAGGTTCATATTATCTCAGATTTAACATGTCTTTTTTTTTTTTTTTTTTCCCTGAAAATTTACCCATGCAGAAAGATCCAAAACTTGAGGAAGAAAGAAGGCTAAAATAGAATATAGCAAGCTGAAAGAATCAAGACACTTGTTTCTTTCTCTCAGCAGCTGAAATCAGTAGGACAAAGTAGTGTCAGTGAAAAAGGCAATAATCAGAATATAAAAGGACATTATAGACCAGAAATGATACAAAAGGAGATAAAGAGGGAATCCAGAAAACGGAGTATATACATAGTCCAAGAGGGAAAAAAAAAAATCAGTCATACTGATGACATGAAAGGTTTGAGTTCAAAAAGGTCGTTTTTTTCTGAGCTCTACTATTGTGTACTTACACAACTTTCCATAAAACCAACCGTGATGCTGTCAGAATTATGTCAATAATGTCTAGATATGTCTCAGAAATTTTTTACACTCAGAAGGACCCTGCTCCCAAAGAAACGGCCACAGGCAGAATATAACCTGAGACCAGATACTAACAGAAAAGTACTACAGATCTGAGGAGAATCCAGGATTTCAAAATAAATTCTAATATGCAAAAATAACTTTTTTTTTTTTCTTAACTGTATGAAATTTGCCATCTAAAACCAATTTTTTTAGAGAATATATTTCTTCTTCACTCACAAGACCATACTTAAAAACCTAAAAATCTTCGGAGTCACCCATACCTATATGGAGCAGTTATTCTTTTTAGCTTTTGGCAATACAGCTCCAGTCTTTAATGTGTCAGGAGGCATGAATTCAACTCTATAGAAGTCTTAGTAAAGAACAAATTTAATCACTAATAACCAAATCAAGGGCGGACCTATACAATGTATTTTAAATCACTGCATACCACCAGCTTAAAATATAGGGACAGCGAAAGAGTGGGGAAAACCACCATCACTAGACTTGTCTTGCTAATGGAATTAAAGGAAACTGGCCACAAGTATTGCAGGTAATTGGTTTTTATCTTAACTGTTCACAGACTGAAATGGTCTGTTGCTGTGAGCAATGTTCCACATTATAAACGTTGGTCTTTCTCATCACGTAAATCAACAGTTATCTATCTTCCTGATCTATCAGTCTTCTGAAGATGCCTCAACCGTGACAAGAAATAATGAGGTATTAACTAAACAGTTCACCTACTCTGTAGGATTAACCATAGTATGAGTGAGGGAAAGATAGCACTTGGAGAATGCTATCAGTACGCCACAGCTTGGAAAACATGCCAAGTCTCGTGACACTATAGAATGTACAGAATTTGCAGGAATTATATTTTTTATAATTTTATAAAAGATTATGTAGCTTGCTATGATTATAGCCCACGCATAAAAGGAACCACCACGGGGAACAAATAATGACAACTGTGATTAAGTTGTATCAGCCTTATAGGCATTTAGTAAGTTTCCAGCTCATGCCATATTTTTCTAGAATAAACCCCAGCTGCAGCTGATAATGGGCACAAATAAAACAACAAAGCAAAGCTACCTGGTAATATCAAATGGTCTAAAAATCACACGCAACATGGGCTGAGGTGGGTAATGAATGAGAAATAGTTAAAAATATTGCTTATTATCTAATCCACTTAAACTTACTACTAGCACGCATCAGTTTGTGTGCTCAATAGAAGACCGTAAAGAATGTTGTGTCAGAGAAGCAGAACTCTGGGACAAAACATCCATTTTGTAGCATATGGAGCAGCTGACTTTCAGCTAGTCTGGTCTTTTTGAATAAGTGTTCCCTGTTTATTTCCATTTGAAAGAAACCTAATCCATACATTCTTAGAGTGCTCCTTGACAAAAAGCAAAGTGCATTCAAGAGGCAACAGCCAGGGTATTCCCTTCAAAAGCACAGTCCTGCACCAAATTTATGCTAATGCTAACATAGACATATCCACAAAGTTTGCTTTAGAGGAGAAAGTAAAGAAACATAATACATACTTATACAGAAGGTCTTTGTTCCAGTAAGAATGAATTAGATCCTAAAAAAGGAACCTGAAACTTTAAGGCTCCAATGAGGCAAATATGATCCTTATTTCCATGAACACAAGCAAACACAGATTGGTTTCAGTGGGACTAATACTTGTCATTTCAGCAAAGCATTTTAAATATGTCTACCTCACCACATATGGACACTTTCACTCACACTTTGAGCAGTTATCCGTGCAGAATGTCCTGAAAGTCTTGGTAAGATTTCTGAGGCAATGTAAAATAATATGCCGATATGTCTACACAAATTTAACACCATACGTATTTGGTATTTCATCTGTTCACTATGTCATCAATATCTGCACTCTACTACAAAAACATGCCTTCCTCTGTCACAGGGACAGTACTTGGCTGAGTAGAAGTCATTAGATTCATATCTTGAGCAGAGCTGCAAGCAAAGCATCTATCAGAATAAGTGGAAAAGGAACAATGGAACAAAGAGTATACTACAGATTTCTAACAGAATAATCATTGCTACAAATATTTGATAGTAATAGATTTAAATATCACATAAGTAAAATTGCAGTAACTTGAATTTACATTTTTGTTCACTTTTCTTGGGTTAGAATTCACAATTTAGAATGAAAACCTGACACAAATAGCCCTTTGTAATTTGTAAAGGAGGGTTTTAGGTGAATTCTGAGATCAGGCAAAATCAATTCATGCAAATGAACCAACATCTGAAAAATCAAAGAAACTTCCTTACTAGAATATCCACTTCTCATAGGGCAGTAACTGTCACAAGGGAAATGGTTTGGGTTTTTCCTATTTGAAAAAGAACTTGAATCGACGCCTTCTTAATTGTGAAAAGTATTAAGTTTTCAGGTATGACATTATTCTCTAATGCTCCTGTCCACTAAAGGAGCACATTAATTGTACTTATTAAGATGGTAAAGAATCATTAGACTACTGGGAATGAGGGAAGGAAAATTGAAACATTCCCTGCTAAGAAACTAATTTCACAAAAATGATGGGAAAGCAATGGAACTGAAAAGCCAGAAATGTTAGAATTAGGTCTACTCATTTGAGTCACGTTTAATGGCATCAATAAAAGCTGCTGTGAAGAAAATCATCCTGGTCCTCCTTGCTGTCTGTAGCTTTTTTTTTACAGAGTACTTCCTATTCTTTCTGCTGCTTCCTGCCCTCAGAAGGTTCCCCATCACTGTCACTGCCTAAAGTAATCTTGCACAACACACTTTCCTGAGATCAGTTACATTTTTCTGAAGCTAACTGCTTTGGGAGCTGGGATATTCATACAACATTCAGAAGGACTGCTCTTCAAAACTTCTCCTCCCCCCAGAACCAGATCCAAGGTCCTTTCAGAGAATTTGTCCAGTAACACGAATACACTCAAAATCAGCTTTCAGAAGAAGAGGGAATTGTACCACTCTACCTGTTCTTTGATTACTCTGATAGCTGTCCAAAGTTTGTTTGTTTGTTGCATTTGGTCTAATATTACTGGCTAAAGCAATTTCAAGGTCCCACTAAGGAAGTGAAATATGTATCTCCCCACTTCCACATACATCTCTCCTTCTAGTTCCGCTTACAGTGAAATGCTACTGTATGTATAAAGGACGATATTCTACAGAACACAGTACAGACAGCAACTGGCAAAAAAAGCAGTACATACCTACACTCCAGGTCTTACACTTCTGTAATTTTCTGTGAAATTCGACTTGATCAAAGAAAGCTCAAAGTATTGTGGGAAATTAATTCATTTCCTAAGTACACAGGAAAGAACCAAATGCTCTGTAGTGAATTCTGAACCAGTAACTGACACTGAACAGTGTTGGAGTTCCTGCTTCACTGTTTCAAGTATCTTTAAAAGGCTATATATTTAAATTTTGATATATTTTGGATATATAAATGCTTTGCAATTATTTCAATCAACTCCTGCGTATGAAAGATTATTGAACTTTCCAGGCTTTGAATGTATACACAGAAAGCACAGGCAGAAACAACATATGCAGTAGTGTTAGGAAGGAAATACTTTTCCAAAATTGATACATTTTTTTGAGATTTTAAGAATGCTCCTCATTTCTACTGTGCTCGTTCCAGCATTCTGAAAACAAACAAACAAACAAACAAAAGAAAAATGAGGGAAGGCAAATACCATGCTAGTGGTCTAGTGGTCATTGTGTAACAAGCAAAGAATTTGCCTGGGGTTCAGAAAAGACAAGCTGAAGACGTACTTGGATCTGACCTGGGTCAGACTCAAGAATTAGACCTTGCTCTCCTGCATTCAAAGGAATTGCCCTAACAGGGACATTCTTGGCCTATTATTTAAAAAAAAAATACTTTTCTTTTAAGAGGAAAAGCTGAGATACACGTGGTAGTTACTTTATTAGTATGGAGTAAAGGACTTCACAGATAACATGAGCTAATGATGCTCACTTTCCAAGTCTGACTCAAACTTGGCATTCAGCATGGAAGTTCCCATACCCTGGCTGAATTTTCCAGGTTCAAGGTATTTCTACAGTCTTGGGTTTCTCTGGCTTTGAGAAAAAGCTAATATTTAAATACAACATACTTCTGCTCAAGATGGAAAAAAAAAAGAGGGCAAGAAGCTCCTACCAAAATGGAAATGGAGTATTACAAAATTTCTGACTAGCCATGCTCTGCAATAAGACTGTAAATGGAAATAAATTTCCAAAGCAAAGTCAGCATCAGACTTAAGTCTCAGAAAATGGTAATGTAATTGATTCAGTGTTTCACAGTTTTGCTACCCAAGGTTGTTACTACACAAATGAACTGTAACGGGACTGACTCCACCTATGGGAAAGTGCCTGTCACAACACAAAGACGCAACTACTAGAATTACCTTTGCCACAGGATGAGCGATAATGATCAGTCAATAATCAGCTCAACACCCCAGTACCCTAGTTTTGTTTTGTAACTTAGAACTTCAGCACTGTTTTGGCTTACTCCTAGTATTATGATACGGCATACGATCCAAATCAGAACATAGCAAAACAGAGATAAGAGAACTAATCTTCCATTCATTGGCTTGCTATTTTAAATCCAAGGATGATAATGGCAGTAGCTGTTGAGCTGGAAGTGTAGGGAAGTGGTTTGTGGAGAACAGCATTAGCACTGCTTGAGCGTGCATGCTACTAGGAGCGGAGGATGCAAAGCGTGGTTTTGATAAGTCAGGGTGTTTGGGGAAGGGAAATCAAGCAGGTGGTGAATGGGAGAGCTGGAGCAGTAAGTGGAAAAGAGCTGTCAGGGGAATCATTAGCAGCAGTTGCCTGGACAGCTCACATTTAGGAGCAGCAGCTGTGCCAGCCTGGGTGGGGAGGGACTGCTGCATCATGCCAGATGTGCACAGCAGGAGTGAGCTCTGCTGGCTGTCAGGGACAAGGGAATAAAGAGGGGAGCTGAAGAGAGGGTGGCGTGGAGAACTAGAGGAGAAAATGCTAGGTTTCTACAGATGCTGATCAAGTTCCATTGCTGCAATACATTGATCTCTCAGCTTTTTCTGTCCAGGGGAAAAAAAAAAAAAAAAAGCTTTCAGGGGCTGTAGGTGCTGATTAGGTCGATCCATCCCTCTGTGACTATTACCTGCAATCAAGACAAGTTGGTATTTTCTGCTTCAACTACTGCTTAATTTTATCACCATAGTACCTACGAATTATTTCTTGGACTTTACACTGGTTTAAAACTGCAGTGGACATTAGACTTTATTCTGCCAAATATCCTATAAAGTCTGATTTTGCTCTTTCTTTTTCTACTCAAATGTAATTCATGAATTCACTCAGAATAGATGTGTTTATCTGGCTGCTTCTGAAGCCAAGCTGTGATGAACAACAGAGTGTGATTGATCAAAAGTTTCAAGACAGCATTCATGCCTCAGGACTATGAATGCCTATTTTGACTTCCTCTCTTGGTGTTATGTGACGCCTCTACTATGCTTTCTCACTTCTTTGACTATGTTCTGCTGATACTCTTCGGACATATGGTAGCAACCATATTTCTAACCATATGGGGACGTCTGATCTTTTTCTAGTATACCACAACGCAGCATGCATGTTTTTCCTCCCCACTTTTACAGCTGGAGTTCGCTACTTCACCTTTAATTTTCTGCAGCTTTTAATCAAGTTACTGTCTCATCTCACTTTGTTGTGTCTGCAAAACATTCTCTATCATTTTAGGGAGGTCTGAAGTTTTTTCAATCATAATTTTTGATACATAAACCTTTCAAGCAGGATTCTCACAACCCATTCCCCTGAGGTTGATACTGGAATACAACAGCGCGACTCACTGAATTGAGTTAAGCTAAACCAGTGTTTTCTGTAATTCTACTTACATTTCAATTCATCAAGGAGAGCATATCTGGTTTAGGCAGCTTCTTTCTGCGTGTTTAGAAGTCGGAATATAAATAAACACCAATTTTTATTTCTCCCAAGAGATCTAAGCTAACTGCCATAATATATAAAGAGAGAGGGAGCATGTTTTATGCAACAGAAAATTCCATCAGAAATACTGTACAAGGAGCAGGATGGAACAAATAATTCATACTGATTACATTTTTAGAGAAGCTTAACCTGTGTTTTGTCTACAGCACATATGCCAGGAGATTTCCAATGTTTTCACTGTGAACAGTATTCCGTGTACATGCATAAAGTTTTTAATGTGCAAATTGATTGTAACAGGTGTGTAGTAACATTTTCTAGTTATCATTCACTGATTGAATTTTGATATAATTGACCAGACAGGCCACAAGGCACACATTTTGAAGCTTGGTCAGGAGCGGCATAGAACTTGTAAAGCAAAAATAACCCCACGTGTACAAATGCAAAATATGTTGTTCTGCTGAGCTGAGTATTTCTTTGTATTTTCCTTATCTGTCAATATTATAAAAATAATGCAGAAAAAACATGAGGCATTGGGATAAATTTTATTGAGGTATATTTTCCTAGCTCAAAAAACAGGTTATATTGTTAAAATAATATGGACAACTTGTGTGCAGACAGTTTTTGAAACTCTAATAATGCAGACAGCTAGATAAATGCAATGAGAGAATTCCATGCTAAAACAGTTTAAGAAGAAAAAAATGATCATTTTAAAATTTCTAAGTTATAATATCTCAGTAAAGTTCTACAATCATCTTCTGCTCCAAATTAATATATTTAGTGCATTTTCAATTTCATGTTCAATTTAAATAAAGTCACTTCCTGAGCTTGTAGCCTGAATTACTAACATAACAGGTTATGGTACTAACATAACAGGTTACATGGTCTCAGCTCATGACAACAGAATAAGCAGCAGTTTGTGGGTTTGCAGCCTGGGTTGACCAACACCATTTACAAACTTCTCAGTGTCACTTAACTATGACCAGACTGGTGAGAAGTTAGGAAGGCAGACCATATGCCATTCATGAGGGAAAAAAAAAACAACAATTTGCTTTTCTACACAGTAAGTTATTCTTTTTATGTGCCCTGTTAGAGCCTTCACAGTGAAGTTCTCTTCTG
>JAOWBP010002052.1:50792252-50821099 GCA_028571105.1 Tragopan temminckii | reverse complement strand
TTCTGTTACACGTTGTTGCCATGTGACATATGGCAGTGGAGGGGCAGTCTGATACAATGGCATGTGAAGCAAAGTGGAAAAAATGGCACCCACTGACATTCATCGATGCTTCCTGAGTGTTTATGGAGACCAAACAGTGGATGTCGGCACAGTGAGGTGGTGAGTACTACATTTCAGTAGCAGCAGCAGCGACCTGAAACACAAGCCACCTTCTGGACTGCCATGCAAATCTGAACAAGCATGGCACGTAGGTTCATTTCTGGTGAAGAAGCACAGCTAATGGTGGTGACCATGATGAAAAATAGTATTCTGTTGCTAAGGATTTGCTCGATCAGATAGTGTTGTTGTGCTCTTTCTATTTTTTGTAGTTTCCATGAAAATAAATAGGACACATTACTTTCCGAGTGAAAGTACCCATGCCTGGGAAAGCAAAATACATTAGTCTATATAACAACATGGTTGGCTCTAGATGATCTGTAGAGAGTATGGATATTTATGCTCTCTTAGTTTTAAATGTTCACATTTATGGATAACCTCTGGTTTCACAATGACTGTGACAAGAATTATGATGTAGAAGAAAGACTGGACAAACAGAGCATGTATCAGAGAACTAGCAGTGCAATATCTAAAGAATTTTAGTTCACGGCAGGACATAAGAAAGCAAGAAAGTCTCTACATCTACTGACTTGCTTTTCTTAGTATTTCAAGTACCTCATGCTGGCTTTTATCACCAGGACATCTCATCATTACGTACCAGTATGCATATGACAATTCACAAAGATTTCCAGAGGTCTTAAGATAATAGGGTATGCAGTAACCTGGACCAGGATTTAAATGGAGATCTTTGAGCTGGAAGATTCTCTTTTTATTACCAATTTTGTGAACCACAATTCATCTATCGTGCCCCTAAAAGAAACCACATTTCCAAAAGAATGCTTTAACATCTCTTTTCTTCTTCCGTTATGACAACTGGAAAAATCTGTGAAACATGTATTTCTATTCTGACTGACAGCTTATACAAATTATTCCTTTATTATTCCTTTATGTCTTTGTAGTTTTACATTCAATATTTTAAATACCTTAAATTTCACAGTTGTGTTGAATTCCATTAGGAGTCTCAAGTATATCAGAGTAATGATCTATTTCAGTTTTCAAACTGTACACATACTTCTTTTAATTTACAACCTTTACGTTAAGAAGCCTATATTCTTCTCCCTTTTAATGGATACACAAAAAAGTCTAATCATTAACTCATAGGATCATGAAAAATGATTATTTTTTCTATCAATATTTGAGTCTAGTCCTTCAGAGAGGCTATAACTTGTACTTAAAAAAGGCACATCCATCCAAATGTCTTTCAATAACCATGCTAGTTCCCATTAAACATCCAAGTTTCCCTCTTAAGTATATGGATTAAGATGCCATTCAGATGGCCCCCTGAAGTAACAGGGGAATTAGCCAAGGGGAATTAGCTCAAATAGCAGAGTATTCACTTAGCATGTGAGTGGTAGCAGGATTGATGCCCACATTCTTCAGTGTTTTGGGCCCCTCACTTTAAGATAGATATCAAGGCACTAAGGTGTGTCTAGAGAAGGGCAACAAAGCTGGTGAGGGGTCTGGAGCACAAGTCTTATGAGGACTGTCTAAGGGAACTGGAATTATTTAGTCTAGAGAAGAGAGGCTTCAGGCCTCAGGGGAGACCTGAAGGGAAGTTGTGGCGAGGTGGGGGTCAGCCTCTTCTCCTGCATACCTAGCGACAGAACTAAAGGGAATGGTCTCAAGTTGCACCAGTGGATGTTCAGGTTGGATATTAGGAAAAATTTCTTCCCTGAAAGAGTGGTCAGGTGCTGGAATGGGCTGCCCAGGGAGGTACTGGAGTCAATGTCCCTGGAGGTGTTCAAGGAACATTCAGACGTTGTACTGTCGGATGTGGTTTAGTGGAGAAATATTGGTGGTAAGTAGAATGTTGGACTGGATGATCTTGAAGGTCTTTTCCAACATTGGTGATTCCATGATTCTGTGATTCAGAGTAGAAACTCAATACTGCCCAAACAAACAAGAAAAATGGGACCCTGTAGCTTCAAAAGATAGTACTGAGGATAGAGGATTCAAAATTAATATTAATGAATATCAACATCAATTGTAGAATATAGTTTTATTTTTTTTCCCCCAATAATAAAAAGAGCTGGGTATTCTAGAAGATGGTGAAACAGATCATTCACCCAATTTCCCACTCACTACTTGGTGTTGTGGTGCATACTTAGCAGCTTACAGCTTTCAGGTTTGTATCCTGCAGTCAGTCTAAGAGCTGGACTTTCATACATTGCATAGGAATGTTCCAGATGTTTTTAGTGAAGACTTGGAAACTTAATCATATCAGCAGATGTTCTGCATAAAAGCTGTGAGCAGTGTATACTCAGGCTTGGTGAGAAAGGATTCTTCATAGTAAGCATAATAAATGGGCATAGTATATAGATGCTATAGGCACCATGAGTAGATTAGAAATTAAAATTCTTATAATTCTGAATCCTTATTAACATGTAATGGAATGTATGAATTATGTGTCAAGCAGGAAAGAAGAAAACACAATAGTGCGTATATATACACTAAATTGCACAAAAAAAATGTCAGAGCCTATCATCCTTCATCCTCTACCTCCCAATCACTAATAAACTCTGCAAATAAAATAAACCTCACCAAGTTTTTCCTCTCCTTGCCACTTCCATTTTTTCATTCTACTTTACATGCCAAATGTTTTTCCTATTCTGATTTACAGGCCTCTTCATACCTCAAGTCTCTCCTGTAGAGTACTTTCCCATGATGCCTTGAAAAAGAAAAGGTAGTGCATATTAAATTCCAAGACAAATCCTTCCTCAGTCTTCTCACTGCAACCTGCCTCTACATCTTTGTACAGATTTTAAATAGCTCAGGTTAAAGATTTTAATTTGTCACTTTGTGCAGAGCAAATACATATAATGACATTTAAGAAAGAGTCAATTACTGTGATAATTAGCTCCTTCAGGTACATCAAAAGGCCAGTGCTGAGGTCACTGTATATTGCATAACATCACATAAGCTCATATTGAGAATTTATATAGAAACTCATTAGAAGACAAGGCTAGTCTCCAAGAGTTTATACAGTAAAAAGCAAAAAAGTAATGTCAGCCTCTCAGCTGTGAAATCACTCTCCACTGTGGCAGAGCATCTGGAAGACACCTCTAGCACAGTACAGCCAGAAGGCTGTGGGATTCTTCTCATCCCACCCACTCAGATGTGGCAAACCTCATCTTCTGTGCTTTTGGTCAATTTCCTGCAAAAATCCTGACTCTCTTAGGTATTTTCCTTTCAGCTTCAGGGACCAAAGGAGAAAGCGAATCTTCTTACAAGATCTTGCTTGGATGTCCAAAGGAACAGAAACATCAAATTCATCTTTTTGCCTTCCACCTTCCCCATCTGTTTGATATACTGAATGGATCGTGAAGCCAGAAAGAATATTTTCTGTGACATGAGTTAACACTCACTTTGGGCATCTGTTCATTGCTCCCATAGACAACCTTCCTGGTTCACATCATCTGCAGGCAGAACGTGCCTAGACACTGCCAGCCACTCCTTGCATGATGCAGTTTCTAGCAGCAACGGTTTTATATACTTATGCTCAAATATCTTCTCTACAATGTTTAATGTTTTGATTTTGAACACATATATTGCACCTTTTACAAACACACAACTGATTTTTTTTCTTCATACAACATACGACTGGACATTATCCTATCTTCTGGCTAAAAGAGTTTTTTTGTATAAGTAATTTCTTCTTTACACCAGGTTTTTTCCTATCTTCAAAGATTTTGCATTGATTAGATGCAAAATTAGGTCATAACTTGCTAAATATAATTTTCTTTCATATGACAGCTCTTTGGATCTTTGCTTCTCATGTCACTTTATTACTCATTGTGCAAATTATATTAAAAATTTAATTTTTCCACTCATGTAAAAAGAATTTTTCAAGACATCAGATTGCATCCAATTTACATCTATCATTCTTAGTGATAAAACAAAAATAAACCTGTCTCACATAATAAATGAGTATTGCCACACAGTTGTGATTATAAACACAATATCATCTCTTGCATAATAAACTCAAAATTATTTGCTTTTCCTTCTCTAAACACTAACACTGCTTGACACTAGTTGAAAATTCCTGCCTGCCATTGTAAAGGAAGCGATACAAGACAACGTGGCCAAGAAGAAAAGTACATTTTGACTATACTGTCCCACAGTATCTGATTTTGCAAAGGGTTAGTAAAATAAACCACCAAACCCTTGCAGAAATAGATTTTCACTTGATACAACTCAGCACCGTAACACTTTTTATCGTTTAGCTATCATCCTGACTGAGCACTGGGCCATGCCTGTTCTGTATTCACACAGGAATGCCAAGCTTACTTTTCAAGCCACTGTTAATATTTCATTTTTAAAAGAAAATCTCCTATGACACAACCATCACAAGTAATGCATGGCAAAGACTGACAACATAAAACATTTCAGGTCAAATATTCAATAATGTATTTGACTTTTTCTAACCACCTGGTCTGAACAAAGCATCATGAAGCCAACAGTTAGCAAGACAGCAAAGCCATGTTTTGCTAGATTGGAAAAGAAGGAACAAATAAGAGAAGTTAAAGGTGTTTTTAATTACAACTCTGGAGTTAAAAGTGTGGTAAAATTTCCCATACGACAATGTTGCATGCAGTTTTACAAGCTCTCCCTCTTAGCATCTGAGCAGTGTGAAATCCTTTTCCTGCTTTGAGATGAAGTTTTTTAGGGAGGAAGCTGTAACAAATCAGAAAATAAATTGGTTTCTTCTCTGATTACAGACATTTTAGAGCAGAGCTGTTTTTTAACAGAGCATGTCTACTGAAGTTGACATCTGTTAAGAGTAGATTTGTCTTTTATGATCATTTTGTTCAGTTGCAGATATATTAAACAAGTACAGACTCCGATTTCTTCATCAAACCCACCTGGAACCCCAACAGCAAATAAGGTACAGACAGACGAATATTCTCATTATTTTCATGTTTCAGTGGAACCTAGAGAACTGACAAAATAAAGTTAGGGCTTGAAAAAAATCTGAAACAAAATATGAAGGAGGAAGCAGAAAAATAATGAAATTGTAAATAAGTCTAAATACTAAGCCATCCTGGCTGCACAGTGTGAGTCATACTTGAAAGTATGAAATTATAATACCTTTTATATGGAACAAGAACAGTCTAGTCACTTCTAAAAATCCCATGACCAGAAAGATACATGATGTCGAAACAGAAGTTCAGGTATTTCTGAACCTCCTTTTCATTTTTAATAGATGCCATATCCCCTTGAAATAGCAGAGAGAAAAGGTCAGATGAGCTAAGCTGCACGAGGGAGAGAGCTCCTAACAGGGGAAAAAGGAGAGAAGCGATGAGGAGAGATATGTATTGCGAAGGCATTGCCTTGGGAACAGAGAAACCTACTTTTCACTTCTTGTATTTTCTCCCTAGACCATTGTGCAAATAGCAAATCAGTGAGCGGCTCTGCACATTTGAGATGATACTCGTGCTCCTAATGGACAGGGAAAGGAAAGATGTGTGGACAGAGGCAAAACAACACTTCTGTAACAAGCTTTCTCCTATCACCAGCAAATAGTCCCCTGACAGAAAATATTTTCTACTTTTGCACTGTTAGGGCTGAATTACTTGTTTTTACAGGTGTGCATGAAAGCCACTATCAAGGGCTAAAGCCCTTTGGTATAAAACAACTGCATACAGTGAAAATACTTTGCCCCGAGGAGTTGACACCTGTATGTATTATGGAGGGTAACACTGAGACATAGCAAAGCCTGTGGGGGCAGCAAGATGAACCTCAAACCATTGCAGTTAGCACCACACATCACCACCTGCTACATCTTTGCAGAGCGCTTCCCAGACAAAAATGCACCTGTTATTAGCAAGTCAACTACAAACGCAGGAGAGGTAACTCTCTCTCCACTGCCCAGGAAGACTGTTATATAATCCAGTCCATTTTACAGGTCTGTTTTGACTGTTGCAGGATTTGTGTCAATAGCTAGCCACTGTTTGCTTTCTGAAAGAAACTATTTTTCCAGGAAGAAGCCAACCTGATGAAAATTATACTATGTGCAAACATGTTAACTCAGTGACTTTTCCAGTCTTGTCCACAGCAGTAGTTTGGGTTAGAGACAAATTACTCCATTCATCATTTATAATTAATACTAAAATTACTTCTCCTGAAAATTTCCGCAGGCAAACTTTTTGATCCATTTTTTAACCAGTTTTCAAGGCCAAAGGCATGTGTTTATCAAAAAGTTTGCTTCACTTTGTAACTATCCCTTTCACTAGTGTAGAAATTGATCCTGATGATCTCAAGCCTGTTAAATGTGATACTTCCAGGGCCATGCTGCCAATCTTACATTGCCTAAGAGTAAAACAAAAATATTTCGGATAAAGGCTGTGAGAAAGTGAGGTCCTACAATTTATATGATGTTAGAGATCTTGATCTATTCAGTCTTTAATTACTGATGCAGAACGTGGAGACCTTGGTGTGCTAGAAACTGAAAGAGATGCTTCAAGCTTGTTCATAGTTCATAAGTAGGTGTTATTTCAGTTCCATATTTCCACTATGTAACTTCTCATCTACACTGGAAGTTGAAAGGGAGAAGGTCATATTCCTTTCCCTAAAGAACTGTGATGATATAGGCAAGGTAGAAAAAGCAATCAGGGCAAGAATAGAGAATACTTCAAAAGGATCTTTTTAGCCAACTTTAATTTAGGTACTAATATGTGGCCCAATTTTACAAAGTACTTAGCAGTGCTGTCTTCCACTCTTACTACTAAGAAGTGAACTTGAAGATGAGGGCATCAGACTTTCAGTTTTATTCCAAATGCTGGAAAGTATAAAGCTCAGATTGTTTTGCCTGACTTTTAGTTTCTGCTTTTGTTGTTGTTGTTGTCATTTTTTCATTCTTTTCCCAGGTAATGACCTGAAAAATATTAAATATTTTATTCAGCTAAAATAAATCAGAGAAATGAAAATTTTAAGTGATTAATTTAATCTTCTGAGCCCTGTTCCTTACCAGTACAGGAAGTACATAAAAATGCTCCAATGAATCTATAAAAGAATAACAATGTTCTCACCCACTAAAGGCAAATTCACTTACATACTACTTAGAAGTGGACAGTTTCCCATCCTGCTTCTTATTCAGTGGAGATCGAACTCAACACTGACTTAGAAGAATACAATAGACACAGAAAAAAAATCATTCCACTAATGAACATATAAAACAAATCAAAAATCTTTGATTTCATACGAACAGAAGAATATAAAGCTCAAGGAAAATGAAAAGTTTTGTTTACAGCATTTGTAAGTAATAATAAAATCAGGATGAATGATAGTTGAATATTTCACTGTAACAGAAAAACAAAATGGAGAACCAGGACTACCAGAAATGTGTCAAATGTATTGAACAACACTTTCCCTCCATGGCAATGCATCATTAGACTAATTTTTAGGTATGAAGACAGTAAATTAAAGCTTAGACTTAAATACTTCATTAAAATCAATCAATCAATCAATCAATGAAGCTGTATTTGTTTCAAATTTGTGGAGAGTTAAAATGATTATGAAAAAATTACAGTTTTATCACTAAATTCATCTACTTTTTCTGTTTCTGAAGGTTATATATAATTTTGCATGTTCATCACCAACCTGATCTCCTTCTATGATCTAGTGATCCGTCTGGTGGACAAAGGAAAGGCTGTTGATGTAGTCTACCTAGACTTCAGCAAAGCCTTTGACACTGTCTCCCACAGTATTCTCCTGCAGAAGCTGGCAGCCCGTGGCTTGGACAGGTACACTCCTGGCTGGGTAAGGAACTGGCTAGAGGGCCGGGCCCAGGGAGTGGTGGTGAATGGAGCTAAATCCAGCTGGCGACCTGTCACGAGTGGTGTTCCCCAGGGGTCGGTGCTTGGCCTGTCCTCTTCAATATCTTTATTGACGACCTTGATGAGGGCATTGAGTGCACCCTCAGTAAGTTTGCAGGCGACACCAAGTTGGCTGGAAGTGTCGATCTGCCTGGAGGTAGTGAGGCCCTACAGTAGGATCTGGACAGGCTGGATAGCTGGGCTGAAGCCAATGGGATGAGGTTCAACAAGACCAAATGCCAGGTCCTGCACTTTGGCCACAACAACCCCAAGCAACACTACAGGCTTGGGGCAGAGTGGCTGGAAGAGTGCGTAGAGGAAATGGACCTAAGGGTATTGATTGATGCTCGGCTGAACATGAGCCAGCAGTGTGCCCGGGTGGCCAAGAAGGCCAATGACATCCTGGTTTGCATCAGGAATGGTGTCGCCAGCAGAAACAGGGAAGTGATTGTCCTCCTGTACTCAGCTCTGGTGAGGCCGCACCTCGAGTACTGTGTCCAGTCTTGGGCCCCTCACTGCAAGAAAGACATTGAGGTCCTGGAGCATGTTCAAAGAAGGGCAATAAAACTGGTGAGGGGTCTGGAGCACAGGCCTTATGAGGAGCAGTTGAAGGAGCTGGGGTTATTCAGTCTGGAGAAGAGGAGGCTCAGAGGAGACCTTACTGCTCTCTATAACTACCCGAAGGAAGGTTGTAATGAGCTGGAGGTTGGCCTCTTCTCTCGTGTAACTGGTGATAGAACTAGAGCGAATGGCTTCAAGCTGCCCCAAGGGAGATTTAGGCTGGACGTTAGAAAATACTACTCTGAAAGAGTGGTCAGGCACTGGAGTGGGCCGCCCAGGGAGGTGGTGGAGTCACCGACCCTGAAGGTGTTCAAGGAACATTTGGACATCATGTTGAGGGACGTGGTTTAGTGAGTACTATTGGTGACAGGTGGATGGTTGGAGTGGATGATCTTGTAGGTCTTTTCCAACCTTGGTGATTCTGTGATTCTGTACTCTTTTGGGTGTAAAAACCCAGTTGGGTATTCCTAAAACAAAACAGTTCAGTATACTATGTGAAAATATTACAGTGTTTCTATATTATTAGTACCTTCACGTCTTATTTCTGACAATGTTCTTCCTCTTTATATTCAGTATCTGTGCTTTTGTATTATTCATAAAAGTAATAGTATTGTGTTTCTTGACAAGATGACTAATTGTACTTCTTACATGTTCCAGCAGGGACACACTACTGGGCAGACAAATTAATATTCATATATAAATGAATGCCTCTTTGTTTATGAAAGGTTCCCCATACTTTCATGTTAATTTAGCCAACGTTCATTAATATTTTAATAAATCCAAAAGACTATTCATCCATTCAAAAATTTATGAACATGGACTAAGTATGGAATTTGGAAACTCACTGAATGGATTGTGCTGTTTCCATTTATAAAAA
The DNA here is from genome assembly GCA_028571105.1 of Tragopan temminckii. Taxonomy (NCBI): domain Eukaryota; kingdom Metazoa; phylum Chordata; class Aves; order Galliformes; family Phasianidae; genus Tragopan; species Tragopan temminckii. The sequence goes on along the minus strand of JAOWBP010002052.1, from coordinate 50,811,691 downwards.
TAAATATGTCCTGGATATGCTTACCATCTTTAGCTCTCACTGGATAAATGTAGAATTTTAAAAAAGCATACTCTTATTGCAGTATTTGCAAGCACAAATGAAAGATAAACTCCATTTCAGTCTACTAGAACGGTAGCGCTAACAGGTATAAAACAAGAGAGGATCTCAGGCGCCAAAGAGTTTACAGCCCTAGAAAATAGAAACTGACAAAAGGAAGGGAAAACATAAAAGCAAGAGAATCATGAGGAAGATTGTAATGAGTTAGATACGCTTTTCTTGTAACTAATTATGTGCAGGCATATAATGAAAATTATTGTTATCTCGTATGAAGACAGAAGGCTAAGATAGAAAATGAAGTTATCTAATATTTTTATGAGCCTGTTTTAAAACTCAAGGAACAAAACAAAGTTAACAATACTATCAGTGTCAAGAACCTGTACTGATAAAAATGACAGGCATTACTGAACTTGGCACTGAAGTGCTTCACCCGTTCTTGGCACCCAGTCTTAGCACTCTCATTCTCTTGCCTCTTTGGGAGCATAAAAAGCACACCAACTCTCCATTTTATCTTCTCATTGTTCCAATAATCCCAAAAATATTGTCTTAAAGTTCAAAATTAATTTAATCAAAACTGGTGATAGCCTTTCCTTTGAATAGGAACTAGTCAGATCTTTTGTCTGGAAAATGCTTGAGGGAAGAACTTAGCATTTGTTCATGTACCAATTGTATAATAATTAATAAAAGCAAACCAGATCAAATATAACTTAGAGAAAAGAACTCCACTGAATTATGATTGTTGAAACAAAGCCAGAGGAGCACTTTCAGGGCCTGTTGTTTAATACTGATTTAATTATGATGTTTAGACATGGTCTACTACTGAGATACCTGATATAGCTTGCTACCCACACTAGACCCTATGTAGGTGAGGTAGTGTTTACAGTCAGAACAACAAAAGTGGAAAGTACCAACATGTGAATGGCTATGGCTTATTTTGTAGAGGTTTGGATCCAGGAAAATTCAAACCCGTAATTTTTGTCTGAGATTCTATGAAAATTTGGAAAAAAAAATCTTCATCTATTTACTGCATCAAAAATATGACTCTGTGTGATTGTGCAGATTCTCCATGATTTGGATGTAATCCAAATCCATCTGACAATCATCAAGTGCTAGATCTTTCTTCTCCAAAGTTTTTTCTGACATACCAGTCCAGTGATATGGCAAAAAGACAACCTACTGATTGAAGTTCAGTGTCACAAACTCAATTTTAACAGTAGTAAATAAAGACTGTGCATAAAAGAAAATCTACTGATTTTATATGTATTATATATTTTTCTGGCCTGGGGAAATTTAATCTAAGAAGCAAAATAAATTTCCTGTTTTATAACTAGTAAGGTGTTTTGTTGTTGTTTTTTGTTTGTTTTTAATTCATTAATGAAAACAAGCAATCCTCTATATTGTTCCACAGTGTTTCCCTACAGGGAAAAAAATAAAGTTCATTTTTATCTATTCCGTTGTTCCTGGAATGGTTGCTTTGTTCATTATATTGTTTCATGTTGCCATGTTAGGTTTCTAGTGTTCAGTGCCTGATTTGTTCACTTAATTCTCTAAGTTATTATCATTCTAAAAGTAAGCTGCTTTTCTCATTTAAAAAACAATGTCATCTTTATGTACTATGGATTTACAGTTCACAATGTTAATGGATCAGGGAAACAATGACATGAAATGTTAAATTATGAAAATATATTTCACTTGCACAAAAACGAATAAAGTGATACCACCACGTATGAAAATACGGATTGTTACTGCAGAAATACAATAATCAAAAGGCTTCTATACGACACATGAATCACTACCAAGGTCACAGAATGCTAAAATACAAAATCAGAATTGACGGCTTATGAGATAGAATATGCTGGCCATACACCACTCTCCCAGTATACTTCTTTCCAGTTGCAAACTGAATTTTCCTCCAAGATGTGAGTGTGAAAGATTACAGCTCTCCTACTATGCTTACACATAGAATCACAGAATCACTCAGGTTGGAAAAGACCTTAAAGATCATCGAGTTCAACAATGGACAAGCACTTTGTTCCAGACCTTTATCCTCTGTCTTTATCCAGTGGAGAAAACTGCCTAATGCACTGGAAGGTTCAATAAATCCAAGTGCAAGCCCTTGCACCTGGGTTGTGGCAACCCCTTTTATTAATACAAGCTGGGGGATGAAAAGGATAGAGCACCGCCATGCCAAAGAGTACCTGGAAGTACTGGTGGATGGGAAGCTGAACATGAGCCAGCAATGTGCCCTCGCAACCCAGAATGGCAACTGTGTCCTGGGCTGCACCCAAAGAAGTGTAGCCAGCAAGTCAAGGAGAGGTGATCCCGACCATCTACTCTGTGCTAGTGAGACTTCTGTCCAGATGCGGAGTCCTCAGTACAAGAGAGACATGGACCTGTTTGAGCATTTCCAGTGGAAGGCCAAAAAAATGATCCAAGGGATGAAACAACTTCCCTAAGATGACACATTGAGAGAACTGAGGATGTTCAGCCCGGAGATCTCGTCGGAGATCTGAGAGTGGCCTTTCAATATCTAAAAGGGAGCTATAAGAAGAAAAAGGACAGACTTTCTAGTAGCGTCTGTTGGTATAGGACAAGGGAAAATGGATTCAAACTAAAAGAGGGGAGATTTAGATTGGATATAAGGAAGAAGTTTTTTACAATAATAGTGGTGAGACACTGGCACAGGTTGTCCAGAGAGTGGTGGATGCCCCCATCCCTGGAGACACTCAAGGTCAGGCTTGATGGGGCTCTGAGCCCAGTCTGATGCAAATGTAGGTGTCCCTGTTCATTGCAGGGGAGTTGGACTAGGTGATTTTTAAAGGTCCCTTCCAACTCAAACAGTTCTATTTTTTTTTTACAAAATATGAAGCAGTGTTGGGATTTACTTTCACAATGCTATTATGTACAGTGGCTAAACTCTAATTTCATAGGGAATAGCTCACTATATAATAGCATGATAAGTGTATGCTCTCAAACTGTCTTTTTACAAAGATGTTTTGCACCATCACTTCAACCTTCTTCATGTAAAGGTAGCATGATGTAACTTCCTTCCACTTGAAATACCAAGCCAACAATTAAACAACTGCTGAGAACTACTTCTATAATCATGGTGACTATGAATATGGGGATACCATGCCAGTCTTGTTTCAGGCTGTAAGTGCTCAGGTATCTAAGCCACATTCCATCCTTTTTTTGCATGCTGAATGATGTTAACCTACTGATATTGTGAGCCTGTTCAGTCCAGTGAGCTGGCATCAAGCTTGAACTTTTTTCAGTCTGTGGAGCTCGATTTGCATTGTAGCAGTGAGTTGAACTAATTTATTGCCGAATGACAGAATTACCAGCTTAAGGCAAAAAAGGAAGGGCCTGGATGATGCACATTAAGTTAACACACCCTGCTACATTGTAAAATTCTGTGTTGTTCCTAATAGAAGTAGGTAGACTTTGTTCACCTTTATCTCAACCATCTTGTAGATCTAGATTACCTAAGGGTACAGAAGGACACCTAATTCCAAAATGCAAATGTTGAGGTAGTCAGGTAAGAAGCTTAGGACACCAATGCAAATTGAGCTAGAGGTCATTGTCAGTGATTGATACTTAATCTCAAGTCTCGTTTGAGATTGCTCAGAGGAGGAAAACTTGCAAGCAACCAGCATTCTGCTTACATGTGTCTCATAAAACACTTTCAGCTTTGGAAACAGATCAATCATCTCTAGCAGACACTCATCCATATTTAGAAAATTAGCCATTCTATAATGACAGCAACAGCAAGCATGCACTTTTACAGAAATAAAAGCAATTTTGTCAAGGTTTGCAACATGCAAGCAGTCTACTTGCACTTCCTCTAAGGGTCCTACAAGCCACAAACTGTCCTTCAGGAAAGATCAGAGACAGGAAAAAAAAAAAGAAAAAAAAAGGTAGAGTGTAAAACTAGTATGACAAAGCATCAAATATCATGTTAATATGCAGTGTCTGTCACAGAATAATTTTAATGCACAAGCCCTTGGGTCACATCAACATCACAGAGTTTTCTGGGTCATCGAATTAAAAGGCCTGGCATCATTTTCATTTGACACAGAAGCAGATCATTAAAATTATTTGTAAAGATATAGGGAAGTAATCTTGGTCAGACATATGCTTTGAAAATTCTTCTTCAAGTCCTTCTGGCTTGAATACAGACTCATAGAGAGACAAGCTCTTCTGGGAAGGAGAGCCAAACTTGAAAATTAAATTAGATGAAAGTTCTCAGCTGGACTTTGTTCTCAATAACACCCTTTGTGAATGCATAAGTTCCTGTCATATCACGTACAGACAACAAATGCTTATTTTTCTGTGAGTTTCTGAACCCATTGTACCTCTGATTTATCATGAGAATAATATCCGCAGTCTTTCAAGAGTGATAAAATTTTCCTTCCCAACAGTGCTCTATTCCAAGTATCAATTTTGAGGAACAGCCTGTCAAGTTGAGACACAATCAAGTAACTGAAATATATCATCATAGGGCTTTTGTCATTAAGAATAACATTTCTGCTTTTTTAAGTATTGAATTAATCTGCTTCTCTTTCTTATCACAGCTATATTAAGGTATTAAGATTTTTATTACTATCTAAGCAAACTGCATGTTAACTGTACCTTAATTGGAAAGGCTAGATTTTGTAGAAAAGTTAGTTCAATTTTTTATGAGAAGTTGTTTCAGACATTTTTTGAATCTCTACAAACAATAACATTACAGCTCTAAGCTACTGCTAATATCACTTTTCACATAATCACCAACAGTTAGCAGGATTAATGAGATTTTATGGATACATACGATATTATGGCTGATAAAAGGTAGAGAAAAACCGATCAATACAACACTAGCAAATAAAAGACTAAGGAGAAGATTAACACAAACAGACATCAGACAATTTGCAAAGTCTTTAAGGTATCACAAAGAAAATTTTGTACCTGTGCATTCAGCTGTTGAATTCTTGACCCTCATGTGGTAGCAAGAGAAAGATCACTGTCTCCAGTATGAGTATGTATCACAAGTAAGAACTTGAGTTAACCAGAGTTTACACAGAAATTTGCTCTAAATATGCCTGACACATCAAAAAGAATGAAGTGTTGACAGGAAAAAAGTTGTGTTATTAAAACCTGTATTTAACTACGATGCTATTTTGAGAACATGAGCCAGTTTATAGCAATAACATTGTGAGTTTTGCCATTCTGTTTTATTTATCTACGTTCTTTTCCTGTTCCTTGTATGACAAAATGTTCTTAGAAAACTGACCATCTATTACCCTATAGCTGCTCACAGAATTTAAATTTGGGTATTCATGAAAAAGAAATATGCGTGTCAGAAGTTAGAACTGCATACTCAATAAGAAAATTAAATTGTCTTCATTACCTGTTTTCTGAAAGTTTGACGCTGTATTTTAAAGACGTAGTTGTTCTGCAGAAATGCATCGAGTTGGTCTAAGTTGTGTTGCCAGCACCTTCAAACTCACAGAGATATATGGCAAAAGACACGTTGCCATTTTTCTGTTGCTGCTCTTTGATAGCTTAATTCCTAAGAAGAATCTTGATGGCACGAATATTTGCACATACACTTCATTTTATGTGAGCTCCCCTACCAAGTACTTCACAAAGTTCTTGTTTGTCCTTTGACAAATATTAATTGCTTTTATCATTAAGCTACAGACATTTGCTGTGCTTTTGTTCTACTCATTTCAATATTCCCATAGTTGACACCTTTGCAACTAAGTAGATAGGACAGTCTAGCACTCATCTAGATAGGATTCTTGAATTTTGTGGATGATAAACTACATGACATTCACAGCATGTCGGTAACTCACCTAAACTGATAGAAAATAAGATGCTGAGGATTCAGGCATTTTCTCATGTTCTTCACAGCCCTCCTCTGCCTAATGCTTGACCTGCTGTCTCCCAAAAAAAGAAATCTGTTTTACCAGATGCTGAAACATCCCACACGCCTCCAAAAAGAACATCACCAGTTCACAGTATTTCTGAGCTTGTTGTACAGAACAGTATTGTAACAGACTCCTGTTTACTGCAGGAAGCTACTACAGGTTATTACAACCTGCATGCAATACTGAGATCATACAGTCACAGAATGGCTTGGGATGGAAGAAACCTCAAAGATCATCCAGTTCTAACCCCCTACCACAGGTATGGCTGCCATCCACCAGCTCAGCTGCCCAGGGCTCCATCCAACCAGGCCTTTGCACCTCCAGGTATGGGACATCCACAGCTTCTCTGGGCAGCCTGTTCCACTGTATCACTACCCTCTCTGTGGTAGATTCCCCAGAATCTAAATCTCCTCTTCTTGCTCCAGTCCTACTGCATAACCCACCACCTCAATCTTTTCAATACTAGACAAATAAAAAACAAAGAGTAAATCTTACAAACAACTCATAAACAGTTTAGTAGAATCAGATGTCAACCACAAACGTAAGAAAGTTCTTTTTAAAGCCATCTATTTTTTTCAGTTCAGCTCTCAAAGTCTTCTTTTCTCTTTTAACTAGTTAAGAAGCTGTTGGGATGCTTGAGTAGCTGGATACGGTTCTCAGCCATTATCTTTTTGCTATTAATCACTTCCACTGACTGAGGACCATCTCCATAAGCATATGCTCACCTTCCCCCAGGGATTTCTTCTCTTATTCATGCTTTCCTGAAGGCTACCTATGATTCACAAATGTGATAATTAATTACAATGTCAAGTTTTTTACTCGTTTCCCAAAAGACTACTTGCTGACCCATACCTCACTCTTGAAATACAGATATCCCTTGGGCATGGTTAGGCAGAGCCATCTCCTGGTCAGATGATAAACAGAACATACTAATGACTATTCCCGTGCTTAACTCAACTAATAAACAAAGCCTTTATCTGACTGATTGGCACGACAGTGTTCAGACTGCAGAAATAGCCTGTAGTGTGGAGTAATAATGACCCTAAAATAAGTGATGTGCTGATAAAAGGCTTCTTTCTTCATGATCTTGAAGTTGGTTTAATATGTCCTTGCTATTAATATGGCAAATAGTGACCCAGACAGAGATAGTAAGACTGAGATGCAAAAGAATGATACTTCCTTTTTATCTGAAGCCTCTTCAAGGATTTTCAGACACATAACATGAATTTTGCCACAAAAAGAAAAGAGGCGTCATGGACTAGGCAAGGACTGGGTCATTCCTTTTAGGCAAATGGTTGTAGAAATAGAAGAGGGAGAAGCAGCAAGCAGTTACAAGAGCATAAAGGTTAACTTAAGTGCCCTCTGTGAGGACCTCTCTCGCTACATCAGCAGAAGCTCATTCTCACTCATCCATTATTTGAAAGTGATGGTAGCACTAGCTGACAATATGACTTTTCAGGGATCCAGATTAGATAAAATGGACTATCTGTTTTTTCCACCATAATCATTGTGCCTCTATTTAGAGCCAGGCCTGTCCTTTATCATCAGGTTTTCAGGACTGCACTGCTGTCACATGGCAGACAATATGAAACCACCAGTCAGAAATAAAGCTCTAATCAAATGTCATTTGTGAATAAATGTGGGAACAGAATGAATCCATGCCACTAAGCAGTCCTACCAGCATCAAATAGCTCCTTCCAGTCACACACTTTGCAATGAAATAAAAACCTGAATACTACCTCAGTAGCAACTCACTACTGACAAGAGTTCCAAGTACTTGATACAGATTTAGCTGCTCCATCAAAATGTACTTAATCTATCATGGTTGGGTAAAGCAAGGTAATATCAAGAGAAAAACTGAAAGAAAAGTAATAGGAAATTTCTATCCTTATTTTATTTATTTATAGCAGAGTGACCTCTAAAAAGAGAAGGTTAGAAAATTTTCACAGAATCATAGAATGGTCAAGATTAGAAGAAACTTCTCAAGATCATTTAGTTTAGCACTGTGCTCATGCATGATCACATACAGCAGATTGCCCAGGTCTCTGTCAAGTTCTGAATATCTCCACAGATGGAGACTCCACAACTTCCCTCAACAACCTTTTCCAGTGTTTCACCACTCACTCAGTAAATAAGTATTTTCTTGAGTTCATATGGAATTTTGGTTTTTTTCCCATTACATATTGCCAATGGACTCCACCAAGAAAAGTCACTTAACCAACCTATACTTTGTCAGCTTGTCTACAAGTGTTTTTACGGAAGACAGTGTCAAAAGCTTTGCTAAGTCACAGAATCATGGAGGTTGGAAGGGATCTGTGGAGATCATCAAGTCCAATCTCTCTTCCAAAACATGTTCCCTAGAACAGGTTGCACAGGAAAGCGCTCAGACAGATTTTGAATATCTCCAGAAAAGAAAATTACACAGCCTCTCTGAGGCAGCCTGTTTCAGTTCTCTGTCACCCGCAAAGTAAAGAAGTTTTTTCTAACATTAAAATTAACGTCCCATGCTCTAGTTTGTGTCTGTCACTCCTGTCCTGTTGCTGGGCACCAGTGAAAAGAGCCTGCCTCCATCTGCTAGACACCCCCTCTTCAGACATTTATAAACATAAGATCTTTCCTCGGTCTTCTCTTCTCCAGGCACGAAAGTCCCAGGTCTCTCAGACTTTCCTCACAAGGGAGATGCTTCAGGTCCCTTATCATCTTCACAGCCCTCAACTGGACTCTACAGAAGATCCTTGTCTTTCTTAAACTATGTAGCCCAGAACTAGACACAGTACTCCATATATGGCCTCACTAGTGCAAAGTAGAGGGGGAGAATCACTTCCCTTGACTTGCTGGCCACATGTTTTTTAATGCACCCCAGGATACAACTGGCCCTTTTGGTTACAAGGGCACACTGCTGGCTCACTGTCAACCTCCTGTCCATCAGGACACCCATGTCTTTCTCTGCAGAGCTCCTTCCTAGCAGGTCAGCCCCTAACCTATACTGATATGTGTCATTATTCTTCCCCAGGTGTAGAGCTCTACATTTGCTCTTGCTGAATCTCATCAGGTTCCTCCCCGCCCAATTCTCCAGCTTGTCCACATCTTGCTGAATGGCAACACAACCTTCTGGCATGTCAGCCAACCCTCCCAGCTTTGTATCATCAGCAAACTTGCTGAGGGGACACCCTATCCCCTCACCCAGGTCACTGAAGATGTGTAACAAGATCAGACTGAGTTCCTACCCCTGGGGAATACCATTAGTGACAGTTCATCAACTAGACTGCACCACTGATCAAAGTCCTCTGAGCTCCACGGTCAGCCAGTTCTCAGTCCACCTCAGTGTCCACTCATCTATCCCACACTTACAATCTTATCTATGAGGGTGTTATGGGAGACAGTGTTAAGTCTTGCTGAAGTCAAGGTAGGCTACAGTCTAGATAAAAAGCATCAGTTGCTCCCCTCTGGTTCACTAAGCCAGTCATCTCACTGCAGAAATTCGTCAAGTTGGTTAAGCATGATTTCCTCTTTGTAAATCGACAATGACTACTTTTAGCCACCCTTTTTTGTCCTTCAGGTTTTTGGAAATGGTTTCCAGGAGGTTCTCTAGGTCAGGCCAGGAAATACCCACTAAAAACTGCCCTCTCCTTATAAGAACTGGAGTGAGAAGAAAAAACAAGCAAGAACAGCAGCATGTGAAACTGCAATAGTCATCATAAACAGCTCTGCCCACAGGTTTTTAATTTCTCTTATTCTAGCAAAACATCATTGGATCAGCAAAAGGTATGCCTGATTACAAAATAAACACCTCAAAATATTTAAAATACTTCAAATAGTTATTTTTAGATTCCCAGATTTCACAGCACTTTCAAAGGTCTCTCACTTTTGTCCCATACCTATGATCTCAGCCTAAATATATATATATATAATACATATATATTTTTGGGAGGGGTTGTTTGCGGGGGGAGATGGAGGGGATTAGAGAACTTCCTTCCCAAATTAGAAACCATTTCAATTTTTGTAATTGACAATCTGAAAGCTAACAGTGAACTGTGGTCTACCAGAGCACCAAGCAGAATTTGAGAGAGCGTCTCAAGAAAAATTGTGGAGGAGGAGGGAACGTAGGAAAGAAAATAAGAAAACAACTAAGTGTATCACTGTCTTTATCCAAATGTGTGTAAGCAGAGATTCAAAACTGTTTATACAGTCAGACACATTCCTTTCTTTTAAAAGCAACAAAAAGGATTATTCTCTTTTAGTGAGCTGATCTGTTGTTTGTTCTTCTGTCACCATGGAGACTATCATTGTTGCTGATGATGACGATGATTTTTCTAACTGGTCAGCACATGTTTGTAACATCTCCTAGTATCAACTGCAGACAACAGCAGAGGAGTCTATATTTATTCCAAATGAATATCAGCCTAGGTAAAAGAAATGCATTTGTTTTTTTGTTTTCCTGATTTTTGTGTTGCTGTTTATTTTGAATAATATATAAATGCCTATGAATTCATTTTCCTTATTTTCATTCCAAAGCAATCTCCTGGGCTGATACAAGTGCTCTCACTGCAGGTGGTCCCACCTACTTTTATTCCTATCTTCCACTTACTGAATAGGATATAAAAAGTGAGTTAGTTCAGTCAACTGAGAACACGTCTGAATCCCTTCCCCTGAGAAACTCTGACCAAACACCAAATCTCAAAATGCACTCAGTTTCTACCTGATAAAAGTGGAAAAATATATTTAACAAAATTATGAGGTTCTCCATCACACCTGTATTTACAGATGTACTTAAAAAATCAGAATATCTATGTGTTCAAGTAATCATTCATATATGTGAGGGCTACTTTAAAACTAATCTAAAAGTAAAGTGGAAGACAAATCATGTTCCAGAGAGCCATGCAGACTTTTTTTTACATGCATGGCATGGCATGTAGGCTGTTGTTCATCGGTGGTAAAAATGCCTAGCTAATGTGGTGACTATATAGAAAAATAATGTTTTGTAGCTGGGAATGTTCTCTATCAAATAGTGTTCTTGTGTTCTTTGTATCTGTCGTAGTTTCCATGTAAATAAAAAGGTGGAATTACTTCTGAAATTACCTACGTAAAGATAATTTAACAAGAAAGCATCCAATACAAGTACCATGAGTTTCTGCTTTGCTCTTATTGTGCTCTCAACACAAAAAGACAAGAGTGGCTTCATTCAAATTCAGTGGAGTACTTTAGATAGAAAAAGTGAAGTTCTAAAATTTTCTTGCTTGGCTTCACTAAAAAACGCTGTTACAATCACAGGGAAGAGAAGACATAATAATCTCTTTTGGATTAAGATATCCTGGCTCTTCATTTATTCATTCTCTGTTTCTAGCCTGAAACTAACCTCCCCTGTAGTGGCAAATAAGGTTTTGCAGCTTTTAGTATGAACTTTCTGAATAATAAGGAAAAATCACAGGACTCATTGCTTTCTGATCCTAAAAGAAAGGATACTACTTTGATATCACTTTCTCTGGTAAAAACACAGCACGTAGATTTTAAAGAACTTAATTAAAAATAAAAATTTCAGCAAGTTTCAGTTACCACAAACAGTAAAATGACTGAAAGGTACTACTAACCGCTTGCTTGATTGGGTTAATATTGATAAATGAAGAAATAGGTGACAGACATTAGCTACTTCGAGTACTGGATTTCTGAAGAGATCTCGGATGTCATCAACAAGCAAGAACTTTTACAGAATGCTGATCACCCAGATGATAAAAATGTCTAGCCTTCCCACTGAGAAAACACAGAGCAAAACATTTTAACTGTATTCTGAACAATGGTAATGAAATACATTCTTGCTGAACCAGGACTTTGAATAAAGAAACTGCCTTTTACTATCACTAGAATACAAAAACCTTTTCAAAAAAGCAGCAGCACAGAATAGCAGCCAAAAGAAGCTGCAAATAATGATTTAACTATGTGGATTCTTAGGCCAGCAAAATTTTGTGGTGCAGACCAAAAGAAATTGCATCAATCAAAGCTGTGAAAACATCCCTCTTTGTAGACTATTTCAGCTCTCAGATGTAAGATTTTAGACTCTGGGTCTAAAATTCTAAATCTCCCTCCTCTCAAGCAAGTATAGAATCACAGAACTATCAAGATTAGAAAAAACAGTGAAAAAGTCCAGCCGTCCACCTACCACACACTAAACCATGTTCCTCAGTACAACATCTGAACATTTCCTGAACACCTCCAGGGATGGTGGTGACTCCACCACTGCCCTGGGAAGCTGTTCCAGAGCCTAACCTTCTTTATTCTCCTTCTGAGAATAAATTTTTTCTAATGTCCAATCTGAACTTCCCCTGGTGCAACCTGAGGCCATTCCCTTTAGTCCTATCGATAGTTCTGTGGAAGAAGAGGCTGACCCCAAGCCTGTAGCATAGCCTGGGGTAGTTACGGCCAAAGTGCAGGATGCAGCTCTTGGTCTTGTTGAACTTTGACACATAACTCGATGCAGTTATGCAGCTTAAATAGGACAAAGACTGAAGAATGTCTTTCTCCCATCCTCTCTTCAAAAGACGATTACCAGAAGGGCTACCATCTGCCTAAACAACACTACAGAACCTATATTTAGTTACTAACCTGAAATGTAATTGACACTCCCTAGACTGCTAGGATCCAGGTCTCTCATTTATTTTGGCCTTGGACACTTCAATCAGCACAGATTGATCAAAACCAGGAAATAAATCTGATGAATAACAAACAGAACTTTTTTGAACTTTTACAAAAGTTTGACGTTGAAATCCAGGTGTGAGATACCCCAAACTCCCTCTTATTGTTTACGTTTTTGCTGGTAATATTCCTCGGAAGGCAAAAGCTCTGTCTTGGCATAAATGTGCCCAAATTTTCTGTCAGCATTGTACAGCTTGGCACAAGCTGTACACAAGTCTTTTTCCTTACATATATTCTCACCACAGTCCTGCTCAAAATAATGTGTATTGTTTTTTTGTTTTGTTTTGTTTTTTAAAGATACTGCTTTATCATTCTTTCTACACTCTTCATTGGGTCCCACTCTCAGACATGTTAGTTATCATGATTTGATTCAAAACAGCACCTAGAACAGGGAAAGTTATCCAGTTCACAATAAGTACAGTCAACTTTCCCTTCTGCCTGTAGGGCTTTAGAAAGATCCTTTCCCCAAGAGTACTGCAATCAGCAGGCTAGAAACTGTGCCACAGTGAAACAGTAGCAGCTCCTTATACGTAAAAATGATGTTCATTACTGAGAGCTGAACAATCAATACGTAATTAAGTGAGCATCCCTGAATAGATAAAATTGTTGATTTTACCCTAGGTACTGTTTCTTACTCACTAATTTGGCAACTGTATTTAAACTGCAGTTTCAAAACCACTGAATGATTCTGCTCATTGTTTCCAACATGTAAACTTAACTCCTCTGAAACTAAGAAGCATCTTAAAAATGTGTGGCTCTCTCAGATGGTTATTGTCAGCAACTTGGCAGAATCAGTATTTTCTACTGGGTTCACCACTCTCCCCCTGATGCTTCTCATTGGGACGTTTTGCTGAAATATTTCAGATAATTAAAACGTGACTGAGTTCTGAAGGGGTGGGAAAGAAGGCATATCTAATATGTCAATATTTTTGCAAAGCATCAGTAAAGTTCTCAGAGTTTTCGATGTTCAATCGAAGATGTACCCTAGATTAAAAGCTGTTAGATTTTCATAATGACTAAGATTCTAAAATTTACTGAGCTGGATGTGGCCTCCCAAACAATAAAGAACTCAGCTCAAAGTACATTTCTGTCATTTTATCTGTATTTTTTCTTTTAATCTGTAAGTGATTTCAAAAAGTTAATTTCCATTATATATAAATAACCTATGCAGATAAAGTTGTGTTCAGTAGAGAAGAAAATCTGTATGTATGACTGCAGATGAAATGCATACATCTGTTTTGTAATTGGAGACAGATTGGCCTGGACCTGATCATAATTTCTGGCACTTGAAATTTAGAAGGTCTGTGAATCATAGTGAGGTTATCAGCAAATACTTTCCTATTTTTCACTATCTGCTATAGACAAGCTCTTCCTTTTCCCGTCCTCCACTAAGCAAATAACAAAGTCATCAATAGACTGAAGGAAACATGAACTTTTTGCTATGGTTATCAGTGAAGTAATATTTAAGCCAAGAATAATTAGCCTATATTAGTCTAATTAACTATATGATTCTAACTGAAGCAGTTGACAGTTATCTCAAAAGTTGATTTTTCTAGACTGTGGGAAAACATTATGTCAGGTGGTGTTAGTAGACATTGTATTGATAGCCGTCTCCTAGATCTAAGGTGTGTAAGATCATATCACACTATTCACTACATCAGTACACATTTAAATAAAAACAGATGCTATAAACCAAGGAGAAAAAACATTGAAATTTTTCAATATGATAAAATAACTTATGAGGAAATCACCTAATGCACATTAAACTAATGACCGAGAATCTTTCAACTCTGTCTCCTTTTATGCAAATATGTCATAAAAATTGTAGGTTGGAACCTATGCTAATCATGATTCTAGACTTGGATAAAGGCTTTTTCTTCTACACACTTCAGAATAATCAATAGTGCCATAACTATTTGAACTCTCTACAGAACATTCAAATTATAATGAAGATTATCACATTCTCCTCAACACTTAAAATCAAGTGAATAAGCGAGAGCAGATAGATTACAATCATATTTAAGTATTCCTCCTTTCACTAATCTTAGTGTGTAATATTACAACTGATTTTGTTTATGTAATTACTTCTCATAGCATACTACATGTTTACTTTTTACACTTAGCTAGATAAACCAAGATTAGTACAGTGTTGAGCTATTGACACATCTGACCAGAAAGCCAAGATTTTTTTCTCCTTTTTATTATTCAGAAAGAATGAAAAAAAAATCAACATTCTAAAGACAAACTATTGTCACAATCAACACACATTTAATGAGCATCTTGCTATTTTTATGCATACATAACTAATCTCTTGAGTACAGGAACACGTTTCAGAGCTCAAAAATAAAAGTGCCATCCAAGAAGCCTTTACAGACCACTTATCTGTCAAACTTAACCTGCTTCTACTGACAAGAAACATTTGAGCTACAAACAAAGAAAATCTTCATTAAAAAAAAAAAAAAAGGAAAAAAAAAGAAAAGAAAGAAAGAAAGAAAGAAGAATAAGGTCAGAGTAAAGGTGGAAATCAAAGTTATAGGGGACCTCTGTAAAAGCTGTGTA
Organism: Tragopan temminckii; assembly: GCA_028571105.1. Classification (NCBI taxonomy): domain Eukaryota; kingdom Metazoa; phylum Chordata; class Aves; order Galliformes; family Phasianidae; genus Tragopan; species Tragopan temminckii. The sequence goes on along the minus strand of JAOWBP010002052.1, from coordinate 50,796,476 downwards.
AGTATGAACTTCAGCTGGTTTCACTCTGAAGTAGGCAAATCCAAATGGCTGAGTGCACAGCCCACCCTGACTGTCATCCATCCCAGTTCCAGTCAGCCCTTAGCACAGCCTGGAGTATCCCACTTGTCCCAGAAAGTCCAGCAACTTTACACAGTAGCTTTTTCAACTTCAGCCATTACAGTGTAAGCACAGAAAACTGAGGGGTGTCTCTGGAATGTGAACTCTGCAGGTTGTGTGAAATTCAGTGCTAATGCCACCTTGTTAGTGGAAGACCGATACTACACGCACAGAGTGCATAAATGATAAAACAGGTATTATTCCATCAGAAATCAGTGTCACATTTGTGGAGCAAGGAGATTTTATGAAGGCTGGCTTGACAATACAGCAGTGCATTAGCTCTGCTCACCTGAGAGTGACAGTCCCATAGTCGTTGCTGGTTCAGTGTGGGGCTGAGATTTCCTCCCTGACACAACAGAGCATCCTTACTAAAGGTCTGAAACCCACAGAGAGACTCCCATCGACTTCAATGCATTTTCTATCATGCTTTTCATGATCCCACTGACTGTGCAATACAGTTTTGAACAATACATGAAGAAAATATGTATTACATTTAATACCTTGGAAAATGAATGACCTCTTTCCCTTTTAAAGTAGTTCTATGCTGTCTGGCACCTTCTCACTTCAGCTTTCAGCTGAGCACGTTGGGGAAGCATTTAAATTCCAGAGCCAGCTCTCTCACAACTCTAATATTTGAAATTTCCACTTTCTTTGGCACAGAGAGTTAATTAAAACATTTATCCAGACAACGGTAAGTGACAGTTCAGTGACACTTACATGTGATAATCAGGAGGGGAAAATCTAAACATGAAACTAGAAAAAAACTGAACACAGATACATAATTTCAAGCAGCTCACTCTACATTTTGTTTCAGATTCCTGATATTTTATATATGCAGTATGTCACATGAAGACAATTCAAGGAGAAGCTTAATAACTCATTCAGACAAAAAATAACAGGAAGATGGGGCTAGGAGACGTACGAGGAAGAAGCCTGTCATGTCTTTCATTCACAGGTCTTCAACATTTCATCTTCTGTGCTATATTCTCTAGTGCAGAAAATCTTTGTATCATCCTTTTCTTTTTTGCATACTGTGTATTATTAGATCAAAGAAACTAGTGGAAAAAAACTGGCTAAATTTTGTATTCAGGCCAAATAAGTTTATTTTTCAAGACTAGCGAGGTTGAATAGGAATTAAGTTGACTCATCCTTATTAATTTAAATGTATATAAGCAGCAACACTGCACAGTAAAATTCATTTGAAATTTTACTTGTCGGCTTTGAATATTCCAGAGTGGATTCAACCCATATTATAATTGTAATTGAGATTACAATTGGATTGGATTAGATTCAATCTATGCGCAATTGAAATTAATGAATTTGGCTAATGAAATATTTATAGATGACCTTTCCCTGAATTGATTTTAAAAAGCCTGTTTTGTTTAAAATATCTTTGATATTTACTGTCTGAGGTTAGATTTAAATTATTCCTTTACATAAGAAAGCTAAACAGACATCCATTACTCCTGTAGAATGGCAAAAAATCAGCCATATTGCAGTTTTCTCCTGCCAAACATATTTAGTGCTTCTTGTCAGGTATACATGTGCCTTTCCCAAAAGTTAAAAGACCTACAGAAAATCATTAATGCACTTGTTTGTATGTGAATAATTTATTCTCATCTTGGTCCACCCACCAATTCTACTGACATTTAAACGTGATCTAGTCTCAGGCACATTGTCTTTAATATTAAAGCAGTGTTAAACTAGGACACAGGCCTGTGCTGTATTAATGAATTTCTTATCAAATTGAAGTATGTTACCATTGTCAGCATTAGCAATGCAGAAATGCTAATATGATTCTCCATGGATTACAGTGGCATATTCCACTTTGTTAGAGTTCTAGTGTAATGATGACTATTATGAAACCTTGGTTGCAAAATACTGACCTAGCAACTTCGTAAATTTCGAAATAACTGGTGCACTTATCTCTACTTCAACAGATGTGAAACTATATTAAGATCAGATAGAAAAATGCATTAAATCTCCCTCAATGTATTTTAAAATGTTGAGATGACATAAAATGATAGCACTTATTGAAGTCAGAATCCTCTGTGTTCTCCTCATGTAATTAGTCCAAAGCTGTCTGAGGGACCATTCATTTTAAGAAATGCGAAAGACATGGCCTTTATAAACTTCTCTTTCCTTCCCTCCTGCTGTTAAAAGTTTCATACTACCTGAACGTATAAAAGCAGAATAGCATCTGTGAGATACACCAAGTCAATCAATTTCCTGCTCACCTGTGCACGAGTAGAAACTACCCTGCAGTATTGGACAGTTTGGGTACTGTACTTCAGGAAAGATGTGGACAAACAGAGGGGTTTTAAAAGTAAACAGAAAGAATGATCAGGTCTAAACAACTTGACCAAAAGATTGAGAAAAAAATCACTGTTTAGCTCAGAGAAGACTGAAGGGAGGCAAAGCAAGTCTTCAAATATATAAAAGGCAATTGTAAAAACACAGGCAATGTTTTAACTTCCATAACAATTCTGAAAATGGAAAGATAAGTTTAGAGGCTTTAAAAAGCAGATAGGATAGGCAGACAAGAATTGAGAGGAAAATACGACTTTCTAATGGCAAGGACAGTTAGTAAGGCAGATTGTGTGCAGATATTGTAGAATTACCACCCTTGAATGTTTTCAGAGCACTCTAAGCAAATATCTATCAGGAATAAAGTAAATCTATTTGGTCTTGCTTCATGCCTAAAAGACCAAGTGGATGAAACCTCTCAATTTCTTCCTGTCCTATTTTTTGTAATTTCACAGACTCATTTGGTTTTCTTTCGAAAAGCCCAGTACCTACAGCAGCTCTTTTTAAGACCAACAGTTTGCTTTTCCACAAAGTATAAGAGATCAACATTAGCAACCTCTCTAACCAACATACTCACTGGTTCACAGGAGGACACAGTACACCCAGGATTAAACCATTCAATTATATGAGGCATTCTGATGTTTTACTGAAAAAAAATCCTGTACCATTAGCAGTGTATCAGTTGAACTTTGGAGAACACATAATGGCCAAAAAAGCAAACAAAAGTAACAGATTAGTGTGCAGAAGCAGAATCATAAAATCATAGAATATCCCAAGTTGGAAAGGATCCATATGGATCAGTGAATCCAACTCCTGATTCCACACGGGATCACCCAAAACACAGACATATGACTGGGAGCATTGCCCAAACACCCCGTGAAATCTGAGAGCTTGACGGTGTGACCTCTGCCCTGGGGAATCTGTTCCAGGGTCCAACCACCCTCTGGTGCAGACCTTGTCCCTAACCCCCAGCTGCCCCTCCCCTGACACAGCTCCATGCCGTGCCTTTGGGCCCTGTCGCTGTCACAGAGAACAGAGCTCAGCGAGGAGCTGCAGCCGCCATCAGGCCCTCATCCTCCTCTTTCCTGAGCTGAACAAACCAAAGGACCACAGTCATTCCTCATGTGCCTTTCCATCTAGACCCTTCACCATCTTCATAGATCTCCTTTGGATGCCCTCTAATAGTTTTTGTGTCCTTTTTCTACTGTACTGTCCAAAATGGCACACCTTACTCAAGGTGAGACCACACCAGTGTGGGATAATCCCTTCCTTCAACCAGCTAGCAGTATCATGCTTGATGAACCCCAAAGAAAGGAAGTCTTTGCTTTTTCAAATTTGCTTTCTAAGGACCGAATATTTAACAGCTTTGGAGACTCGGTCAAAAGGTTAGACGGATTTGAATATTGGTGAACCATTCATTGACAATGATTTTGCCAGCTGCAAGTTACAAATTGCAAAGAAACATGAATATGAAAGAAAAAAGGGCCACTGTTAAGCCTTTAAGTATCCATTTATATACCTCCTGTAGTTTTTCTCTCAATTTTCTTCTTTTATGAGTTTAATGTGCAGATAATCATTGGTCCAAACATCTCTAAATATAACACACTTTAAAATTAGATGTCATAATAAGGCATCTCAAACAGTCCTTAGCTAGTAGAAATACAGAGCTCACAATAAAAACGTGGAAGCTAAACCAGAAGAAGCAAAACAAAAATAATTATGCCTACTTTTTAGATTTAGAAGAATAAAAATTAAGCACTGTGGACCAACTAGCATAGAATTGAATAAATAAAAAAAAAA
>JAOWBP010002052.1:50767671-50788248 GCA_028571105.1 Tragopan temminckii | reverse complement strand
ATCATCTTGGTGGCCCTCCTCTGGACCCTCTCCAACAGCTCCCTGTCTTTTTTGTACTGGGGGCTCCACACTTGGACCCTCTCAATGCATCACCGTGCTTACATGCACTATCTCCATAAATGTTCAGCAGTCATTGATGAATGTCAGTGGATGCCATTTTTTCCACATAGAGAATATTGGTGGGAAGGTTCAAACTCTACTGCCATACAATCAACAACAATCTCTGATATCATGGGCTAGCATAACACTATAGGAGGCATTTCTTTCAGAGCACCCCTCATACCGTTTCACAGAATCTGAATCCAATGACATTCATTAACAAAGACAGACCTGTGAGCTATTTCTACCACTGACTGCTGTTTAACATCATCGAATTAATTAGGTCAAACCAATAATCAATGCACCCTATCTATCCCGTTAACACCAACGGTCTGCGGTTTGTTGTGGAAGACAATATACATGGTTTAAAATGAAAGCATTTCACTGCACATGGGAAAAATATTGCAGAAAGTCAAGGTGTACTTCAGATGCATTCACAGAATGCTTAAATGAAAGTGAAGCTGGTACTAACCACACCTGTTAAATTTCTTGGCACTCTTTCCTAGTTTCCAGGTGGTACTACTGCTGTCCTTAAAAAGCATCACGCACTTAACTGAGCTGCTAATACTTAAGAACTGGTCTAGCATATCTGAAGAAATTTGGGTAAGCTGCTTTTTAATTTAAGTGACACATGAGAAGGATTTAATTTTAAAATCCTTATTCAATTCTCCACAACGCTCGTGTAAATTCACAATTGCACTGTCAGCCAAGTTATTTCAGATTCATACTTGCCTAATGGTGATGAGAATCCAGTCCCGTAGTTTGAATTCAGTCAAGAATCAGACATGGAGCTGTGTGTGGTTTTTCATTACTAGAGGATTAAATTACTTCAGACTTTCTACAATTAAGTGTCTGTTTCAGACTGCTGACAGAACATGGTATAAAAATATTCAGTCTCTATCCAGTTTTCTTCCATTTTAGTTCAAAATATATGTATTATTCATAGCAAAAGTTTAATTGAAGTCAGTGGAATGCAGAAGAGAGGTAGTTACTTACTGACACCAATATGTAAAGCTTAGTCACTACAAGGTACAATAGAAAGGAAAACTGTACTGTCATATACAAGGAAGGTAAATGAGCGAAGACTCCAAAATACTTATTAATAAGGATTAGGGCCTGCAGCAAAGTATAATCTTTTCACTGCGGGTCCAGCATGCTCCCTGCTATGCTGCAGATGTTCCATCAGCATCTTAACACAAACTGTAGCCATTAGGATTCAGTATCACAGCGTGGAGCCATCTAATAGGCATATTTGTCCTTTATTCGGCAGCTAAAGGGTTAAAAATTCTTCCTATCCAGGAGCTCCACCATTGTTCTCAGAGAAGAATAAAAATGAAGGAGCAACACATCTTTCTGCCTGATGAATTTTCTCATTTACCAAAGCATCAGTCTATTCAAACAGCACTAAGAACTGCAATCCCATTATTTTGTTTTGCTCATTTCTACCAAATACAGCACACGCTCAGATGGTTCTTTTTCTTTTTTTGCATGTTTGGCTCTACAAACTTTTGCATAGCTTTCAGCCTAGCAAAACTACTACATCTGTGTAGGTCTGTGATGCAAATGTAACTTACCCATTATCCTATGCCTGTTAGTTCAAAAAAACTGATACCCATGAATATGATTTATTTATTTATTTAACTTTTTGGAATAGCAAAATACCATGGAATATATCTTGTTAGAGAAGATGATTATACAATTTCTATTTAATTCTAATCTAATAAGATGACAAATGTATATGTGTCCAATGAACCCAAATAAGAGACAAACGTTTCAGCTACGCCATTCGCTGTGACTACCAGATGCAACATTTTGACAGCTAATCACCCTGGTCTTTCTCCTCTGTATCCACCCAGGTTTCATGCTGACCTATTAATTTTAATCGCTTGCTGGACTCCCATTTAATGGTTCAATGAATGCAATAAGCTGGTGCTTTTCTTTGCATGATCCAAAGCTTCAGTAAGCAAATTAACTTTTTTAACTTAATACAGCACAAGATTTCTGTTACAACTGTTATAAACATTTCAATTTTTCATTAATAATGCACTCTCTAAATTATTTTTAATCTGTGTGCCTTTCAACAGATCTACTGATATTTCACCTGCTCCCAACCTTGCCATATCCGAATTCACATTCGCTCTCCAAGATGCACATCCTTAATAAAAATAAGGATCCTAACTCTGCGAGATGCTGAGTGTTTTAGGAGATGCCGAACCTCTTACCAGCTTACTCAACTTGCACTCTCTCTTCTTAGGAGCCATTTATTCTCCTCAGGGACCAAGTTCTTTGTTTCCTGTATGTCTGATGGTTTTAGAACTATAATTAATGCAACAGCACTAAACTTTACAATGCTTTATAACTCCCTCCCAAAAGAGAAAAGAAAATCATCCCCAAAATCTTGTGGCCTTCTAGAATAAAGAGTATTTATAATGCAATTCCTCATTAACCCTTTTTCTGTTCAGGCAGCTTATACACTTTTTTTTTCCTCCTACCTGAACTACCGATTCCTCTGCACATTCTCACTTCACTGGAAGTGAGAAGTTCAAAAACTTAAATCAGAAGCTGAACTATTACTGTACTTACATAGAGTAAAGAGAAGTGAACTGAACTTTCACATCAACAGAATGATAATAAAGGCCATTCCCTGGCCATTTTATAACAAGTTCAAAAGAGATGAATAGGCAATGACAGTAGATCTGCGCAAGTTTAGAATTCCCTTACAAGAAATTCTGACATTTCAAAGAATGTTTCATTCTTGTTAAGCTCAAAGGGGAACCTTCAGCACTTTCTTAACCAGAATAAGGATCCAGATTCTCAGGTTCACATCAGGAAAACTACAGATCTGGGAATTTCAAGTCAAGTCTGTAAGATCAAGTTTTTCCTCTTTGTTAAGGGAGCCAAGACTTTGAAGACTCCATGCACTTGAATCAACCAGAGGCAATCTGGAAATGCAAAAACCATCAATTTGAGTAAAGATGCTTCTGCACCTGCTGGGGCTCATGTGCTTCACTGCATCACTAAAGCATGTACTCCTGTTTTCTTATGCACCTCCCACAGCCTGTATTTCTAGCTTAGGTCTGCTTAGCTATGTTTTAACAGCTTTCAAGCGAAAGAATCACATTTCCATGGTTCATACACTTAAAACCAGCAGAAATTTGGGAGCAGGCACAACAAAACCTACAACAACTTCCAAGCAGTGTAACAGTGCTTTTAGCTAGCATTGTCAAACCTGTGTATGTGGTGCTCTAACTTCAGGAACGCAGAATGCTAGCATGAAACTTTATATTGCTGCTACAGAACGGCTTTTGCTGGGAGTGGTTGGGCAGCAACAGTAAATGGCACTAGGAATGGGATATTTGTTTTTCTACAACTCAACTTACATTCTATATTATCAAACATTTGTCATGCATTTAATGTTGTAAGATTCTGTATCTAGTTCCTTGAGAAAAAAAAAAAAGAAGAGCCAAGTACATAGCAGATGGCTGCAGGAGGAAGGACAGTTCAAGAATGGAGAGAACAACATATCTGAACTAACTGAGAGATGTATAGAGACCTGATTTATTGAAAGGTATCCCTTCCCACAGCAAGGGAGTTGGAACTTGATCTTTAACGTCCTTTCCAACTCAAATCATTATATGATTCTGTGATTCCTCATGACTCAGCCCATCTAGTTGAGAAACTTTGATTCAACTTGATTTTTCCTAGGATGTAGGAGCCAAGATCCATACAATATCTTCACATCTGATTTCACAGCCCTTTAAGATACTACATAGTGAACAAAACCTTCAAAGTGAAATTTAACTTCCTAAGATATCATCTTAAATTGTTAGCAGGCAAAAGTCAAGTTTTCCCTGATTTGCCAAAGTTATTGTTAGGTATCATTTAGTCCACAGAAGTCCCTGGACTAGTAGCTTTGAAGAGCAAGCAACTCTTAGCAACATGGTGGACACAGAACAGAAATGGCAATGAGAGCTGATGCATGCAGCATTGCTGATTTATTTCATTATGTATCAGAGACAGACTGAATTCAGTAGAAACTGGACAACATGAGCCTAGTTGATGTGGGCAGTTATACACCAGCAGTGGACATAGACTGCCTCGGCTACTGAGCAGCTCTAAGATGGTAACATGCCTTAATCACTTTTACAGCAGCTGGAGAGAAGCCAGGAATCTACTGATAAAGGGCTACAAGTTACTTAATGTACCCATTAAATATGTCTTATTGTTAGCAGTACCGAAGATTAATGACTAAAATGAAAGTGAAAAGATAACACTGATAGGTGACAGTTTTACTTAATCAAAGAGCCTCTTGAGCCTGTAGAAGTACGTCAGGGTCACAGGGATTAATTTTTTCCTAGTGTATTCAGAGATCTTTTTTCCTGTGCTGGTTTAGAGACTGACTATATTTACACTATACAAATATACTATACACTGTATGGACAAGAAGCGCAAAGGTCCCACAGTAGTGACTGGCTTTCACTACTCACAAGTTTCCTTGCTGGTTTTGTATTATTTGCTGAGGCAGTTCAGGTAATAAACCTAAGGGAAGACCATAGTATCCTTCTGCAATCAATGGCAGTAAGTATATGCATTTACATTTAATTCACATTTAGGCTCCTCACATCTTAAAAGTACTAAATTGTACCGTATAGAGGTCTCCAATTACCCATTGACTGAAAGGTAAGATTAGGCTTTTCTCATTGCAGCACTTCAGCTAGGTGCTTAAGTTAGACTGGATGAAAGATATGGCTCAGTGGAGTACCAAGCAGAGCCAGGGAACTCAAGTCCCAGTGCAATATAAATCCATTAGCTGAGGGTCTGACCCTTCACAGTCTGTAAAATGGGAGCAACTGTACTTCCTTATTTTACAGAGCTATTAAAGCTCCTATTTAAAAAATAAAAAGAAAAAAAAAAGATTAAAATAGTCCATAAACATAAGTAACTTAAAATCACTAAGTATATATATTTCTCTGGAAGTAATACCTCCTATTTATTTCCACTGAAACTACAACAGAGACAGCATAGTAACACCGATAAAGCAAGTTCTCAATTCTCAGCTAAAAAGCACTATTTTTCAACAGTCACAACCATTAGCTATGCACAAGAGCCTGCATGCTGCACTAGTAAAAATCTGTACCAGTGAAGGTGACTCACTGTTACTGCTGCTGAAATGCTCCACCCACCAACCTCAGTGTGCTTTCATCCGCTGTTTGGTTTTCATAAACATTCACCAAGTGTCAATGAATGTCAATGGGTGTCATTTTTTTCTGCTTGGAGGAATTCAATGACACTTTTGCTTCAAACACATTTCCATGTCAGACGTCATTTTGTCAGACCCCTCTGCTGCCATATGTTGCACAGCAACAAATGTAACGGGATATTGGTGGGAAGGTTCAACCTCTACTGCCATAACACCAACATCTGCCTCTGACACTATGGGTCGATATAATAAAATAGGAGGCATTACTTCCAGAGCAGCCCTGATATTACGAGCAAATATCACAAATTTAAAAGTACTCAAAGTACTTTTTTTGCTGTAACTTACTCTCAAGTTTTCATGTATTCTTACACCTCCCGCAGCATTCAGGTGAGTACCTGGATCTAAGAAACAAGATATTTATAGTGGAAGAAAGTTTCTATTGAAAAAAAAAAAAAAAAGAAAAAAAAAAAATGAATTACTTGAAAAATAACTTAAGTCTTTTAAAAAGAATATGGTTAATATTTGTGAGGCACTGATGATGTAGGTAAGTGCTCGAGTATTTCAAAAGAACAGAGTACTGCTTGCACAAAGGCTTTATTAGCAGGCTGCTCTCCATTAGAAAGTTATTGACTTCTTACACATATAGCATATTCTTTGTCTCATAGCTAAATTTAATCAGACACGAAGGGCACAAGCCCATACTATGGGTCACTGCTTGAAATTCCCCAAGCCAGAAGGTGAGGAAAACTATGGGAAATAAGTATCAGATTGTCTTCAGAAAAAAAAAGAACTCAAAAGTCCGATACAAATGGAACACTTTTTCTCAGTACCCAGGCATATGTAGTTTGGTTTAACCAGCTGTATTTTACAGTTCCCTTGACAGTACTATTGTATGCACTATGACAGATTAAAACTACTTATGCTGCTAAATTGCTATGTCAAAAATTGCAAAGATTATTCCAAATTAAGAGTTCATCAAGTGCCCCCTTTTTTCCTTTCTCTTAGATGACTGAGGAGGAAGAAAAAAAAAAAAAAAAGACATTTTTACATGTTTTCCAAAGAGCACCTAGTTTTTAAAGCATTTGCTTTTTGTGGAAAGATAAAACCTTCACTGTAAACCGAGAATACGTCATCTAAATTAAAATCCACTTACTAATTTGGAGAAATACCTATTCATGGTCTATCTTTACATTCTGAAGGCATTTTTAAGCCATTCTAGGAAACAGTAGCTGAATAGCACAGAAACTTCATAACTAGAGCACGTTACACCTGGGAAAAGTTCCTTGATGAGCAAAGCTAACTGTTAAATGGGAAAGAAAAATCCCACTGATTATGGGCATGAGTCCAAGTCACACTTAATTAAATCAATGGAGAATTTTAAAGAGAAATAAGTGAAAACAAAATAGTGTCCTATCTTAAGTTACGGAAATGTTGTCTAATTGATACTTATGTCACTACAAGAACATACAGTTTTGAACTTATAAATATTATTCCTCATTATCAGCCCTGAATATTGAGCAAGGCATGGTTCTCTCTCTTCTGCCTCTATAGACTTCTACCATCACTGACAGCACTGATCAACTGCTCAACTTTTCTTTGATGGCTTTTTAAAATTATCCGAAAACTATGGACTGAACAGGAAACAGAGGCAACAATTCTACCTCTAGCTTGCCCATATTACGCAATTGGTTTCAACTGGAGTTAAGGAAGTAGTAAAATCTCAAAATATTTGTATTTAATCCCTGTTCCCCCCCCCCATAAATCACAAGGGCTCTCAGAAGTTGAGCAAGCTGGTGTGACTAGAAAGCTATCCAGCAGTTCTTGGAGAGGGGCAGTACCAGAAGCAAATGACAAAACCATAGAAAAAGAAGTATACTAATTGCTTACTGCTCATGTACTGAGTGACTTCATTCCTCTCATGGTTTATTCTTCCAGTATAAGAGAACTTTGACATCAATATCTCTGTACACAGAGACAAGACTACTGTCTTCCCTGAAGAGATCATACATTCACAACTGCTGCTACAGAAATCCATTTACTTCTCCTGAAATATTTTTTAAATTGAGATTTTCTGCAATTTTTTGAAAAGTTTATCCCTTAATTCTGTTCAAGATACACAAGTAGAAATTAATTCCAATGTAAAAATTCACAAATTTCATGACAAATCAGTGACTAGGATTCAAAGCCCGCTGGGATTTCTTACCCAGGGGTCCAGCACAATCTGGATACTTAAAAACACAGTCCAAAATTTTACTGGGACTTGTTAGAAGGAAGTAGGCAGCACAGTTGAACTCAGTTTTAAAATGGTCACCTATTCTCAGAAGCAGTACTATCTACTAGAAATCAAGGAAACAATCCAACTCTACTGAGCAAAACTAAATGCTGCTATTTGATGACACATTCCCTGTTTTTACTTTCTGAACACAAATTGCTACTCAGACATGCTAGCAATGAAGATGTGGTCAGACTGGTGTTAATAACTTGGCACTAATACAGTACTGTTCAAATTGTACTCTTTAATGGATCCCCACTGGTGTTAGAAAAAGTTCTAAACAGCAATAAAGATGGTATTTCATCCTGATAAAAGAGTTCCCTTGAAGTTACAGACAGATGTCTGTTGTACACACACAGCTATGGAAAGGAACAGAGGCAATTTGCCTTTGTTAATATCTTTCTTCTCCTGATTTTCTTCTTGTAGAAAACTGCATATAATAAAATCCACAGCTATTGTAGAAAACCAGAATCGAGGAATGTAACCAAAACACACATCACAGTAGAATAATACAAAAATAAGAGTTCACCAACTAACAACAGCACTACTGCACTCCTCTGTAATTTTTCAGAAATTAAAAAAGTTCAGCTTTTAAGCTGGTTTCAGTCAGCCTAATCTATATGGTAACAGGTACATGAGGGCTCTTTTTAAATAGGTTCATTATATATACCGTAACAGGCCGTTAATATATATAGCCATACGTTACTTTCCATTTTAATTAAACTGACATCTTCATGAATTGGAGGTGAAATATCTACATAGCCTTTTCTTTTCCTCATTCCAGGCTCCTGAAATCTGAATATCTCAAGAACTGATTGGCACAAAGATAAGTATTAGACATTTTGATAATGCTACTGGAAACAGCAATGGCGGCAATAATTTTAACAATAACTCAGAAAAAGCTCAATTTCCAAGAAATATCCATAGATTTGTCCTACTCAAATCCAGAGTCAAAGAAAAACCACTTTTTTTTTTTTTTTTTTTTTTACAAAGTCAATTATGAAACCTCAGTTGGCTGGAATAACTCAATACAAAAATCAGTGTTCAGTACAGATGCTGTGGGCTTTTTTTCAACATAAAATAGATCTGCTTTACATGGTGAATTCTGTCTGAATACATACATGGTGTTTTCCTTTACATCATTCGTCTTTTCTTAAAAAGATCTGGAAATGAATAAAGCCAAAAATATTATATCTCCTTTATAACTAAGTATTCATTTGTTCTCCTTCTTCTGGAAGAGTCTAAATTTTGGAGAAATCTGAATTACTCCTGAACAGAGCTCAGATTAAAAATACATCCTCAAGGAATAGCAATCTTTAAATGTCAGTGTACACAAACAAAAGAAGAGGGAAAATGCCAGGGTCTTGCTGTACATCTGAAATCTATTGGCATTTTCATTTCAACCATCCATAGTATACCATTTACACTGAAAGGTATATGAAAGACTTTGAGTTGTACATTGTTTAGTAAACTGAAAACTAAAAACTCACATAACACAGATGATAAAACTGTGTTTCATTAAGAATGACTTTTTACCCAAATTCAAAGTGTTTCATGGAGTTATCTTACAAATATGCTTTCACTGGTAACTCCAGCCATCCTGGAAGTTCTCATGACTTCTACACTGTTCCCCATAGAGCCGAAAAGTTGCATTCCTAGAGCTGAATGGCACCATCTGTGATTTACCAATCTTTTTTTTTCTTTTTTTTCCTCCTGATAGATGCCTACAACAAGTTTGTGCAGTGCTGAGGTCTCAGAATTGCAGCTAGGATGGAAATCCTTCCATGATGTTCACAGCTGAACTGACTACCTTCAGCCGCATTCGATCATAGACCTTAGGATCCCATCTCCTCCTATGGAGCAGGAAACCCATAAAACCAGTAGGAGCAGGTGGGAGGCCCAAATCTACCACCTCATCAATTTGCGATAGTTTGCATTCCCAGCTTCATAATGCCTGAGCATAAAGCAGGAAAAGGCAAGAAAATACTGGGAAACTGAATACACAGTTCAAATCTCTCCAACTCAGACATCCCTGCAAGACAAAACATGAGCACTGCACAACATATCAGGTTTTGTACTCAATCAGTAGTCTGTGTTCCAAACACCACTGAACCATCTCTTCGTTTTTAAATAGATGTCTTCCTTCGTACTGAATATATCTCTGATGTTCCAACTTTTGAATAAATTTGAAGACTGTCATCTAATGAAGTGTAATGGAAAGACTGATCATGACACTTGCAGCTATGCTGGCTATTCCTGGAACAAGGAACATTTTACAGAAAGCCTGTGGCTCCAAGCACCTATATAAATTTACAGGCCGATAATTTAGCAAATACTCATAATTCAACATGCTAAGATGATTTAAAACACTAAAATTTTACAGACTTTTTTGTGACTACTCTACAGTGTAAAAATGAAAAATTATGAATGTGGGTTGCTCCAAAAGTAATGACACCTATTTCCATGTAAACTACAACAGATACAAAGAACACCAAAACATTTGTTACTGCTTTGTATCTGAGAATTTGCTCTATTTTTTAACATAGTCACCATCACTAGCTATGCATTTTTTTCATAAAATAAAATAGGAGGCATTCTTTTCAGAGCAGCTCTCATTTCTGAGTTCTTCTGACTGCCTCTCTGGCTTACTATGAGAACAGTGCCAAAAGTCACTCACCAGTACACTAGAAAGTGACACAAAACCACTCAGACCTTAAAGGCAATTCTAATTAAAGAAACTAACCACCAACGTAACGTTGTTTTTTCTGAAAATAAATAGATGAAAAAATTAACAGTAAGATATAACACACTTCAAAAGGTTTAAGTCTTTGAGATTCCCACAGCTACTCAAAATTGGAGAAATCTCAAATTAAGTGTTTAATAGTTGACTGAATTAACCTAGATTACATCCCCTAATGGCATAGTGAGGGGAAACACATACAAGCACTGAAGATCACAAAGGACAGTGAGTTCTTAATACAAAGAAACTAGGCAATATAAGGAGAAGTATAAGAATCTTTGAGACATAGAAAACCGGTTTGTACTTGAAATAATGCTTTGAATACAGAAAGAAAAAGAGTGCCAGTTCTTCCCCTGAAGGCCTTGAAAGCAAATAAATACAAGGGTCTGAAAACGTTTATGTTTTCTTAAGTTAAAGGATGAAAAATAAATTTAATTAGTAAAATGCAATTTTATTCCATTTGGAGTCATTTTCCAATACATTAACTTTCTCATTACAATTCAGTTTTGTTTTGCTAGACAAAAGGAACCTCTTCAACCCCTGTAGCATGAAGAATAACGCAGAAGATGAGTTGTGCCCCAAATTACTGCAAATAATGGAAAGCAAGTAGCACCAAAAAGACATACTTGGGAAGACATGCCCAGTCTAACTTATTAGGCAGCCAGCACAATGAGCAGCATCATTCCCAAGTGGGGGAAAAAAAACCAAAACAACACACCACAGATTTGGAAGACTAAGTGGTAGAAAGGAAGTTCAAGTAGCCACTATGTCTTTGCTCCCGTTCCTCTTTTTCTTCCTTCCATATTCCCCCTCCCTTGTGACTGCTCATTCTCACCAACGCCACATTACACAAACATCACAGGTTGTGATTAAATACAGCACTTTGTTCTTCTAATTAATTTTGCAATTTAAGATATATTGTTCTGTCAGTGCAAAGGGTCATATAATTGTATATATACAGTTATACTACATAAATGAAGCTATTTCAGTTCACTTCATCTGCCTCTAATTGAAATGGATACATTAAAAAAATAATGTTTTTCTATAGGGTTTTGCAAAAAATGCTTATATATTAGTTTACACTGTGCCAGTACAATTACTATGGTTTGAGTTTCCATATAAGTTATCAGAACTTCAGGTCAGAGACCATCTCAGTATTGCTTTGTTCATCTTTTAATACTACAGGATTACGACTTGATGAAGCATTGCAATACTGCTGGAACAGAAACAACATTGAAAGACAAATATTTATGAAAAAATAGGACCAAGTAGCCTATCAATAATCTGTGTCAATAGGAGAGGTGGAAAGGAAGGTTAATTACTGACGGAACTTCTAAAACTCATATTGTTTATTCTTCCTGCTCTAACCCAGCCAGTTCAGCAGAAGAAGCCATGACTTTATTCAAGCACAGACAACTAAGAAACTGTTCTCTGTTCTACCTGTGAAGAAATACAAAACCTCACTTGCAAAATAAGTTTGTGTGCCCTGAAGACTACAGCAGTGACTGTTTTCAGTCTCTGAATCACTATACTGCCTATCAGTTATTTTAAGATCTTAACAAACTCATCAGTAACTTCATGCAAAGCTCGGAGGAAAAGGACTTTTGGCTTTTAAGGAAAGTCATTCCCACTTGTCTTCAGTTTTTACAGGTCTCAGTCAACAATGTGAGCTACAGTGGTGTAGTGTTCTCATCTACAGAGGAAAAAAAAAAAATGAAATGAACAGATATATCAAAACTTAAAATAGACAAGAATAATTAAAAAAATAAAAAAGTTCTGCTTCCAAGTCAAAATAACCCTCAAGCTAAACACAATTTGGGAACAATTACAGTGAGTTTAACTTAATTATGCTAATCGTTTAGATAACTGATCATGAGAAGAGTATGGCTGGCATCTACGGAACAGAGCACATCTAGCAGGAGACAGATGAAAAGCTTGCTTGCCCCTGGGGAGCAGGGAGAAAGTGAGGCAAATTACTGGCTGCAGAGCACAGCAACACTTCTGCCAGAAGAAACTCATAGGGGCAGAGAGAAGCCTGTGCATTCCAAAACCACTGTCTCTGCCACATGCATGAATTTTAGGCTTCTCTTTTGCTGTCATTTTGCTGGTTTCCTGACAAATGGGGCTTCAGATGTCAGTCTATGTACTGTTAACAGACTCCAAAAGCTCTGTAGCTGTTATCAGCCCACAATGAGCTGAAGAACTCCAGAACATCCTGTTAGGTCCCTGTCAGTGTGAACAGAGCACCATTCCTACCATGTTTATAGCGTGGCCTTTGTCACAATTACAATTTTATTTCCCTTAAGCATCTTGTTGTGTATTAGATTCTATTGAAAAGAAGACCTTCTGAACTAGGAGAAGTGCTATCAACTTTAGTCTTCCATTAATTCTTGCTTCCTGTTGACTTGAAATAAGTATTCAGTTCTTATCTAAATGGTGCAATAATTTCATAATTCTGTTCAGGTAAAGAACAAAGAAAATCATTTTAAGAGCTTCTGGTGTATGGCTCTGATTCATAGCTTAGTATTTTGCTCAATACTATTCATCAGCATTGAGATGCTGTGAGAGAGTTTATCAATATACTGCCCTAAGTCCTTGTTCTTTTCTCTATGTCTCTCTGCCCTTTCCCTTCAGTGCCTTCAATTAAATCAAGGTCTAGTGTTCTGCCCTACAAAGTTGTTCTAAAGGCTAAGGGAAATGGCCCTGCATCATCTCTGTCATTTAAATCCTCTGTTCACAATGCATTTTACAATGTAGCCTTGTCTATTGTTTGGCTTTTCTACTTTATGATGAAGTTTTTAATAGTTAAGGTATTGGATTCATCTAGAACTATTCCTCTTAAAAAAAAAAAAAAAAAAAAAAAATGAAAATCTCAGGTTATTTTTCTAGCACTAAAAAACTTTCAACTTTCAACATAACCACACCTGAAACAGGGTATCTCAAAAGCACACGGCATCTTCCTGAATGAGACATGATTCCAGACAGTTTCTAGTTCATCTTTTCTGATGCCTTTGTATTCCAGTTTGTAACTGTTTAAGAAGTACAGAAAAGGCCTTTAAAATGAATTCTATGCCAGATTTCAATACAGAATTGACTGTCAAGGAAAAACTTTATTTGTTCTTAGGACTTGCGTGACAGCTGTGATTAATCTCATCCTATGAACTCTGAAAGTATTGGAATACAACTGTGCAGATTTATACACAGGTACAGCACAGCACAGAATGTGTGTGCATCTGTAGATGTTCACTACAGGTATTCTACAGGTATTTTCACAGTACTTTTCAGAAGTCACTAATTTCCGAGCTAAGAATCAAGAGCCTTTGAGAAAGACCTAATTCTACTGTGTGGTCTATAACAACCAGCAACAGTGAATATTGCAGAGTGTTGTTCAGATATTGCTGGGAGTTAGCAGATGCCACCAATATCAAGAAGAACACAATGCAAGGTCCTGAAAAGGATTTTCTCACACAGGTCGGGTTTGGGAAGTTGTTTTCTTAAAATAAAAATATAAAAAAATACTGACAATTTTACAGGATGCCAGAAATGAAACAATTTTGAAATTACAACTCCTATAATAACCTCTATCTATATACATACATGTACAGCTCTAAAAATTCTCTATGCCTAAACATATTTAGAGCATGAAAACAGTCTAATTCATTCAAACCCATGCCCTGACTGTACAAAACAGCAACTACTGAGATTCTGAATCTTTCACCCTTGAAATGTTTCTCTTCAATTATAAGGGAATTTTCCTTTGTATGCACTTTAAGAAATCTAAGGAGTTTCCTGCCATTCTAGTGACATCATCCTGTCCTAAATTTAAATAAAGACCACAGCTACACATTACGTAGACTGTCACCTCATTTTTCCAGGCCCTCCATCATTTCTTGCCTGTGCCAACCCATATTCAGAGCCCTGGCTGAAAAAGCATGTTAGTTTACAACTTGGAATTAGCAGACGTACCAACTGTATATTTGGTACTTTTAGGTAAAATTTATTCCCATACAGCACTAGGACAGCCCTAAAGATTGTATGTACCTATTAAACTGCAAGTGGAGGAAGGAGCTATTCACACTTAAGTTGAGAGGCATCTTTCAGCAGCCACTTACCAAGATTATAGCTGAAACAATGTTCTGTTTCCCGTGGCTTTGCTTATTTGCTGCATCAGGGCAGCAATAATGTTAAATCCGCAGCAGAATATATCTAAGCCTATATCCTTCACAATTTGCCAATAACCCTTATTTTATGGGTCAAAGGGCAAAATAATTTTAGAATTTCCTTTGACAGCAAAGATATTCTTTGGTTTTGACCCTTGAGTTTCCTCCAGAGGTACATAATATTGCAGGAGTGATGAGTGTGAGCATGTCTTTCACTTCAGCTGCCAGTTTAGTGAAATGAAAGCAGAATGACATAGCTAGAGCTAATTAATTTGCTTCAGTCTTTTGGAAGGCTCTCACTCTGTATTTAAAAGTGCATTAGGGATGATTTTCAGAAATTGTACTTGCCTAAGAAGGGTTCTTTGTCCTATGGCATGACTTCTTCAAAAGCTGATACACTATTAAATTAAGGCTGTATTTTCAAAATTTAAAGAAGAGATTCAGCCTTCAGAGCTGTATCATCAAAGAGTGCCCTAGCACTGCACTGACAATACAGTCTGTAATCAAACTCTTCACGATGCTGAGCATGAGGCCTGAGCTCTCCCTGACTTTAGTACAAATTAGAATTCACCCTGCATATGACAAGAGAATCTATATATTTTGCAGCACTGTTGTCACTGGTATTTAGAGGATATCACTATTTTGCTTGGTTACAAAATACAATGCGTGATCTAAACAAATATCTCTGCGTGCTTAGTCTGTTAATGATGCAGAAGAAAGAGTCAATTAGATTTTCTCCCATGAAAACCATATACTGGTGCTCTGTGGATTATCTGAGATGAGGTTTTACATAGCAGTCTGGTAAATAGGCTAGACAAACCATTTCTAGTGTGTGGTTTCCTTGCAAACACACATTATAGCTGTTGTGCCACATCATTGATCAGCTAAACTGCATGGTCTGAAGGAAAAGTGTTACTTAAAAGATCAATAAGGAAAAAAGTCTCCTCTCAACTTCTAGGAGCAAAGAGGACAAACACAAGACCCTCCTAGCATTTCAGAACAAAGATTAAAAGGAGAGAAAATAAGAGTCCATTTATAAAAGAAACAAATTTTCAGAGGCAATGGCAAGAGCAAGGGAAACAATTTTCTCTATGTAGATAATAGAAAGGCTTCTGAAACAGGTCAAGCTGGCAAGGCAGAACAAGAAAGAGAGAGAATGCTCCAGACCACAAAGCCTACATAAACAAGATTGTAACAGTTTTCCAAACCCGAACAGAAGTAAACAAAGGTCTCTGTTGCAAAGTTTTCACTTTCTCCTATTTCTGTAGCATTGCAAACATTTACTGGAGGGGATGCAAGGACAACAGAAGCATCCAGTCCTGCTATCATCTGTTCTTGATGAAAGGTCATCTCCTGCTCCAGCTCAGGATTTGCCAGCCCAAATCTATAATGAGGCAGAGTAAGACACAAGCAGTTATTTGACTCTTCCAGCAATCACCAATAACCAATATCTTTTTTTCTGAATTCTGTTTTTAAATACTCTAGTGGGGGGGGGGGGAAGAGATAGTGAAAAGTAAGTCATTCTCATCTCCCAAGTCACTAAAAAAAAAAAAACCAAAAAAAAACAATTAATTGTTACGACGACAAATAACCCCTTTTATTCCTTCTGAAGTTCTTTCTTGATCATAAGACGCATTAGAGGAGGTAGTAGAGGGGGAGAAAGAGCAAATTCTATAAAGTAATAAAGAAATCAGTAAAAGTAGAGAAAAGATGAATGAGTCATAGAGCTCAGCTCAAACAGAGAAGAAAGAACAAATTAGAGCGAAACAGCATATATCTTGCTAAAGCTCACTGGAAGCAATAGAAAAAGCATCAATAACATTTCCTTTTGCTGTATTTCCATGTATTTCTCCAGCTGAAGTCAGAAATACACAGCAGAAAAGAGAAACATTAAAAGTTTGCACTAGGGTCAGAGGCTGGAGAACTGCAATATGTTGTGCCTCTGTAGGTGAGAGGTGCCAATGAAAACTGATGGGGAAAAAAGCTACACCTGTTTCTGATCTCCTACAGATGCTCCAGTAGAAGAAATCAAAAATGAGGTTATTAGCTGGGTTCAGATACCTGCCTTAAATGACACTCAAAAGCAATTCCACAGGGAAGGCTTCATAAAAACCTCCCTGCCCCTATGACTTAAGAATGATCTGAGGGATGCCCTGATGAGATCTGTGACTTGCCTGTCCTGAGACCATCCTGCTCCTTGCTACATTCCCAGCTCCTCAGTAACTTTTCTGTAGTGCAAATATGTTTTAAAGCCTTTCCCGTTTGGGAGGGGGAGAAGCCTTAAAGAACTGTTTGTCTCCTGTGAAAGTGCCTGGACAACAGGGCAAGGAGCAGAGCAACTCCCAGCAGCCTCCCAAATGCGGTCACAGCAGAGGCTACAGGCAACAAGCAGAAGTCCCTCTAACACAGCATCCCCTGTGAGAGCTGCAGCTTTAAAGAGAAGGTACAATTTGCTGCACTGCTGCACTACAGTTTTACAAATATTGGCTGCCTGGAGACAATGAGCTGGTTAATAGAGATAAGCTCTAAATGCTGCCCATTATTTCATTCAGCAGAACTGAAAAGCAAACAGAAGCCGAGTGGCTTTAGAACACAAACCATTATGCTTTGGGTCACTAGATTACAACGATGGGAGGCTGTAAAAGCCCAGCATACCTTCCACCTGGTAGCTGTTTGATGATCTGATACTGATGTAACGATGTTTGCTTTATTCTGGATAATGAAAGAAAATGTAACCTGCACCTGGCAGCCCTGTTTGAAATCCCATTGGAGAGGGCAGAAAGTAAACGGATGCCGAAGGTCAAAGCTACATTTTCCTTTGTAAAGATGATCCTTCTGGGAGCTAAGGAGCACAGGGAAAAGGTACATGCACTGAGAAAACCTCTGCAGGTACAATACTTATGTGTAGCCTCAAAAAAAAAAAAAAAAAAAAAAAAAAAAAGATTACTATAATTCCTTTTGCAATTAAGAGAACTGCATAAATAGCAAAAAAAAAAAAAAAAAAAAGTTTACATTGTTCGTTCAACTGCCTGACTTAGCTACATTTAACGGAAAGGGCTTTTGCCAGCTTACATTAGCTGGCTGTCCCTCTCTTATCAACACCTTCTAAGAACATTTATTTTTCCCCTCAATCCATTTAAGATACATTCAACTTTTTCTTTCCTACTTAAGAAAACAGTTTAGCTTAAAGTAATTCAGAAATAAACAAAAAAGGAAGGTGCGTTGGATGAGCTACAGTCTGCCCACATCATTACTACCAATTACATGTGCAGTGGTTATAAACACTATTAAGGAAGCAATGGAAGGAGACTGGAAGAACGTAAAGAATAGTTCTGGAGAGCAGTAGTGTCTGATAATATACACATTGAATACTGGTGAAAAGATGAAGTTAAATACAAAGTTATACCCCATTAATTTCTGAACATTTGTAACTATTTAAGGAAGAAAAAAAAAAAAAGACTTTTCAAAAGTTTCCATGAAATAAGAAAAAGGAAGAAATCATTTCACTTATCCCTTTTTCCTTCCTTCATAAGAATAAAACGTAGTTTATGTAGGCAAAGATGACAAAAGTAGCAATTCTAGTCAGGTCTTGAGCAGGATCTTGCAGATCCCAACTGAGCATGTCACTCAATTCGTTTTCAAACGGATGGTCAAATTTGTACGAGAAAATGCAGCAGCTTTGTGCTGCAAAACCACCGTTTCAGCAATGCACTATCCTTCTCACTCTATGAGATGCCATTTTGGGAGAATTTTTATTTCCCCCTTTGGATGAGGACCAAGTCATTATGGATTCTTCCAGGCAAAGGGATCCTGGCCTACAAAATGACTATGAGGGCAAAGGTTTTATGCATCTTGAGTAGAATTCTTCCAAGTCATAGATAATTATTTTAGATCTAAAGCCATAAAGTGATTCATAGCAGAAACCAGAAATGTTCTTCAATTAAAGCACTTGCTGATCTCAAACCACACCATTATCTATGTACGTGTATAAATATATATTATATATACATACAGATGCAAAATCATCATGAAATTGAACAAGCTGAAAGCACTTCCATATTGCAGATTCTGTACTTTAATTTTAAAGCAAATCCATCACAGTTGAAAGCAAAAAGTTAATTCAAGGTTACCCAAGACTAGAAACAATTTACAAAAGCTGTGTTTCAGATGACAACATCAAAGAGCAAGGAAAGACCAAGGAGGGTCAGCTGCAGACACAGAGGGCAGTTTCAGGCTTCTCAGATGGTTTGTAAATTGCTTCTCTACCTATTTTGAGGCCAGGGGCTTCCTCTTGGGTCAGCAAACTTTAAAATGGCCCACTGCACAGGACTCTGCAAATGGACCTGCTTTATCCATCAGATTCTGATCAACAGAGTTGGAGATGGAATAAAGGAACTACACAACATTCAGTAGTGTTCGACACTCCAGTCCCTTACAGTATGGGCTAATGACACAGTGTATAAAGACCATTTAGGTGCATCCTTATGAGACACAGATTGATCTCTCTTATCAACAAGCGCGGTAGAGCTACCTGCTTTTTCTACTTTTTCTATTTTTACAGTGGAAAGAAATAAAGCTGCCAGTTGTATAGCAATAATTAAGCATTTTTCAATAAATATTGATGTTTCCATTCATTATTTCATACAGGTGATATTTTAATCGCTCCTACAACAGTTTTCTTCTGATATATAGGACCAAAGGTGGCTAGCTGATAACTATCAAACAAATCGTCTTCTTCCTTTGTCTCTTTCCTTTTCACTTTCTCATACTGCCTCTTCCTCCGAACTGTTTGCAATTGGATTTTGTATACTTCTCTTCATAATTGAGCTAAAGTCAAGGTGGAAGGAAATTCAAGCTACAGCACTTACTGACTGCAATTCAATCTGATTTATCAAACAGGACTGTTGAAACAGCTCTTGGAACAGATCAGCCCTTGGCTGAGGCCTCATGTATTTTACAGGAATATCAGTAAAACAAATTGACTTGCTGAGTTTCCTGATATGACAACTCATTCAATCAAATCATTCAAAGATTTCTGAAGAGAAGCATACTGCATCAAATAGCATATAACACATATAATAATGCGCAAATAGGTTTACAAGCACGCACCTTTACAGCCTGATGCTGCCACAGTGGGGAAGACGGTTAAAAAAAAAAATCAGATTAAATAAGTATGCATAGCTACAGTCTTGCAGCCAAACCCCCTTCCTAGCCAGGCAGATTCTGTTGGTTTCCTGTACAGGTCAAAGAGGTACAGCAGTCATACATCACTGGCTACATGTCTTGCAATCAGGAAGCACTTTGCTTGTCAATGTAGGCAATACATTTTTAATCTGCAACCTCATTCGCAAAGGAAAGGCAACATGCCAGACACTAAGAAAATTATTATCAGTATCAAAAGAAATCTATCCATTTTGTAGTAGACTCTTTGCACAGTTATTTCTCTAAACACAGACACACATCTGCTCCCTCTATGCCTTGGCTCCATGCCTACAAGGAAACTTTGGCAAAACAGTTTCAGAAGGTGCCTCTCATTGTTGAGTTTAACGAAGCACAAGCTAAACTTTACTGCTGATTTACTTTCAATTTGTTGGTATATGCCTGCTCATTTGTATATGATCTATTCTGGTTTTATGTTTCTTGAAGCAGAGATTGGTTCTTCATCGCACTCTACAATTTATAGCATAGTTTGAATTGTGTTTGTAATACACAGTAACTTTCAACATACAAGATACTGGGAAATACATCAATTATACAATTGGTAAACTTATTCTGTACAAGGGAAATAAGTTCGTTTTTACGTGCACTTTTAATCAGACATTGTTCTTATGACTTGAATTCCAGTATTTCTCACGTCCCTGAGCCCTGCATCCCTAAACCTCTAGGTGGGGACCAGGGTGATAAATCCCCCCCCTCTGTGAAGACAGAGCAGGTCCGAGACCGCCTCATGAGACTGAACGTGTACAAGTCTATGGGGCCGGATGGCGTGCATCCCAGCGTTCTGAAGGAGCTGGCTGAGGTGGTTGCCAAGCTGCTCTCCATCATATTTGAAAAGTCGTGGCTGTCAGGTGAGGTCCCGGATGACTGGAGGAAGGGTCACGTCACT
>JAOWBP010002052.1:50733989-50747135 GCA_028571105.1 Tragopan temminckii | reverse complement strand
CTAGACCAGGCTGCCCAGGGCCCCATCCAATCTGGCCTTGAACACCTCCAGGGACGGGGCATCCACAACCTCTCTGGTCGGCCTCCACTTCACCACAGCCTCTTTTCAAGTCACTGTAGAGAGCAATAACATCTCTCCTGAGCCGCCTCTTCTCCATACTGAATAATCCCCATTCCATCCACTATTTCTCATAAAACTTGTGCTCCAGACCCTTTACCAGTTTTCTTGCCTTTCTCTGGATGCGCTCCAGGGCCTCCATACCAGGATGTCATTGGCTGCCTTGGTCCCCTGGGCACAATGCTGGTTCAGCTGGTTGCTGACTAACACCTTCAGATCCTTTTCCTCTGTGCCACTCTGCCCCAAACTTGTAGTGTTGCATGGGGCTGTTGTGACTGAAGTGCAGAACCCAGCACTTGTTTTTTTTGAACCTCATGCAATTGGCTCAGTCCATCAATCCAGCCTGTCCAGATCCCTCTGTAGAACCTTGCTACCTTCAGGCAGGTCAACACATCCTCCCAACTTGGTGCCATCTGCAAAGTTACTGACGGTGCACTTAATTCCCTCGTTCAGATTATCAATAAAGATATAAAACAGGGCTGGCCCCAGCACTGACCCCTGAGGAATATCACTTGTGACACGTCACCAGCTGAATCTAACTCCATTCACAACCACTCTCTGGGGCCAGCCATCCAGCCAATGTTTTACTTAGCAAAGAGTACAGTAGGATACATTGCCTAAAGATCAGCTGCAATCAAATGAGACAGTATCAGATCTTCCAATGCATGGCTCTCAGTAAAAAGTTTCCAATTCATTTACTTCAGATAGCAAATTCATGCGTACTTGTGGTTTCTCTCATTTTGCTTCTACTAACATTATCACTTAGTCCACACAAGTGTATGCTTTAGTTATTATTTATATTAGTTACATTGTAAAGATACAGTAATAGAACTAAAGTTTAAATACAGCCTCATGAGGAAGGAATACAGGCATTTCTAAATTGAAACCCATTCTAAATCTTTAAAAGGCTATTCTACATTTCACCAATTATAATTTCTCCATGAATAAGCAATTCCGTGTAGGAATGACGAGTCCTTTTCTTGTTAGAGTATTCTGAGGAACCTCAAGTTAACCCTACCGTGAGGAAAACTCATTTTATTTGGCATGATATTGGCAGATATCGGATGAGATTACAGTTTTGAGTACATTGCCTCTGGGTATTTACAAATAAAATCTCTATATAGCAAAAAGTTGTTTTGGATAGGAGCTGGTTATAAAGTTGGAATTTTGTTTGGTCTGGACAGGCATATAAAAGAAAGCCATCACAGACTTAGCTAATATTTTGTAAACAATTCCCAGGATACCTGTGATAAGAGGGGACTAAGAAGGAAGCAATTTAATGCGGAGCCGCTAAATTCTAGTTTGCATGAAGCATTTTAGTGATCTTAAGGGAATGCTTCAGGTCATCGGTCACAAACTGCTTTGTAGTAGTACAAAACTGACTGATGAAGGTGAAGTGACTTATTTTTCTGTAGTTTTGATTTATTGCTGTGTAAACTAAAGACTGTAGTAACAGCTAGATCAACAAACCTCACTTCGATCAAAACACATGGCTGGGCTAATTAGCAACTAAGCAAACAGCAGCATGAAAAATGGTAACCCTTAATTACAGCCTCAAGTGTACTGCTGGGCATTTAGAATTGTCTATTTATCCAAAACGAACAATAGGTAGCTTGCCACATGTTTCTCGTGTCTCAGAGGACTAATTAAAACTGGCCATCCCTGGTCCAGGCCACCTGAGTACTGATTAGATCTCCTCTAGTAGAGATTGCTTCCAGCCTTTGTCCACCAATGCTTTTTTTCCCTGTGACCCTCTCTTCTTTCGTGTGGCAGCTCACTATTAAATTTCTCCCAGTAATTCAACTGAATTGCTGCTGTCCTGCCCATTTTAGTAAAACAGTAGCTTAGCTGTCTAACTGAGGAACTGATGTTCAGACAGTGAGCACTGTTCATGACAGCTCCTAAGCTTCTGGTAGGGAGCTCAGCTGCATTTGCATTTGATTTCCCGACCAATCCTGCCAACGAAGCCTCTCCTTTGAGAGGAGCTGGCATTAGAGAAGCTATCTCATTAGTGAGAAACCAGAAGGGTACTAGAACTCTTAATATAGTACCATAAGAGTGCTAGTTCTTCAAAGCAAAGTGATACAGAGCATCCTTGAGATAAAAAAAAAAGTTCTAACAATCCGACTTGTTCAATCTAATTTTGTGGACACAAAGAATTTGGATCCTAGGCATCTCAAATTATTCCTTCCAGCCTGCCTTACTTTGCATGTATTTATAATGAATCTCTTAGGCTTCCATGACACAGACTTCCATTCATTCTTCCCTAAGCCTGAATTAATAAGGTTAAATGATTTGCTATCTGTAAATGTTCTGATGACTGCAAGTCTCCATTCTATCATCCTACTGGCAAATTTTTGGTAGCACCTCATCCAAAGAAAGAACCCACTGCTACCATCTGTCTGTATTAAATGCAATTCTTTACAGTCCAAATCTTATAAATTAGACAGTATTAATAGTAACTACTTCCTCCCGAACTTTTTTAATGCTACTGCTCAATAGCGAGACTGCCTAAAAAGTAACATATTTCAATAATCCCAGACATGAAGGAAAAATATATATATATATATTGTAAAAAAATATAAAAATATAACTAGTGGCAAAAGAAAAACTAAAAGTCATTTTTAACGTGTCTGTACTTAGTGTCCATGACACAGATGCAGTCAGAATCTTCTGGCGTCCCAAAAAGACATGTTTTCTTTGAGGGACATGAAATCTGGACAGTGGTGGAAATCTAACTCACTACTTTGTTCAGTAGAAGACAAGATCTTATAAATACTACTGGAAGGCTTTTCTTTCCAATGACCTAGAATGCAGGACTTTACACAGTTGATGCAAGTTGCACTTTCCAAGCAACTCCTTCCTGCCAGTCCACCCAAATCTCCTCACAGAGCTGTCAGCTTTAGCATACAGGTGTTAGAGGAGCCACAAAGAATAAATTAACTGCTGCCCTGAAGAGAGCCCCTGCTCCACCTCTGGAGACTTACAGAGAGTTGTGTCTAAAAAGCATAGCAATACCAACACTTTTTAACAGGAATAAAAGGGTTGATAAAAGGTCTGTTTATAAACCAAAGCTGCTTTCCCTTCCATGCAGAAACAATTAAGGAGAGAAGTGATAGGAAACAATGAAGCCTAAAAGGCAGTGTTAAGAGACTGAAAGACTTCAGTATGAGATTTTTTCACTGAGGATGCCACATAGAAAACAAAACTGAACAGGAAATAGGAAGTTGCTATATGCACCACACACTAACATAAAGCACAGAGCAGTTAAAATGCATTCAACTTTACCATCCCATACATGAGATAATGTGGTTTTGTACTTGGTTTGTAACATATATCACTTATTAACTATTGAATCATTTATACATATTTAAATACAAAGCTGTTTAAAAAAAAAAAAAAAAAGTGATCACGAGCTTTGCAATTAAATCAATTCAGCACATGATAGTGGGTTCCTGTAAAATGCTGAGAGGTTATTGTTCTTCTGAGTATCATTACAATAAAAGAGTCCACAGTTAATGTACCACAGATTAGCAGTATCAAACAGCTCTATTGAATAAAAGATGTAGACATACCAGAACACAGACAGCAACACGACCAGGATATCAAAATATGCCAGTAATAAGCAAGTTCAGAGAAATACTGTTATCTGTCTAAAGGGGAAACAAAGTTGTGAGGCCAAGGCAACCTTATTTTTAAGGACTGTAAGGTAAAGTTCATTTCAGTTGAGGTATACTGAAAAGGACAATTATGCAGTATCATAGAATCACAGAATCATAGAATGGCCTGGGTTGAAAACAATCACAATGATCATCTGGTTTCAACCCCCCTGCTATGTGCAGGGTCACCAACCACCAGACCAGGCTGCCCAGAGCCACANNNTCCAGCCTGGCCTTGAATGCCTCCAGGGATGGGGCATCCACAACCTCCTTGGGCAACCTGTTCCAGTGCATCACCATTCTCTAAGTGAAAAACTTCCTCCTGATATCTAACCTAAGCCTCCCCTGTCTCAGTTTAAAACCATTCCCCTTTGTCCTATCACTATCCACCCTCGTAGGGTGTTCAGATCTGAACTTATGTCTTGGAGAGCACTACTTGTCGGTGAAATCAGAACCAGTCTGCCTAGGACACTGAATGGGTTGAACTGTGACAGATGACTTCATCTGGGCCTGTCCCACTCCACAAGATGCTCAGCTAATCCATCAGGAACCCATTTACTGTAAAACAAGTTGCTTGACAGCTTCTAAGCCTCATCACCCCATCGCGCTAAAAACATCTGCTTGATAGAAATACTGAGTCAATTAAGGGAGATGGCCTATTAACAATGGAAATGAGTTTTTTCTTCTAACAATTCTCTACTGGATATAAATAAAATACTTTTAAATGTTCTACATGCACAGGTTCTCCCTTCAGCAACTTACCACAGCAATTGCCAACAGTAAAAGATAATTGTCCTTCCAGATCATTTAGGAATCAGACCTCTCATATTCAAAATCTGAACAGGTTGTGTTTAATTATGATTGGACTCTAAATGCATTTTCTTGTATACTATAAAAAAATAAATATATGTTACAATTCATATACAATGGTATTGCATAACATACTAAGTACACAATATTCTTTGAGATGCTTTTCTAAGTAAATGATGGATTATTTATTGCCCACTGAAATTCTAGAATATATTCTGAAATATTAACAAGATCTATGCTTAATCTGGTTTCATATAAATTAAAGGAGACTAACTTTGAACTGAAGAAAATTCAAAGCAAGAGAAATAATAAGAATAAAAAATATCCTGAAAAAGTTTGCTCAGTTTTATAAATCAGTTCTCGCCTCCTTGTGTATATTTGCTATAAACATTTTTGAGATCAAATTTAATAACCCTGATTGCCTATTAGCTTTCTAAAAAGCTTGGGGGGAAAGAAAAAAAAAACACACACACACAAAAAGCTTTTTTTAATAGTTTCAAAACTGCAAGAAATGAAAGTGGGTAAAGTAGGACTTTTTTCTCTACAAGTTTCTTACATGTTCCAAATAATCAGTTCTTGCTTGTAACATGAAGAAGTCAACTTTCAGCAAACTATGAAAATCAACTAGATTTTCTCTAACCTAACTGCTATCTCCCAAGGGAAGCTGCATATATTACATACAT
The DNA here is from genome assembly GCA_028571105.1 of Tragopan temminckii. Taxonomy (NCBI): domain Eukaryota; kingdom Metazoa; phylum Chordata; class Aves; order Galliformes; family Phasianidae; genus Tragopan; species Tragopan temminckii. The sequence continues at coordinate 50,741,866 of JAOWBP010002052.1, read as the reverse complement.
ACATTTTTGGCAGGATTTGTTCTTACCATGCTACTTAGATTTACTCTGTATGCATTTCAAATCCTGTAATCAAAAGACAGAGTGATGGGGAGAAAAATCTTTGCACCCCAAAGTTGCAAATGTGTTTATATTCTTATATGTTTTCAAGGTAATTCCAAGAAATGGCTCTTTACTATAAATTTCATGAAGGAACTTAACTTCTAATAAGGGTGGGCTTTAAAGCAAGAAATAGTATTGCTTTTACTGCGTAAGAACTTATAGACAGATATTTACTGCATTTAAAATTGAGGTCTTGATATCTAGTATGCCTACAAAAAAATTCTCAAATTATTTATCCTTTTACCCTCATAAAAACAAAATTACTTGCTACATCTGACTTTTTTATACTTTCACATAAGGTAGAGATAAAAGAAATAATATTAGTTTTGAATTCTGTATGCTGTCTCTAAAATTAATAAGAACCTCTTCTTAATAAAACTTTTATAAATGCGAATTTCTGATGTCAACTTGAGTCCTTCATCCGTAACAAATTTATTTCTCCCCACCTTCCTCTCTGTTTCTAAAGCAAAAATTATTCCATTCATACTTCAGAAAGGAGTTGTGATGAAAAATGGAAAATCCTTCCTTGCCTTGCTGACATTTCCAGTAAATACATACTTGCATTCCTGCTGCAGATCAATATAAAAAACAAATCTGTTCCACTTTTTGGTGAATGAAAAATACTGGTTTGCTTTTAGATAATTTTTAGCTTTGCTGAAAGTAAAGGCTGGATTAAGAGGTTTTACAGATTATTCAGAGGATACAGATTAATAATGTCTCATTTACTAAGCGGTATTAAGCTCGTTATTAAACGAGGACACAATGTGAGCCTACAGAAGACTTTCCTAGAAAAGTTCACTGGACCAGAAATGACAATTTCACATGCCAAAAGCGTCACTTATTTATCATTTATATTGATGTTGCGGCTTTCGTGGGCCACTGAATATCCATTTATGTAGAGATTTTAAGTCACTGGAAAGTCATGTTTTCTTTATGAAGTGCCAAATGTTCTGTTCCAATTTTTTAATTTTTATATTTATTGTTATTTCAGATTAAACTACTCCAAAAATTTGACCAAACCTATGCATAGTCTAACTATGCTTAAAAATACACGTGTACATGTACTTACACCCAACTCAGATTGTAAGAATTAATTCATTAATGTTTATAAGCTACTGCAAAGATTTAAAATGCATCCTAAATTCTCAGTTGCATCCCTTTTGTAATCCAAATCATTGGGTAAAAAAAATGGTCTTCTAAATTGTTTGGACATGCTGTAATCATTGTATGTTTTATCAGGCACTATCAATTTCTGGATCCCTGTCTTGGTGACATCCTATATTTTCCCATGAAAAAATAATGGCTCGTTCAACTGTTCCATCTTTATTGCAACTACTGAACTTTGAACAACTACTGAAGGAGATTTTGTTCCTTCTTTATATGCTCCAATTTTGTTTTTGGTTTTTGCTTTGGAGCCATTTAATAGCTTCTTCAGATTTTCTTCTCCGCTTTTGTATTTTTTCAAGTGTATCTTGAATAATTAAAAGCACAGCAGTACACACTTCAGTTCAGTAACAAGCTGCATATAAAAAGCGTGATGTCCATGCCACCTCTAAACTTCTCAAGGCTCTTCACAGATCAAACAGATGACAATTCATCTAAATAGATGTCAGTTCTCAAAAGGTTAAAGGCATCTGTGCTAGAAAGAAAATAGTGATTCCCCAACAGAACAGTAACAATCAATAGCTCTTGTTTTGAAAAACACCAGTAGTGTACTTCAGATAAACCAGAGGAATTAACCCAGACAACAATACACACTGGGATACAAGTCCATGCACTAGTTACTTAGAAACCACAAAACATTATTTCTTAATTTCTTTCTTTCTTCAATTATCTAAAATATATGGGTATCCACATGTAAACATGTTAAATCATGTAGCAAGGAAGAAAATTACTTGCTCCTAACCCAGATGTACATTCTTAGCAGATGGCAGGTATGGACAACAAAGGTGCCAAGAATGACAAAGCAGATAGTTCAAGAGCTACAGTACAAAACCAAGCTATTTAATTCTGCTTTCATGTAAATCTGCTTTGATTTTTACGACTTACTATATCCAGCCCATAACTGTTGCAAGCATATAACAAGAAACACAGCTGGATATGAGCAAAGAATCACTGGCCCTGCTCTCGAAAATCACTTTGGTATGCAAGTAACTTGACATGGGATTTGCTTATGTATATAAAGTATATGAGTAATTGCACAGATAACTATAGCATGGACTTCACTGAAACAGCTTATATGGTACTTCAAAGATCAAAAGTGGGTCTGTTCTACAAGCATGGTTATATGGAAGGTGCAGCTATGTGGAAGGATACAATTTGTCATCTACTGACACTAGGCATATATATATTCCAGTTGGTAGAAGGTAAGTTGTGGCTTATATTTGATTTTCTTAAGCCAAGGTAGGATTTCAATGGGATGTTGTAAAGATTTTGGGTGTAATGAAAAAGCACTCCAGGACAGGGGAATCATGGGAAAAGCACAGGGATAACAGAGAGCAGAAGTGAAAAGTACTAGAGAGCATCACAAGCTAAGTCTGGATATACAGAGAAGCAAAAACCCACAGTTCTCTCAGATTCTGAACTACATTTGCTTTCAGAAAGGTTTGTGCTGCCTACTCATTGCTTTTGCCATTTTTCCTATGAATCTGGTGGAAATATTTCAAGCCATAACTCATTTAATGATTTCACCTAATTGATTCCACGAGCTGAGCATTAAACTTCATACGGAACTTGTGATCCTATGTTCCTCTAAAGATCCATTGCCTTTAACGAAAATGTCTTAAAAAAACAAAACCAGCTAGATCAGCAACTCTAAGATTACAGTCTAAATACATTGCAGGGATTTTGATGCCTAGCTCTGAACCTGACCAGCTCTCTATAGCCATTAATTACTCCTAACCCCAGTGTCAGCCAAAGCCACTCCATCAAGGCTTTGAAATGTAACTTCTTGTGTTAGGCCAGATTTGCTTAAAGAGGGAAGAAGTGCTCGACATCTAAATCCATGCCTAAAAAAATTTGAATATAGAAACTTTGAAGAGCATCTGAACATCTGAATCAGGCACTTCAGAGCTGGATTTTCACAGAGGGGCTTTCACACTTTTAGTCAGTCTTTCAGAGTGACATAAATCCTGGGCTGGTAAAGACATCTGGGGGAGTTCACTGCTTCCTCTCCAAAACAGAACACTTGTCCAGGTTATGGGATACAAGCTTAATTTCTTTTTCAGCATAAGAAGCTTCAAACCCATGATTCTAAGCACTAAGTTGTGATGTACTCTATCTCTGCATGTGTTTGTACAAATAGAGAAGAGAATAGCAAAGTGGTGATATCTGTTTCATTCACAGTTTGCTGAGGACAGAGATGAAAGAATACAAGTCCATATTTTAGAGCATATCAGACCACCTGTGGTTCAAGCACTGACTAAAGAGGTGCTGAAATGCATAAGCTGCACTGAAACACCTCTAGAAATGCTTCTAAGTGTTAACAGCCTCATTCAGAAGGATGAAAGTACTTCATGCAGTTTTTGGTATCTCTTCATCACAGTATATGCCTCAGTGGAAAGTGACCACTGGAGCAGGTGTAAGGAGAACCTCCCCAGAGAGCCTGTAGATGCTGCCTGTAGCCATCTGCTGCCTCAGCAACTTGTAAGTTCAGACAGTGTTTGACAGCAGAAGGAAAGGACAACATACTCTCCATCACACTGCTTTGTCACAGTTGTATGATTAGTAAGATAACAGAGAATAAGAAAATAGAGATAATTCCCTGTGACTTAGGCAAAAAATCACGTAGCTCTGATACCTATAAAAATAATTATGACTAGCTTCTGAATAGCCAAGTGCCTGAAACACATCAACATAAATTGGAATCCTGAATAATGCATAGTTATGTAAAAATCGAGATTTCTATGTGCAAAATTTGCCTCCAGCCACTGGAAGAAAGTATGTCTAATGAGTAATGTCACAAGCTCTCCTGCAAACAGCAGGCATCTTCCATGCTCCTTATGTTTAACTCCCAGTGAGTAAGGTAAATGGCATAACTTATGCTTGAAGTTAGCTTTCCCCCATTACGATAGAAAAAAGATCAAAACCTTGCCATTAATCAGATCTTCGCTCTTAAGTAGAACCATATTGTTACTTCAAGATAGTTTTAAGTAAGTAATAAAGTACTAACAGGATAATTGTAGTAGAATAGCAAATGAAATCCATTCTTGCTCACATTTGTTCCACTTCTCTGAACTGATAGTAAAAATGCATAAAATAGGATACTGATGATATCCATATGCAGTGCTTTAAAGAGAAAAAAAAAGCACTAGCAGAACTAGCACTAGCAGATACCATTCTCTCTAATGCATCATCAGCTACTTTCTGCCTAAGTCATAGCTGGTAAGAAGCAATAAAAAACTACAACTGGAGAACCACAGAAGACAGGGAATATGCAAACACACACTAGCCTAAAAAATGAGTCCTCATCCCAATAGATATTCCCCTTACTCACCTTCTTCTCTGTATTTTCAACATCACCTTGACTGAGAACACACACTTCTGTTGCTTTAGTCAATGACTCTATGATCACTCCAGAACATCTCTAATTTCAGCAGTCTGAGAGCTCAGCAATATGAATACCTGTTCCTGAGTCCAGCTGGCCTGTGAGTATACCATCTATTCATGTACTGAATTCTCAAAAGGTTTTCCTGTTTACTCGTGTGAAGGATGTATATGCCCTATACTGAACTTGCATCCACATAGTCAAAACTATCCATCCTAGTAGGTTTTAGGGGAGAAATTAGCTCAAGAGAAGTGGACAGTCCCCCATTAGAACAAATAGGATGAGACCAAGGGTGAAGAGACACTTCCATGCAGGAATCTGTGCAGCATAACAGAGGGTTATATTCATGGTAGTTATATGAGTACCAATATCCAGTGCAGCTGAATCTTCAAATAGTCAACACTCATGGTAAGGAGGCTAAAATTTAGCCCCTTTAAGAAAGGATATCCCACCAACACCGAGCACTGAAAAATACTAAGTCAGAAAAACCTGTCACATGAGAAAATAATTTGACTTTAATTATTATTATTTCAGAATAATTGTCTTTCCAGTTATATTTAATCTTGCAGGTCCATCACCATTTTCATGGAAAAATGTGAGTATGTCTGAGGACAGAAAACAATGGAATGTGGCTTTTATCATGCAAGTTAAAACAAACAAAAAAAACCCACAAAACACTTGTTTTAAAAAACTGTAATTCACATTATGTCATAACAAATTTGTAGTACTTCTGTTTGAAGAGAACTCCTATATGGTATTAAAAGGATAGCCAGTTGCCAATTCTTTTACGTTTCTGGTTCAAACAATTAGAAAAATGAAGAAAGAAAAAAAAAAAAAGAAAATGGAAAGTCGGCTTTTGATTTTCAATTGTTAAAATATTTTTAAAGAAAAGCTACAGGAGAATCAAATACTTACTTCTGTGTGAAAAAAATGCCTAATCCTTCTTAGAGCTAGCTTAACTGTGCTCATAACTATAAATTGCTAAGAAAAAGCCTTGAACTACTTGATTGTAATATTGAAATAGAAATGTAATATGAATGCGAAAAACACCAGATCCATATTAATGAGAATGGTAAGAGAAGATAGCACTCATCACCACAAGGACCACTCATTCACATTCTTTTGCCCACAATGAGAATTTGGCCATTACATTACATAGTTGGATCTTCACATACACACATGCAATACTGGTCCTACAACACAGCTGCCGATCAGATGTAAGACTTGTAAAGACCTAGTTCATACACTGGAAAACATTACAAGATCTTAATTCAGCTTTCATATCTTCCCGTTTCTACCAATTACACTGAATCTACTCCTATTTCTGATTCCCTCTGGTTTCACTACCGTGAATACCACTTATCCAAGGTCAATGCCTAAGACTTGCTTCTCTCATTCTACTTCAGGAGTAACTTGCTTCTTCAAGTTCAAGAAGGCACTAAACAAGAAATATTCAAATTGCCTGTGTAATCCTGGGTAAACCTGCTCTCTGACCAAAAAAAAAAAAAAAAAAAATCTGGAATGATCTGTAACTTTGCATCAATCACAAATGTTCCCCGAAGTACAGTCCCTGAGAACTATTCTGAAAAAAATAATTTGCATGTCCCTAAGTAAACCAGAAAAAAAGTATAAGCTAATGGGTTTTGGAGAATGGCTAAGTACAAACGATTTACAAAAAAGCCAGGTCAGTAAGGCAAAACTATAGCTTTTATCTCCATTTTGTCTTCACGCTTGAACAAGCCACCGAGCCATAGTTCATTCAAATTTTCTCTCACCAGAAAGGGTACATCGTGCACGTCTACTCCCCAGGCTTCCATAGATTCCACAAATGAAAATTCAGGCAAAGATACCATCACACTATAGTAAGGGGAACCCAATTCATTTGGGATTTTCTGAATAGTTTCAGCTTCATAAATGCACTCCGCTCCTTTCCAGGCTCTTCAAAAAGGACACACAATCCTTTGATTAAAAAAAAAAATAAAAAAAAAAATGTGGGGAAACACTGATCTACCTATCAAGGTGATGGGGAAATATGCTAGAGATTTTCTTGGTGTGGATTTTAAGGTTAGAAGGAAGAAGCCATTGCCATCACATATCTCAAACACCTAACTAATAAATACTGGTATTTACTCCCATCCCTGAAGACTGAATTAGACCCTGGGCAACTTGTGTCCCTGTTTGTTGCAAGGGAGTGGGACTAGAAGACCTTTCAAGGCCCCTTCCGACTCTAAGGATTCTGTGATTCTATGATTTCACCTGTGCAGGAAAAAAAAAAAAACTGGACCCAGAGACCATAAAACTTCAAAATCTTTTTGTCATCTCATGGAAGCAACTGATGCCTGAAAACATTTTCACAAGTTCCTGCCACATTAAAAACATACTATCTAAACATCTATTTGGCAAAAGTTGGCATAAATTTTCTATTTAGTGAAAGTCAGTAGACAAAACAACCACATCAAAGGCTTATGGAAGGAAGAAAATATATCTGTTTTAGCATTTAGCTGTCATGAGTTATTTTACAAGATATACATAACCTTGTAAATCACATTCCAATCAAAGAAACTATATCCAATCCTGACTGAAATACACTAGCCCACTGCTAGTTCTCTAACTGAAGAATCTGACCTTCCACGTTGTATTTAATAGGAGACAGAAAGAATAAGAGCCACATATAGTAGAGAATAATCTATGAAACCTCTTAAAAATAAATATTTGGAAGTCTTAAAGAAAATATTATGAAATAAGAGGTATATAAAAAATTGTTTATGAGCTCAAACACACAAAAATTGTCTTTTTACATATACTTATAAATTAATCCCTTTGCACATACAAAAAAGAAGACTGTGCAAGAATATATCACACAACACAGAATTCCAACAATTACTTACTTTTTATTTCCATCCATAAATTTGAAAATACAGTTGCCAGCTTTTCTGGTGCCTACTGTAATTGTCCTCCAGACGATAGTCTCCACACAATTTATGATAAGATTGATACATTCAGTAAGAAGTGGTTTCACTATTTATCCCTTATGTTGTATCCACAATTTGCATATCATTTTTTTCAGAGAAAAAGCAGTTCTGTACTTAAAAAACCCTAATGAATTTGGCAAAACTTAATAATTCATAGCTTAAAGTTTGGTCTTAGATATACTGCATCCATTTAATTTCAGCTGCATGTATCTATTCAATTTTGTTCATCGGTCTACATGAAATATCAAATATGAGTTTGT
>JAOWBP010002052.1:50710486-50722153 GCA_028571105.1 Tragopan temminckii | reverse complement strand
TAATACAAGCTTGTTAAATATGACTAAAAGAGGCTACAGGTAGCATTGTTCTCAAGCCATCATGCAATAAACTTAAACAAACAAATAAATAAACAAACAAACAAATAAATGAAGCCAGGGCATATAAGAAAATTCAGCAGATGAGGGTATGTACAGGTTTTTGTGCCTGCCCCATCCTTATCCCACAACAGATCAAGCAACCAACAAGGTGCACATAGCTATGACAAGTGAGTCAGTACGCAGTCAGCTGATTACAGGTGTACAGCCTAACAGGCAATAATTAAAAGCTGAACACATTTATCTTTAAGGCCAGGTTGGATGGGGCCCTGGGCAATCTGATCTAGTACTAGCAGTTGGCAATCCTGCCTGTGGCAGAATGATTGGAACTTGATAACCCTTGAGGTCCCTTCCAACCCAAGCCATTCTATGATTCCACAGTCTTGACTATGTCTATTTAACTAATAGAAAACAAAAATAAGACATTTAGAGAAATGAAGGACATTATCACATTAATCCAATTTAAATCAACTTTGGCACTTTGTGGTTAATTTTGGTCAGCTTTGTCTTTCATCAAACCACTATGATTATATTATACACTAGAAATACCACCAAAAGCCATTCAAGGCATCTAAAATACTTCAATACATTTAAACTCTTTTGTGATATTTGAATGAAGTTTGGATTTTGGCTAAGGCCAATCATATGTCTAATCTACTATCATAAACAGGGACTGGGAAAGACTTCTTGCATTCCGATGCTTCCATCGGACGTTCTCTGACTGCAACATTACAATAAATTACACTGCTAGCTAGTTATTACGTAACACTCCTTAATCCATTGTTCATATTGCCGTCTTCTCTAAACTGACCACCCCTTTTTCTAGTGCTGCGTGAAGAACCACAACTACCAGTGGTTTAGATTAAATGAAATCCTATTCATGTTGTATGGATGTGATTCACTCAGATAACAACCCCGTGCTTGGTTTTTCTGCAAGTGAGGGGAAATGGATCACAGTACCATAGCATTTCTGCACATACTTACTTTTTCTAGTGGTGGAAGAAAAGTTAGAGAAATACATGTTTGGATCTTCCGAACAGGAGATTTATTCTTGTTTATGACAGTATGCTACTCAACAGTATTCATTTATTTTTTTTAAGTGAGCAATTCCATCTGTTGTTTGCAACTGCTAACACCTTACGCATTCTCTAGAATGACTCCGTATTTTTAGCTAAGGGTACGGTTATGGGACAGCATAACTAGAGTAGTGAAGGATATTTACAGGATGAGGAGAACCTCAATCCAGATCTTTACTGGATCAATTAAACCCATTGGTCTGAGGCTGAGATGAACAGCATCTAAATCGTACTTTAATAAAGCTGGTGAAGATTAAAGCTTGGAACTTGCTCTGAAGTTGCTGGGAGGAGAGCTGAGAACCAATCGTTTTGCTCAGTAAAAAAGAGGAGCAGGCTCTGAGGCAGAATGGAAATAGTATTATCATTTCACAGCTGAGCACTGGAGCATTTTATGTTGATGAGAACAGAAACAGTTTATCAGAAGAAAGATGAAGCTGAGCACAAATCAGCAACTTTCACCAACATAAGAATCAACTGGAAACACCCAGAATTGCTTCCAAACATGGAGATTTTTAAGTGCATTCTGAACATGCACATTAATGGATACACTGAAACAGGTACCTTAAAAATGTATGGCTGACTGTTTATAGACTGATTAAATAATCTTCAGCACCTGTAGGGATCGTGAGTAGACCGTCCTTCTTCAGTTCTCTGAGCAGAAGCTCTTTATCTGCATTAGAGGACAGAGAGGCTTTTGAGGTTTTTATGATGTAAATTATTCAGACAATCTGTAGGAGCAGCAAGGTTTCTGTTCCAGTTAGAATCTAAACACACCCACCTTGATACATGTTAGATAAGATAAAAGTTATTTTCTTAAGATCTTGTTTTTGGAGAAACCATGGAAAAGAATTCCTCCCACACACAGAGTTAACTTTAATCTGTGCACAGATGAGTGCTCTAACATCTCACCTTGTTTATAATGAACTTTCCTACAATTCTTACCCTGCAACCACCATCTCCCTCAACATAAAAACATATTAGGATCTTTCTGTTCACGGTTCATCTCCCAGGTATTCTTCCTCCTTTCCTTTATCTGTAGCTTCTTTGGTGTGTGTCAGAACTCTTCTGGCTCATTCTCAAACATATGTTCTTTATATATGTTTATACTCACTCTCAGCTAAAAATTTGGTACTAATAAAACAAAAAATCCTGTGGGTGTTCAAAAAGAGAGTCACACTCAACACAAATAGTTGTTTTCCAATCACTTTCTTGTCAAAATTTTCCATTTTACTACTTTTTGGTGTCAACTTCAATAAGGGATTATTTTCTGGATGAGACAGACCATTTATTTTATTAAATAGAAAACTTTTCTTTTTACTCTCATTTTACTGCATTGCTTGCACTTGGTAGTTGGAAGGGGTTTGCTGCTGCTTTTGCTTGAACTTATCATTATGAAGAGCCAATATGTACAAGAATGACTTTCAGGGATTTTAATGAGAGCTGGAGGGCATTCAGCAACTTGTAAGAACAAGTCCCAGATCACCACAGCATTAAAAAAATCCATCTGAGCTGGGATTACATGCAAGTTATGACAGTATTTGAAGAAATACAAGATGGTAAGGAAGTACAGTAAAAAATAAAAAGACTAAAATAAAACCTTTTACTACATTTTTATTACCGGGATCTTAAGCATTCTGTATGTTCCTAAGATTAGAGAATAGTGATTAAATCCAGCTTACAGACCTGTTAAAGGCACAGATCCTTGGTGAGATCACCAAGGTTTCACTGGTCACACATTTAGAAAAATAATGATAATAAAATAAATCTGTTGGCACTGCTCTGTCAGGGAATGGCAAGTCTCGCTGAGTATAACAGTGTACCATCAAAAACCTACTGGCACACCCTTCAGGAAGATTCACATTAACTGTTCTTGCTAAGAACTGACTACAACAGATATAGAGAAGGCTGAGGCACTCACTGAGTTCTTTGCCTCAGCCTTCACTGTCAGCCAGGATTCTACATCCTGGTGAACTGCAAACTCCCCCCACTGCAAGGTCAGAGCAAGTCCAAGACCTCCTCATGATGCATATAGGTCTATGGGACCGGAAAACATGCATCTCAGGGTTCTAAGGAAACTGGCTGATGTGGTTGCTGGGCCACTCAACATCGTATTTGAAAAGTCCTGGCTGTAAGTGAAGTCCCTGCTGACTGGAAAAGGGGAAACATCATTCCCATTAACAGGAAAGGCAGGAAGGAAGACCCAGGAAACTACAGGCCAGAAAGCCTCACCTCTGTGTCTGGGAAGATCATGGAACAGATCCTCCTAAAAGACATGTTAAGACACATGAGGGATGAGCAGGTGATCTGAGACAGTCAGCATGGCTTCACCAAGAGAATGTCGTGCTTGATCAATCTGATGGCCTTCTATGATAGAGTGACAGCATTGGTGAACAAAGGGAAAACAAACTAATGTAATCTACCCGAACTTCTGCAAAGCCTCTGACGTGGTCCCCCATCACACTCATCTCTAAATTGAAAGGTGGACTATTCAGTGGATAAGGAATTGGTTGGAAGGTCACAGTCAGAGAGCTGTGGTCAGTGGCTCTTTGTCCAGGTGGAGGCTGGTGAGGAGTGGTGTCTGTCTTGGGACAGGTAAGCTATAACATTTCTATCAATGACATAGATGATGGGATTGAGTGCACCCTCAGCAAGTTTGCTAACGACACCAAACTGAGTAGTGCAGTTGACACAGCAGAAGGAAGGGATGCCATACAGTGGGACCTTGATAAACTTGAACAGTGGGCCCACGTAAACCTAATGAGGCTCAATAAAGCAGTGCAAAGTTTTGCACTTGCGTCAGAGGTATGTATACAGACTGGGAGAAGAACTCCTTGAGAGCAGCACTGCTGAGAAGGACTTAAAGGCACTTGTTGATGAAAAAAAAAACATGAGGCAGCAGTGTGCACTTACAGCCCAGAAGGCCAAAAGTATCCTGGGCTGCATCAGAAAAGGGGTTGCCAGCAGAGAAAGGGAAAGGATTGTCCCTCTCTACTCTGCCCCTGTCAAGCCCAATCTGGAGTACTGCATCCAGGTCTGGGGCCCCCAACATAGAAAGACGGAGAGCTTTAAGAGAGGACCCAGAGGAAGGCCATGAAGATGATCAGATGGCGCACCTCTCCTGTGAAGACAGGCTGAAGGAGCTGGGCTTGTTCATTCTGGAGAAGACTGCAGTGAAATCTCATTGTGGCCTTCCAATATTTAAATGGAGATTACAAACAGGAGGGAAATAAACATTTTACATGGGTAGATAGTGATAGGATAAGGGAAAATGGTTTTAAACTAAAGGAGGGAAGGTTTAGATTGGATGTCAAAATGTTTTTCACTGAGAGGGTGGTAAGGTGCTGGCACAGATTGCCCAGAGAGGTTGTGGATGTCTCTGGAGGTGTTCAAGGCCAAGCTGGATGGGGCCCTGAGCAGCCTGGTCTAGTACCAGATCTGGAGGTTGGCAACCCTGCATGTGACAGAGTAGTTGGAACTTGATGATCCTCAGGGTCCCTTCCAACCCAAGCCATTCTATCATTATATGATAGATGAGGAGAAAACTGGTTCATTTTAGATTAATACAGGATTCAAAGTGAGAAATTTTCCACTTGCTATTGCCTGAATTTTATTTTTAAGGCAAAACATACTAAATAAAAAGAAATATTCTCTTCCTGACCCATGAAACAGATGAAATTCACATAAAAATCAATGCAATTTTTTAAACATTATTTTTCATTTTGATTTAATGTGACATCAAGTTTATAAATGCCTTCCTGTGCTTGCATCCCAAACTAGGATACTGCTTCCAGTACTAGCAAAGGCATTGCAAACTTCATTACTCTGTCCTGCTTGTGCCACTCAAATTATGACCTGAAGAAAATATAGGCAAAAAAAAAAATCACTTTAGTCTTCAAAATCCATGGCCACCTCCCTGATCCTCCTAATAAATCCTCAATAAGTGAAAATTAGGACTCATATGAGAATGATATTTCTATATTGACACAATATCAAGACTGCCAACATTTCATATAAGCCATAAAGACTTTTGCCCTTACTTGACTTGCAGTGAATTTCAAAACATGATCTAGAGGTGAAAAACTCTGTATCATATTATCAGTCTCTTGAACCACACAGTCAGTCATTACTGTTTCTTTGTATTACTCATCTATAACCAAAAATATGTAGTTCATTTCCCCTTACAGATGAAAATAACAGGCTCTCTGCCCCAAAATGTCAGCAGTCTTGCTCAGTGATTAATTACAGGACTGAATGGATAAAATATATTTTGCTTCTAAGCTCAAAAGATCTGACATACTATATTGTATCACAGAAATATTCTTTCTGAAATTACAAATGACAAGGTTGTCATAGGTACTTGTCATTTAATTTAACACTGAATTGGGGTATTCAGAGATTCGACTGAATACTAGAATGGTTATTGCCTTTTCAAGCCTATTTCCACAGCATTATGCCCACAACGAATTAAGAAGAAGCCAATTATCTCAAAACAGCCTGAATTACTGTGTATTTTAAATATCCTCCTAGTAGAGGCTTGAATGCCTCTATTTGTTATGCTTCGGCAAAACTTTATAGTCATGAGATAATCTAAAGTTACATGGTAAAACCCTTACTTATGGCAGGGCCCAACACATCAGATACACTTCAAAGTTAGAACAATTTTTTCAGAGCTATGTTCATAGGGGTTTAAAAACTAGTCAATGGTGGAGACTCATCAACTTTCCTGTAAAACGTGCTCCAGTGACTGTTCTTACTATGACTTTTTTTCCCCTTATATTTGATCAGAATTTCCTCCTGGATATGGTATCTCTCCTTCCACTGTGCAAATCTAATAAGAGACTATCTTACAAGTATCTGTACTGAACGTATGAACCGATGCTGGTCCTACTCAAGTGAAGTATAGAACCTCCACTCACTTTTCCTGTGCAATACCAGGGCCAGTCACCTGTGTGACTGGTTGGATTCTTTGCTCACCTAATCAATTAAATTCTTTTATCCGTACGCGAGAATAATTTGGATATCACAGAGAAACTAAGATACAAAATCTTTTCCTGAAAAGTAAAAGAATTGTGGTTTGATTACTTATTACCAACTTACCAGATTGGTCCCCAGACTGAAAGGATTTACTTTCTATGTCCAAGATGCATGTAACGAACATACATACTGAAAAACATGACTTAAAATTATCTAGTCGTACAAGTTTCTATTTCAGATTAAGACCTCAACAAACACAGCAAGATTTTAACACCATCTAACCAATTGCTGTTGCAGTCCATCTCATTTGATCTATAACCATAAAACTATTCTGTGTTGAAGTTCTGCAAGAACTACTCAAACTCTGTTTGGATCCAACAGAGCTACCCTTCTGAATTTCAATGATTTTCAAAAATTCAATCAGTCTCAAAAATCTTGTAGGATCAGAATGCAGCAGATGAACTCCATCCTCCAATATTCTTAAAATAAATATTTCCAAAACCTACTGTTCTTATAGACAAGAAGGAGATCTACGTAATGTACAACTTTCAGTGGATTAATTTCCATTATTATCATTAAAACCTTAAATCCTTCACCTTGACACTGTGGAAGATATTCTTTATACTTCTATATGACAGTAGACCATCAATCACAGAGCAGCAAGGAACCATAGGAAAGTGGCCTGCTGTGGTGAATAAAGCCAAAACCAAAGAAACTGTAGCATGGCTTCTGTAGGAGATCACCAGTTCAGAACTTTGAGACAGCTCTGCAAGACCAGAGTTCGTGAAGTCCTGAATTCCCAACTTTGGGTGGCTGAACTGAAAGAAGTATGGCACACAGCTTTACAAGAAGGGAATTTCACTACTGAGGCTGAATTGCTGGTGTGTGGAGCAGTTAAACGTGCAGTGCTGATGCACTAAAAATGTGTTTTAATAACAAGCATCTTCCAACAATTGTGTAAAAACAGAAAACAAAGTGAAAAACATTTACTGCTAGTTGTTACTCTTTTATTCCTGTTGATGGAGATCCTGAAAAAAAGACCTAACACATACTTTGGATTTCAACTTACTAAGACGTAACTCAAGCAGTTGCCTGGACACAGCCTATTACTTCTAATGTTAACATTAAGGGCATTCACACACCTGCAAAACAAGCGTATCAGGCTCTTAGGCACAGCCACCAGCAACAGTTACATGATTTGGGAATGTTGTTTGAGTTATTTGAGCAAAACACCATTGTCCCATCAGTTTTCTCAGCAGGAAAGCATCCCACAAACAGCATACTGTTCAAGGCTAAAATACCAATTTCCCTCATCCCTGTTTGTGCAGTGCTTGCTCCCTCACACTGCCTCTGCCTTTACCAGTGGACAGATGCTTCATCTCCAGATCAATGGGCCAGTGATTCTTTTACCAACATAAAAAGATGCTACAATTTATCGGTTCAGAGATTTTACCTTCTCAATTTATCAAATCTCTTGAATCTGGGAGCTGTTAACTAACTGCTGTCAACTCTAATATACAAGCATAGACAGCCTAACTGTAAGATAGTGAAAAGGCATATTAATAGAAGTTAGTTTGCAGCTTTATAAATCATTTTCAAATGAGACGAAAATCTGTGCACTTCCTCACATAACTAAAATTCCACTATTTATAGTAAAAAATAGTGAAATGTTACATTTAGTCTAATTTAGACTAATTTACAGTCTCAGCTCCAAGGGTAAGGATTTGCCTGCATTGCTATAATTAATGGTAATTGCAATCACCATCATGAATATTCAGAGAAGAATCAGTTTGTTAAAACAACCAAGTGCAGTTGCCAGTGACTTGGTCAAAACACTGGTATAGAGAAGCTGTGTTTCCATGAGAATCATTTCCCCATGGGGTCTGTTGACACAAACTATTTGGAAAGTAACAGGTTAAATAGGGGATAGACTGCTCTGTGCCAACAGCTAGGCAGAACATAGACTGCTAAATCAGCATCTATACAATGAACTCAGCGCAGCAAAGAAAAAGGCATGAAATGAGATTTGCAAAGCAGTAAAGGGGACGGAGTACCTTCTGTTTGTCTTCCATTCACTATTCTGAAAATCTCATTCACGATCTCTGTTACTTATAGTTCTCTGTGTATGCTTATCTTTATGCTTCTAGGTAGCAAAAACTTGCACTTACTGTAAATGTTAAAACAAAATTATCCTGCAATAGTAGTTACTCAGAAACACATTTTCAAAGCAGCACGAAGGCTTCCACTGTGTGACACATATTAACATCAATTGGATTCACACAGCTAAATGTCTCTGCAATTCTTTGCCAATTTACCCCTTCCAGAATTTAATTTTTTTTTTTATTTGCTTTATTTTTTAAGCATTCTCCTGCTGCAGTTTTCTCTGGCACAGTGGCTACTCTAGCACAGACACCGACCCCAGCAGCTGCTTTGATTTTCTACTACAGAGGAGGCCAACGTCTGTGACTTCTGATGGCACTAGTGAGAATTATGGCTGCAATCCAAAGGACTCATATATCCACATGATATATTTTCCAGACGTATGCATAGCTCCTAATCATCTTTTTATGCATAAATCTGTCATTAAGATACGCACACACTTCTGAGTTATTAGCCTGACAACTTTGGAAATGGCATATCACAATGCTTCACTTTAAACAGTGACAGAGATCACAGGGTTTAAAAGCAGGGGGCACAACACTGTTCGTAGGCAAAATTCCCCCAGCTTCCAGAAGCAGAATAAACCTGCAGAGGTGTACAGAGACTGTTCAGGACAGCACGCTGTTAGCAGCTCTTGCAGCACTGGTGCCACCCAGCTGACCTCCTCTGTGATTATCTCCAGAATCCCACGTCACACACTGTGATGGGGATGCACACGGATGGGTGTGAAGAACGAGAGTATTGTCAAATGGCATGAGACTACATGCAGAACGATCATGGGGTTCAATATTGAGATGTATTTATTACGAAATAGAAAAGCTGTCAATCAGCAATACACGTTTTCATGAATCAAAACGCAATTGAAAACTATTTTCATTTGATGTCAAAATCGCTAACAGACAAACATCATTGAAAAGTACAAGCAAAGTCTTCTTGAAATTTATGCATGTAATTGTTAAGGGTCTGAGTATCTTACAGAGTGTCACACAGTAACTGTTGTTCTCCCCACCTTGTAATTCCTCATCTCAGCAGCACACAGTCATACACACCAGATAAAAGTCAGAGAGGAAGCTAGTTTCAATGAATGAAGAAGTTATAAAGACCGCAACACACTGCATATTGCTTTCAACCAAACCTTGAGTATATACGTATTTCCAGGAATTTGGCTTTTTTACTTCATGTCATTTTATATCAAAAAGAACCTACACAGTGTGCTACAGTATGCCTACATGGTATGGCTGACTGTCCGTATGCTATAGAAGGTGTTGCCAAGCATATTTTATAAGGTCCATCTTTCTCAGGTGATATCTGAAGATTAATCCTAAGGTTCAGGCAGAACTCCCCACAGATCCTTATCCGACATTAGAAAAATATGACTAAGGTAAACAATTTTAACATACATGCCCATCTCTCTTATTAAGAGTGGATAGTGATAGGACAAAGGGGAATGGTTTTAAACTGAGACAGGGAAGGTTTAGGTTAGATACTAGGAGGAAGTGTTTCACACAGAGGGCGGTGACACACTGGAACAGGTTGCCCAAGGAGGCTGTGGATGCCCCATCCCTGGAGGGTGGGGCCAGGCTGGATGTGGCTCTGGGCAGCCTCGTCTGGTGGTTGGCGACCCTGCACATAGCAGGGGGGTTGAAACTAGATGATCATTGTGGTCCTTTTCAACTCAGGCCATTCTATCATTCTATGATTCTAAAGTTTTTCCTCAAGTTGTGTAGGTCACCTGTACTCCCAAAACCTTCAGAATGAGCAGTAAAAGTGCTTTGGCTTTTGTAACATTGCTGCACACAGCCAGCATCACGCCTTTCCCCTTTCCATAACTGGATGCGAGGTAACACAGGTGTCACTTAATGACAGCAATGTCTGGGGATGTGGTTGTGCTTGCACACTTTATACTCGTGACCTCTGAGATGTTAGAAAAGCTCTAAAACCACCCGTGGTGACAACTTCGACAAGCATCCATTAAACGCTGCCACCACTGAGAGCACAGGAAGCACCTGAGCCCTAAGTTCACATCTACCAGATTACACCTTGCATCTAAAGCATGGCTCTTATCCTTAAATGAAAATGAAATAAAGTGAAAGCATTTTGCCACACAGACATTTATCAGTGCCTGAAAGATACAGATATGACAGCAGAACGTTATAAAGTAGATAAGTACAGTAGAAAAAGCTGCACATTAAAGTCATTTTTGGAAGTTGTTACATGATCTGATAGGTCTCTTATAAAACACAAATCCTTTCCTGAAAGATTTTATATGCATTTCTCTGCAGATTATGGTGGCTATTCACACTTTACTTCAATTTTTATAGCCTCCGAGTAATTCTCCAGAATAGTAAATACAGTTATTATAACCTTCATAACCGGTAGAGGGATATATCTGAAGAAAAAAGGTTTCTCTCTCCTCCCACACGCGTTGAAGTAAATCAGGAGTGATTCTCCTGCAGTCAATAGGAGCATCCGTAAAACTGATGCAGAACAAGAAAAAACAAGGACCGAATGGTAGAAGCACATCTCTCCTCACAGCACAAGCACAATGGCACGCCTGCCCTGCCTCTGGGTACCACCCAAGTGCCTACACCGCTCAGCTCCATCCCGTCCCTCGCACTGAGCACAATAGAGGTACAGCAGCCGGCACAGGCACAAAGCCCTGACACGAAGGAGGGTGGTCGAGCAAAATACTCGTCTGTGCCGGATTTAAGCAGAAGGCATCGCAAAGTGCTGCCAGAGATAGCTGGGGAAATCCAGAAACGATTCAGAGGGGAGGAAAGCGGCCAACGCAGCCCGCCGCTCTCCTCGCAGCCACACGCGCGGCACGGAGCTCCTCTTAGGAGGGAGCGTGTGGCAAAACGATGACTCCGAGTCACAAGAAAAATGTTTTTAAATCCTCTCGGGACTAAGGACGAACCGCCGAAGGCAGAGCATTATGTTATCGCCCGACTAACGAGCCGGGGGAAGGGTTATCGCTAATCGCGGCCGCTTCGCTCCCGTGACAACTCTGTTCTCCGAAACAAATACGCCAACTTCAGTAAACAAAGGGAGACGCGTCCTCCTCATCTCAATTACCCGCTCGGGAAAGGAACCCCGGCAAAGTGCAGGAGAGGTCGTGCCGGGGGCTCTCAGGGAGGTGAAAAAAGAGAGCAGCGGCGGACGGCCACGGTGTTCCCCCCGCCCCGCGCCCTCCGCCCGTACCGCGGCCGCTCCGGCCCCGCGCCGCAGAACTTGGGCCCCCCCAGCCGTGCCCGCACTCACCAGCTGCAGCGAGCAGAGGAAGATGAGCGTGCAGCGCCCCGTGCAGCAGCCCATGGTGGCGGAGCGCCGCGGCTGCTCCTCGGCTTCCCTCCGCGCTGCCGGGCGAAGCGGGGGCTCACCGCATCCGGACGGAGCGGCC
>JAOWBP010002052.1:50685221-50710237 GCA_028571105.1 Tragopan temminckii | reverse complement strand
TTCTCTCGGGGCGTCCCGCGGACACGCGGCTCCGAGCGGGGACGGAGCCCGAGAGAGGCGGCTGGGGGCCGCTTGTTGAGGGCGCGCGGGGAAAGTTCACGGGACTTGGGCGGCTGAAGCGGGCGGGGCGGAGCGTGTCCCACAGCCACCCGCCCGTGTGGCAGCCGAGGGAGCTCGGGGCTATTGTTCCGGGCGGGGGAGGCACTCCGACCCGTTCCTCGTCCCGGTGCGGCTGCCGGGGCGCAGAACCGCGCTGAGGGGAGAGGCTCGGGGCTCCTGGGGGCGCTGCGCTGCCTCCTGAGGCGCGTGGGTGAACGGGGCGGGGAGGGCGGCGGGCGCCGCTCAGAGAGCCGCTTCCCGTTCGGCGAGGGGCGGCTGGGGCCGGCTGACTTCGGCGGCTATCCGCCTTCAGTGGGCGCCGAGGGAGACGTAGGGAAGACCGTGTCCCAGTCGCTGAGACATTTTGGCCAAAGGAAAATAGGTAGAAATACGCGCGTTTTCCTTTAAAGGTGTTCTTTTTTTACAGATGGATAAAGTGTCACTGCCTCATTTTTCCTTTTTTTTTTTTTTTTTCCTCTCCAGCAAAGTACGGGTAAATCAGATGACTTCTCACAGGCATTCAGGCACTTAGAGAAAGTGCTTTCCTGCAGCCTGGTGCTAGCTGCTGCTCTGAGACACCAGCCTCTGCCAAGCAACGCAAAGCTTGCCCAGAGGAAAAGAGAATCTTTTGTGAGGCGTTTTAGCGAGGTGTCTAATGCCTCTATGAAATATGCAGTATTGTGTCCCTGCAAGAAGTAAAACCTTTAATTTATGCATTAAATGGTAGCGACAGTCCAATAATTACAAAATTACCCCAAAGTTCCATTGTGTCATGCTACATTTGGAAAGCTGCTTTTTGTGGGTTTTTAAGTCGGAAAGCGTTGTTATGGATCTGTATACCACACCAAAGGAACAAAAGAGAAACAGACAAGTAAGAACCAGGTTCTGCTCTGAATCTGACCGATTGTCTGTGTGAGGAGTGCAAATATACCCTGTGCTGTGCGATGCATGACAGCTGAATAAAATAACTTGAGTTCTGTATTTCTCTGAGATAAAATTCTTTACAAGGCTAAACTTAGTAAAGTTACATGATCTGGGAATGTATATTTTTGAAGGATGAAAGGGAGTAAATTGAAAAGGTGGTAGTTGCCAAGAGTACACTGTGCTAACCTGAACTGGAAGCAGTAGTGGATAACTGGCTTTCGATACAGAAGGGTTAGAGTAGGTGTCATCTCTCTGGTCTCTGCTGGAATAGGTAATGTGCTAGCTGATGTTTTTAGTTAAAAGAAATAAATAAATTACAAGAATTTTGAGGTGGGTGAGGAGCCAGGTGAAAGAAAGGAAACAACAAAGGATTTTACTTGTACTGACCACAGTCAGACACTTCTAGTATGTCAGTGGAATGAGGCCCATAACTCTTTTCCCTCTCTCTATCTCCATGTGTACTCTTCTGGGAAGTAGGTAAGCCTTTATCTGTCTTTCTTTCAAGAAAGCGCTAGGGTAGTGTCTGAATGGAAAACCATGCTTTTGTTAAGGAAGAGCTGTCTGAAGGCCTGGATAGGATGCACCTGGATAGGATGCACAAGCCACTCTTGACCTGTCCATGCTCTTGATTTAGTGGTCTGGAGAACTTTAAGAAACAATAAGCATTCAAACCGTCTTCAAGAATATGAAAGGCAGAAAATTTCTTTAAAAAAAAAAAAAAAAAAGAGAGAGAGAATAAGGAGTATTTTTGTATAGACAGTTTACCTGACCCATCTTCACAATTCCTAAAATTGAATTCCAGAGCTGTTAATTTTTGAAGCATGCAAAAATAAGTCAAAGAAGTGAAATCTAAAGAGCAGGGAAAAAAAGCAAAACCTTCTCCAGGCCACTCGCATCCTTGCCTATTCCTATAGGATGTAAAGCTCTACTTATCTTTTAATATTGCACTGTATGCCTTTTCCTCCTATCAAAACTGATCCTGAGATTAAAAAAAAAAAAAAAAGGCAATTTTCTGAAGCAGATGTTCTTGAGTATGAGGTTTCACAAACAAAAAACTGTTATCTAGTCAAGGAAGCATTAAAAAAGTTAATTAATGAGAGAATGCTGTAGAACATGACTTCCACATGAGCACAGGGATCTGAGTGTTAGGATGTAACTGCCATAACAGCTGAAAGCACTCAGTATTAACAGGATAAGGTGGGTTAAAGGGAGCTTAAAGTTAAGCATGATTACTAGAAGATATAGGATTCTTAGAATATATCAGAGAGTGCAGTGTAAAAGTAGTGTAACATACGAAGCAAAGAGGAAGGACCATATTTTATAGTATTGTCTATCCATGAATTGGGTAGAGAAGCCGAGAGTCAAACCACAGAAACTCATTTCCAGCTTCATAATGAAGACAGCCCTAATATAGCACTGTGCATGCCAACTAGGTAAAAAATGGTGTAAGCACTAAAAAGCCTTGTGGAGTAGCTTAATGCCTAACAAGATGCACTGTGTGGATGCAAATTTAGCATGTTTGAAAAGAAAGCTTGTACTCAAAAGCTTTATGATACGTTTATGTAGGCACAGCCGTACCCTGATATAATTGTGTGATTCCTTATGCTAAAGCTGTAATTGTAGACCTGCAGATCTGGTGCTTTTAATCTCACCGCATTCAAAGCAGAAAACCAAAGTTGTTCACTTTTATAGAATATCCTCACATACATCTACAAGAGGTATTACAACTATGTAGTAAAGACTTTATTACCTATAGGTTTATTCCTATTCCTATTCCTACTCCTAATTTGATGGGTTGTATTCTTCAGAATAAAACATACAGAAGTTTTCAAGAAGTAAAACCATCAGTAGAAGATCTTGCATCAAGAGAACAGAATAAAATTCATAATATTTGACTGCCCTCATAGCTCTGTAACTCTGGATACTTCTCATCTAAAAAACAATTCAATCACCTGTCTGTGTTGGAGCTTTCCTCAACTTGCATCAGATTGCTGTGATCATTGACCTAGACTTCAGAAGATGCACTTTGTTAACTACGTCAATTTGACAACAATAACCATCACAGAAAAAACACTTTCCTCATGGCAAAGTCTGACTTTGCCATCATTGATTGTGAATATTACTCAGAGGCAACTACTGATAAGAATAAATTAGAGTTTCAGTTTCTCCCTTAAATTTAGATGTGTGTGTTTACTTGATTTCATACACTGAGTGTTGCCCTACATACAAAGGTTAGGTAAGTACAGTCAGGGTCTGCAGAATTAGAGCTTAAGAACAGATTCCTCTTGGCTTCAGATTTCACCTTTAATTTTTATATATAATGCAAAAAGACAGGAAATTAGAAGCTTTGTAATTACTGTCTAAGCTTTTCCAGAATGACAGAGGATAGAGGGATCAAACTACACCTCCTTATAGCTATCAACAGGTCACACTTTTGGCAGGAGAATGTTGTAATTGCTTAGAATAACATTGCCCTGCATATTCCCCAAGCAGTCCTGAAATACCTCAAGCAAACTAGAAACCCCATGAAATTTAATATACCTTTAAAAACAAATGAGTGTTTCAAGATAATATCGGAGTTTTTTGTAAAACCTATTTTCAGTTTATCCTCCTGAAGACAGATATACAATGTAATGATTTAATTTTTCATTTTGATGTTAGCACCTGCTGCTGGGAAACCGTATTCTTCGTTAAAACGCAAGTACTTCATGGAATGGAAATGTATGTTCATTGTGAATGATGTTGGGTTGTTTTATGTTAACGATAATGTTTTAAATGATTGGGGGGAAGTGAGGGGAAGTGGAGACTCAGGACCAGAATAAAGGTTAAGATCTTTGCAAGTGTCTCTGCTATTAAATACAGGAACAAACAGCTGACAAGCAATAAGTCTTCTTTATTGCTATTTGCAGGTCATTAGGTGATTCAGTTTGAATGACGGAGTGTAAATAAACTTTGCTACAGTCCTCAGTTTTAACAGGGAAAAGCTTGAATGAAAATACAGTACCAAGCATTCTGTAAACAGCCATTGAAAGACGATTATTTACTCAAAGGATAAGGGATATTTACACAATAAATGAAGCCTTTTCTACCCTCAGAGTGTTTTCTTGTTTTATAAAAGATAAGTTTTGGTGAAACATTTCCTTAGAGGGGTGCAGAGTAGATACTTAGAATGTTTCTACTAACATTTCCACAACAAGAATAAACAGAAACTCCTACATCTATGGGGAGTGAGTATTTTTCCCCTCTGAAATCATGGACAGCTTATCAGGTATTCAACTGCCAATATGTGACAACATTTTCAGTGATGTGTTGTTTAAAAATCATTTTTTAAAACATCATTGTTTAAAAATATTTCAGCTATCTCACAGTGTAGTTATTTATGTGGGAAAGTATAGAGGATTTTCCTTCAAAAGACTAAGCTGATTTTATATTATCTGAAATGAAGTACAGAATGGGTAGCTTTCCATCACTTATTGAGGCTCTCGCAATGGATTTTTTAAAGATGGCACTGATAGCAGCTGTGTTATTCACAACCAAAGGGGGTCTGAAATATTCTTGTGACGCTTGCTGCTCTCATGCTCTGCTCGGCTTTTGTGACTTGTTGAATAAGATTTTGGATCTGGCCATCAGTGATAAGCCCTCACAGGTCACAGCACAGGTTTTGCCACAGTGGAAAATATGGGCAATATCTCCTGTTCTGGATACGCTCTCAACTCCTACTGAAATCAGTGGGAACTAGGGCAAGCAGTGAGCATGTGATTGAGGCCTGAAGAGGACTTGTGGGCTGAGATGACAGGTTGTTCCACCTGACTGTTCTTAAAGTTTCTGCTCTAAGCTTCAGTAGAGGCAATATTTTTCTCTGAGTAATTCACGCCCATTTTCTGGCTATTTTCAGACTTTAAATGTCAGCTTTTCATAGAAAAGGCAAAACTGACTTGTCCGCTTGATACCAAATAACAAAATTGACCTAAATTACAGTTATTATATTTGTAGTTTAAAACACATTCTTTTGTTATGTCTACAAAGCTGAAATATTTTAACTCGAGTTTTCTTTTTGCGCAATGTGAAAGGTTACCTTTTGGATAAAACCTGTTAATAGCATCCATCCAAGGGATAAATTTTGGTTTGGGCAAACTGTAAACTCCCTGATTTTTTGTCTCTGGACTCAGTTGTATCCTTCAGAAGAAGGCTTACAGAATGACATCTGCATCTGTTGCAAACTACCCTAACTCCATCACTTTCTGGTGAAATGCAGTGATACACACAAGTGACTACCTAAAGCTGCTTTACCACTGCACAAACATTTGGATGGTAAACATAGAATTACATAAATTAAGGTAGGAAAAGACCGCTAAGGTCATATAATCCAACCATCAACCGATCCCCACCGTGCTCATTAACCATGTCCCTCAGTGCCACATCTACACATTTCTCCAGGGATGGTGACTCCACCACCTCTCTGGGCAGCCTGTTGCAATGCGCTACTAGTCTCACATCTCATGTATTTTACTGCAAAGCAATCAGACTAAATTCTGAGAGCAGTGAATTCCTACTTATATAACTTAATTAGTGTTTTCCTTTTTTTTTCCAAAAGTATTTTTTCTATGTTAATTTTTTTCCTGTTAGTGAGCTCATAGTATAAACAATAACTTCCAGGAAGCAATTGTCTTGTCTTTCAATTTCTCTTCAAACAGAGCAAATTTCTGTTTGCTAAATCAACCTGATTTACTAATTAACATCTGGATCTTATGTGCACGCTATGCACACACACAATAATTCCACAATTATATTATATTAGCTATTTAAGAGCTCATCTAATTGTACTCTATACATAATCCTTGAAAATGAGATTTGCATAAAGTAATTTAAAATAGTCAGGCAAACTAGAAGTATATAATTATGTGTCGCTCTGAAATAAATACATTTTCAATTTTCAATTTCCATAACTGACTTCATTGGAACACAATTTAGACTGTGAATATCTGAATACATAACAAAATGACAGTATTCTACTGTCCTGTATGTGCTTACATGGAATTTACAGACAGAATCTGCTTTGTTACACTTACTGGATTACCTGTGGGAAGAGCAAACCTTGATAACATTGAAATGATCTTTGTGTAGGAGCTGTGGGAGAGGAGGAAGGTGAGAAGCACTCTCCATTTTAGCCTCCTAAACAACTAACTTATAAGATGTTCCTGTCAATCACAGAATCACAGAATGGCCCAGGTTGGAAGAGACCTCAAGGATCACGAATCTCCAAGTCCCCTGCCATATGCAGAGCCACCAACCTCCACATTTATTACTAGACCAGGCTGCCCAGGTCCCCATCCAACCTGGCCTTGAACACCTCCAGGGATGGGGCATAAAGATTTCTACAACTTCCAGAGTGGAGAATGTAGGCTCCTAAGTTTTTTAAATTTGAACTAAATGTTATGCTAGTAGTCATATGAAGTCTACAATGCAGATATCCCCCTAATCTCCAAAGTGAACTTTTTTGGACTTGCCATTAGTCTGAGACTAGTTTATGACATTATTCGTAGAGATTTTAATAATCCTTCACAGTTCAGAATTTATGAATTTACATGATAGAATATTCCACGTATAGTGAGGTAAATACACTTCTTTGTTTTCTCTGTTAATTTCCCGCATGTTGTAAATAGTAATGCTTTCATAGTCTTGGAATTGCCAGTCGGTATACACACTGTTCTGTGTCCATATTACTAGCAACATATATTATCATGTATGACGATTTTATCATGTTTGCTGATAACTGTTGTATATGTCCAACTCAGGGAGTCTAGTGACTGCACAGGAATCTTTGCATGAAGAAAAATAAATAGGATCCTTTCCACAATAATGTAGAGCTGTTAAATGTGTAAGGATAAGCATCACAGATCAGGAGGCTGAATCTGTTCCAGAAGCTGATAGCATGCACTCTGACTGTTAAACATAATCAGCCATATTATATACTGACCTAGAAGGTTGTACTGATGAATTTTCTACTTGGATGACCAATACTGTCTGAGTAGTTGAGTAACAGCTAATTATTTTAATACTAATAACAGTCATATATTTTTGCATTTGTTTGATGTTCCTGAAAATTACAGAGCTATGCTTAAATATGTTGTTCAAATTTTTATTATCACATTGAGCTCTTTACTTGGAGGCTCTTAAAGAAAAAAAAAACCTCAGTCCCATCATTCAAAGATGAATATATCAGATAGTACATTGATGATTACTTTATGCTGGGAATTAGAAGGACTCCAGCCAACAAAAGAATAAGATTCTAGAGCACTTTTCCCCAAGAGCTATCAGGAAAAGAAATTCAAGTCAATTAGTTTTGAAATGACATTGATAAATTAATGAAAGGAACCGGATGATGCATAGACATTTGAAGTACCAGAACTCAACAGAACACCAGGTAATCCCTTTGAATTATGGAAAGCTGTCAGAAATTCTAACATTAAGACAGCATCACGAGTGAATGGAAGGAAAGGTATCAGACAGAAATCCATTATGTCACCAGGAGTGATTTTATAAAAAGTCTGGACAGTATGGAAGACTCTAGGTATCCTGTTCTAAGTTAGATGTCTCAGAATGGGAGATGTTCAGAAGGAAATGAAAGCAACCTCTGGAAATTTATTTGAGTGTCACCATGAACAAATAAGAAAATATGGATAGCTCAGACTTGAGAAAAATGGCCAGAGTGAGCAATTCAGGAGCAGTGCATAAACTCCAATATCGTTCCCTAAAGAACTCACTGAATAACACTGAATAATAGGCCAACACATAAAAATCAGACTGTTCACAGATAAATTTCAATAGTAAAAAGAAGCAAAACAAATAGAGAAAAGGCTAAGTTCCCAGAGAAAAGAGTAAATACTTTATTGCAAATAACCTTTCCACCTCTAATGAAGAGAGTTTGCTCTAGCAGCAGACAGAATAGGGCTGTGATGATAGATAATATCTTCATCATTTACGGCTGTGAGGTCATTCTCTTCAATAGCTGATTTTTACCCACCACTAAAATGAGAATGCTATCTTCAAGTCATTTAAGATTACATGAAATGTAAAGCCCAAATAAAAGCTAGGTCATGCAGAGAGGACAGGACCAAGCCATCAGCTGAGGGGTCTCCTGTTGAGTCCTGGGCAGCAGGGGAGGAACACAGCGAGCCCCCCTGCTCCCATCACTGCTGCAGCTGCAGCTCTGCCTCAGCTCTTAAGTGTAATTCCAATTTGACAGCTTGCATGGGTGTGAATACATTTAAGTAAAAAAGAATCCCTGCCAACCTTAGATGAATTAAACAACTGTGACACACACTGGGCCAGATTCTCTAATGTACCACACCAATTTACAGTGTTGTGACTGTTAACCAGAGTCCCAGTTCATTTTTAATGTCGTGGTTAACAAAGCTGTATACAGATACAGATTGCTGTAGATGTTAAATTTTGTTTGAGGTCACTGTTTGCAATGGATTTTCACATAATGTTTTGAAATTGGTAATCTGAAATGAGGGTAGTGTTTGCAATTGAGGGCATGTTTGCATTTGTAGTGTCAGATTCCACTGTTTTTGTTTAAGAGAGTTTTCTGGTATGTCCTGATATATTTATATAAAACTTCAAGGCAGAGACTGTGATTTTCTAACTAATCCTTTTGGCTCTCAGTTAAAGTCTCAGTTCTTCCATAGTAAACAGAAAAACTTACTTTCATTAAAAAAAAAACAGAATTATAGAATGGCCTGGGTTGAAAAGGACCACAATGATCATCCAGTTTCAACCCCCCTGCTATGTGCAGGGTCACCAACCACCAGACCAGGCTGCGCAGAGCCACATCCAGCCTGGCCTTGAATGCCTCCAGGGATGGGGCACCCACAACCTCCTTGGGCAATCAGTTCCAATCTGTCACCATCCTTTAAGTGAAAAACTTCCTCCTGATATCTAACCCAAGCCTCCCCTGTCTCAGTTTAAAACCATTCCCCCTTGTCCTATCACTATCCACCCTCGTAAACAGTCGTTCCCCTTCCTTTTTATATGCTCCCTTCAAGTACTGGAAGGCCACAGTGAGCTCTCCTCAGAGCCTTTTCTTCTCCAAGTGAAGGCTTGTACCGTTGTCTTAGCTCACGATTCTACGTTTTTATCCATTTGCCTGTGGAAGGGGAAAAAACGGGTTAAACCTCTGCAATAAATAACAATTTGTATAATGCTTCTGCCAAAGCCCGCAGAATCAGAAATATCTGTGTCTGTCACTTGTTTGCCGAATCAAATATTTCAGAGGAAAGGTAATACGTTTGGCTTATATTTTCAAATGTCACTATTCAATAGAAAATGTCATCTTTTCAGCAGGAACATGGAACTTAACAATATCATAATGAAACTGCAGTGAACTTCTGGCTATGAATTTGACCTACCTGTGGTTCATTCTTCACTCCTCCAAAGGAATTCTTTAGCCCTAAGGAACAGAAAGGTTATTTGAGCCAGGCTGGGATGCAGAGTGACTCATCGCAGGCAGCGCCACTGCTCTTTGGTTGAGGGAACGAACCCTTGTGGTCCCAGTGGCATAGCAAATAGTAAAATCTGAAAAAAAAATGTACAGTTTGAGATGAAATGATAGCTGTTCCGTAAACATGGTGCTAGGTTTGATCAGCTATTTTCTGGCAGATGAAGAAGAATTGTTAAGAAGGTATGAGAGAAGCAGCTGTGTTAAAAATGGCATCTTTTCATTCAACAACTTCTGCTCCTCCGGGTGAAGGACTATGCTCATTAGCCTTTCTGGCCTGGGTGGGATTTTGAAGCAAAGTGCCTAAAGTTCTGGCTGGTAGAATTGTGTAGCTTTTTATCTTGTCTGCACATCCACCTTCTTCCTCACTCCAGTAAAACCATATGCTTTTTACCATCTCCGGGAGCCAAAACAAAGGAGTGATGCTTGCATTTTGTGAGTATGCACTTTCCAGGAAATCAGCATCGCTGTATATGCAAAAAAACGTTCTCTGAATATATAAAGAGGATCACACTGTGTTTATTCACTTGAAAGACAGTCCCATGAAAAGTGTATTTTGTGTGTTAGGTACTATCAATAAACCTGTTTCAGTTGTTGAGCATTGATATGATCTTCGTACTCCAGCTTAAACTTTACATGCAAAAGGCTGATAAAAACACTTTTAAATGAATGCTTTTTAAAAAGACCTCAAGTGAGAGGTTTGAGAGATGAGGAGCACTAAGAAGAGAATAATAGTGCCATTTTAAGGAGATTTGAGAACACAATCACATTTATACCCCATCTTTATGAAGTGTAAGCCAAGAATAGCAGCCTTGTTCTTTGTCTGCCTCTAAACACAAACCACTGCTCTTCCAGAACTGTTTTCTTCTTCTGGCTGACAGAAGCATTCTCATAGCTGAACAGCAAACTAATTTGAATTAATCTAGATTAAAACTAATCATTACTGTTTTTTTCTCTCAAGTTAACTTTGAAGTAGACTTGTTCTCCCATTTAGTTCATTGCTTGGCGATGCTGGCAGCAGGCAGGGAGCAACAGAGGGACAAGAGCAAACATTTGGGAACAGGGAGAGGGCAGGGCTGTTCTTTCTGGCAGCAGCACTGAACTGCTCACAGAATTGCAGTGTTAAAACATCCCATCCCAACTGTGTTGGGTTATTTCTGCTTATGCTAACACAACCAAAGCAGATCAAGCTGCACTGAGTGGGAGGCTGAGACAAGGCAATCAAAAACCGCAGTTCCAGGGACTGGAGTGTTCATTAGTAGTGAGGTCTTGAGTAGTAAATAGAGAATTTAAAAGCCAATGGTGGTGCAGTCAGTAGCACAGCTTTTGTGAAGGGCTGTGGAGACCAAACCCAGATTTGTGCTGCAGCTGGCTAGCACGGCACTGCGACACAAAGCAGCTCTAAAGCCGGGGTAGCCAATTAATGCAGAGAATCGGCACAGCATGTCTTATGCCACTACTCTCCTGGCAGCTGGTATTTGTCTCCCACAGTCAGCTCATGCCTGATCTGTGACTGTCTCAACTGTCCTAAGGGCTCTTATTTGTTGGTACAATCACAATTCGGTATATCTCATTTAAAATTGCCATAAGTACAGAGTGTGTGTGAGTGCTTGCACCTCCAGGCTGCTCTGGCTCTCTGCTCAAGCTGTGCACTGTTTGCTGCGTGATTTTTCCTGTTTCCAATATGTCCCCTAACAAAGGAACGTAAGAAAAACAAATACTTAAAAGTAAAAAGTAAAAAAAAAAAAAATCCTCTTGTTTATGTATACTGTAGTGCTTGCTCAGTGATATCTTAAAATACATATTTGATGGAAATGAAAAATGGTGTGTGATTTGGAATACGCCAAGTGCTTGATAGCTACATGGATAATGTTACAGTGTGCAGAACGCCCATGTCCTAGGGCTCTCTTGGCAGGGCAGGGCGCATACCTTGATGTAGAGGAATTGAAAGAACAGAATAATGCTGTCTTTTTCCGTGAACATACAATACCAATCACATGATGCAAAAGTCATCATTATGTGACAGATGCTTTTTCAGCCAAGAAGATGGGAACTGCACAACTGACATTTCTTGCATGGCCACTCATGGGATGAGATCTGCAGTGCCCTGGTGGGAAGCCCAGTGCATGGATGAGAGCAACGCTGCTGTGGTGACCTGAGAGAAGAGTCATGGGGCTGCGAGAGGTGTGAGCTCTGGGATTCACCACCAAACTCCCCAGATGCTGCCCTGAGTGCAGCCTGCTCACACCAGTGGGTTTTCAGGAAAAGGAGGAGACTTGAGACTGGTGAGCTGTTCCCTCTCCTTCTGCAGCACCAGGGAACAGTGAGAATTTATAACACAGGATGACTTGAGTATTTTAATTACCCTTGCATTCATTTAGGTCTCTGATGTTAAGAGAAGGATATTTCTTGTAACTGGAAGCACCTAAATACTCTGATCTGCAGACCACAAAGACGCAGTGCATCCCTGACTGCAGAGTTGAGCAGCAGTCTTTACACCTGAAAATTTGTTACTGAACTCACATTCTGTAAAAAAAAAAAAAAATTACAGAAGAGACATGTCCTATATGTGCTTGCTCATACTGATGGTGATTCTGGGTTCATGAAACACACAGAAAGCTCGAGGTGCTCTTGATGTAATTTCCATGCTGGAGGGAACAGTGAAAGTGAAAAACCTTTGCACATCCCCTCTCACAGCCACAGAATCAAATTATGCACTCAAGAAGAAATATGTGCAGTTTCCTTTGCTCATACAACTTTTAATCATATCTGTGCACATGAGAAGACTTTGAAAATATTCCAAACTTTTAACTTTGGATTTCCTCAACTCTATTTGCAGGAAATAAATTTTTAAGGCTACAGACCCACATTTCTCCAGAAATTCTTTACAGTTAAGATTTACCAATGTCTTTGTCTAGTATTCTTTTTACACATTTCTATTCGTTCAGCTTTCCTACTCATCTGTCAGAAACAATTAAATCACTGGATTTTTCATTGTTTGAAATAACTGGTTGCATTACCATCTGGAAACAATACATTTTAAGTGCATAATTACGGATGTTTGAAATCCCAGGAACCCAACTTTATATGCACAGGACCAGGAGGCAGCATGCTCAGAAATGTATTGTCAGCTGTGTGACAAACAGCGAAGAGGGAAGGAAGAACAATTCCCAACTTCTCTGCTGCCTTTCCTCCAGCAACCTGAGAAAGCTAACATCAGGTTTGCCTGCAGAGCAAATGAGAACATTTTAGATTGCTCTTTTTTGTGTCAAATTTTGGTAATTGCAGTGGGACGAGGGGGTCCCAGTGGCTGTGGCTTCTCAAGTCTTTGTCCTTCGTCAAGTGCAATTCCTCTAGGAGGATGGAAAATCAACTTAGTGATCATTTCCAGGAAGTGCAAAGAAGTGAAGCACACTGTCTGGTAGAACTGCTGAGCATAACTATTTGCTGCACGTAACTTCCCAGTGGAAGGTGGTTTGAGATTCTGAAACAGAAGTTGAATTTTTACAAAACTACAACTTAAAGATATGAAAGTCAGCTCCTCACTAAAACATTGGCTGTTAGTTAATCTCAACTAGTCCAGATGGCTGAATCCATCCTCTTTACTGCTCCTTTTTTTTTACATATGACTTCTTCCATGATATCATGATACATTCACTCATCACAATGCATCCTAACTGAAAGGAATCAGGCCCTGCAACTTCTCTGCAGGCTGCAGGCCCAGACCAGAGGAATAACACCAGAGTGTATACGTCCCTTACACTGACTGACAAAACATGTATCTAGCAACTAAAAAGAATAAAAAAATAAAAAAAGGTAAAAATCCTGCATACAGACCCAAACATTCCATCAGATGTAAACTCTGTCACTGATTTCATAATTTTTGCATTCCCACTTGCCCATAATCTTTGTACTTTTTTTTTTTTTTTTTTTTTTTTTTAAGTATCACTGTATACTAAAAGACTTGTAGCTCCCAGCCCTTACCACTTCTGGCTCCCAGTATCCATACCATTCATCTCAGGACTTCTCACCTGGCTGACCTGAGAACACAAGGGACAGCTGCTCAAACTAATTATGAACTCCTTGAGATCTCTCTGGCTGCAGTACGCTGAATTTGTAGTCTCCCTAGGAGATGCAGTCAGCTCAGAAGCACAGGGAGAAAAAATCCACAGGAAATGGATTGGAAACTGCACAGAGTGGTTGAGAGTAACATTTTACAAAGGAAAAAAGGGAGGTGATACATTCTGCAAATCAGACTTCCTCTAGTGGCAGCCACAGTAGACCAAGCCCTTAGTTGGATGTGCAGCCTGACCCAACCATACAGTCTGTGTGCCATTTAAGAGATGGCAGGGAAAGAAAGTTATTTTTTATTTGCATTTCAGTTGTGTATTACAAAACTCTCAGGCAGTTTCAAGACCCAGCATGCTAGGTATTGACCATACTTACATCTAAAACCACTTCTAACCTCAATTTTTTTGCTATTTTTTGCTACAAGCACGCTCATATACTCACAAGTATCTGTCACTTAGCAAGTTGACCTGTTAAGGGGTGGCCGTTTTCTGGAGGCTCCATAAAAGAAATAACTCTTAGGGTGGCTGTAACTTAGAATAACAAAGTGACCTCATAGGTATTAGCCAGAGAGGGTTCCTGCCACTTCTTCACACAGACAAAACAACAGTGATTAAAGGAGAAAAAAGGTATTTTATCAGTTAGTAACCATCAAAATGCAAATGTACAAATGTCCTTGAATGGTCAAAGTACATATTTAAGAGATTCCAAATCCTACTTTTCTGTGTTTGGAGGGACAGTGAAGATCAGTGAGGAAACATTATCCTTTAGGCTTCAGGAGTTTCTTTCCTATACTCTTCAGAGTTGACGTACAATTGCCTCTTTACTTCTAAATATGAAAAGAAGTAAATCAGATCTTAATTAATGCATCTGATTATCATTTTTTTTTGTAATGGAATCGGTACAAGTTGGCTAAGGAGAAATGCTCAAACCTCTGACCTTCACACCAGTAAACGCCTGCTTGATTAAAAGAGCCTTTCTTTAATCAACAAATTAAAATCCATGTGACTAAGTTTATCCCCATTAAATTTATTTTTCCATTGCCAAATCTGTTTCAAAACAATACATCATGTCTTTTCTATGCATTTTTGTAATATATATGTTATTTTTCTTTGAACTACAGTCCAAAATGCACATGTAAAAATCAATGTATAAAACTTACTAAAAATGCACAAGTGCTATAGCACTTCATACAGTCCCCCCACATCTCAGTTTGGCACGACCTGCAGTCACATACAGCCATGTCGAACTGTGCAAGGGGAGGACAGTTAATTGAGGAATAATGTAAGACTTGGCAAGAGGATCTTGACATAGCTAATGGAAAGACACTAACACACAGCATCAAAAAATAATGTAGTTCCAACCATCTGAAAATAAGAAATTTCTACTCCAAGAAGGCACAGCACTGTACACTCCTAAGCACCTTGTGGAAGAACTAATGGGCTGTACACTCCTGTGCACTGAGGAAGAGCATTTCCAACTCCTCAGGACTCCATATGTTATACTGCATGATGACTGATGCCCTGCACTGCACTAAGCCTTGTGAAGATACTGCTGAAAACTGTGTACACTGACAGATATTTTAAAATATTTGTTAACATGTCACACATTTTCTTAAATGAACATGAAGAAAATCAAGCATTTCTGATGTGGGATAAATGGTCAAACTGGATAAACATTTCTTTTCTTCTTTGAATTAAATAAACAGCACTTATTGGCTTATAATACACTAGCTGAGATACACACAGTAAAGAATGTGATTAAATAGCTTTTCATTTGGTGCATTGTTTATGTATTCAGCCCTGATGATAATGTTCCCAAAGACAATCAATCATTGATTTTAATTTACTTTATTGTGTTATAGAAAAGAGTGAATTAAATGTAGAATTTGCTCAGCCTTTCTCCTGCATTCTGTAATAATCCAGATGGAGCATATACATTTCTATTTAGCGGCACTAGCATGATTAAGAAATAAGATTTAATGAGCAGTGCATTTTTAAGGCTCATTAATAAAAGTTAGAGATAGAAAAAGATCTATTGGTCATCACATTTCCTTCTTCATTGTGTTTGCAGGTCTACTATATGCTTAATGATGATGTATTATCCATGTATATAGACCTGCTTGTGTGAGAGGGACCACAACTGAGGAACACTGACTAACTCTAAACTTAGCGAGATCTTTCTATCCCTAAATGGCACAGTCTGAGATGTAGAAGTTCCTGTGCATGGCACAGACAGGGTCTGGAGCAGATGGATGAAGGGAGTTGATAGCTGAGGAGAGCAAGGCAGGAATAACTCATGGTAGAAGTGGGTTTGACGGAAGGAAGAAATATATATGAAAGAGGAAAAAGATAATGCTGCGACAAGAAATAGAAGAGTGGCTTCAAAACAAAGAGATATACAACAGGAAGCTCAGAGAGAAAAACCAAAGGGTCTGGAGAGGGTGTTATACTGACTCAACTGCATTATTAATTTGTTGCCCTGCAAGGATGATAAATAACACCCAGCTTTAGACTTGGATATTTCCTAGGTAGAAATGGACAACTGCTACACTGCAGCTGTGATGCAGAGAGGGACATGGCCTGGGAGTGCATTTTGAAACAAAACCAACCAAAAAACTAATAGATGTTCTGTCTCTTAAAAATAGTACTTAATATGCTGGAGAAGGGGATATTCCAGAGAACCTTGCACATATAGTCTGATCTCAAAGGGCAAAAAAATAAGCTCTGTAGATACTCCATCTCTCTTCCCTTCTTAAGACAAAAAGTCATAGCCAGAAACACCATGCAGTAGCATAATGTATAGTGAAGGGTAACACAAAACGTACAAGCAGCAGAAAGGAAGGAAAGGCTGTAAACTGCACCTAGATTGTACCATATGTTTCCATTCTTAATGATTAAATGAATTCAGGTTATCTGTTTTACACACTTCCATCTTTACCCCCAGCATATGTACTGCCAAGCCATTAAAGTGTCCATCACTTTTGTCCTTTTAAGCTCAGAGTGATTCTTGTCCTGTTTAAGAGAGTGTTGAATAACGATGGATAACAATGACAATATCATTTTTATAGCAATGAAAATGGAGTATTCAAAGTAGAAAGGCTTTTTTTTTTATTTTAATATCGCATATAGCTTTCTATATAACTGCAAGTTCTCTCCACTTGCTATATTTCAATAAACTTGATCCCACTACCTCCTCTTAAATATAAATAAACCCGCTTACTTCTACAGTTGCTATTTTTTACAGTGCTTCCCTCTGGCACAGTCACGAGGGGTATCGCTGCTCAGAATGGTTTGCCTCTGGCCACTGCACCTGGAAACACAGCAGCCCAGAACCACAGGCCCATAGCACTGAGGATGTTGATGTTTGATTGCACTGCTTTACAATTTACACTTTACATTGCCTCCCATGTAAATTGTACATGATTAAATTATGAGTGTAAAAGTTGTATTAAATTGTTATTTTCCTATTGAAGGAATCAGACAGTTTCTCTACTGCCAAACTTGAACCTCCACCAGCAATCCATGCCTGGATTTACATTTTTAATTTAAAAAACATAGCTTTATCTTCGCTGCAATTTCTGCCATCAGTACTCAGCTGCCTCATCAGCAAAATACCATAAGATGGCCATTTTAAATTTGTAACAGGAGCATAACCACACTGGGTCCTATTCAACTCTCTAAGCACCTTTGGAGCACCCCAAACTGATGGCACAGCTTCTGACTCAATGGGCACATTGCTTCCTAAAGGCTTCTCTTAATTGCTCTGTGATCCAAGGGATGGAACATTTCCCCTACTAGGACAGCACTGAGACAGTCAGGCAGAGATGACAGCGGTCTTCCAGTACCTAAAGGGGGCTATGAGAAAGAAGGGGACCGACTCTTTAGCAGGGTCTGTTGTAATAGAACAAGGGGAAATGGTTCCAAACTAAAAGAGAAGAGATTTAGATTGGATATGAAAGGAAGAAGTTTTTTATAATAAGGGTGATGAGGTACTGGCCCAGAAAGGCGGTGGACACCCCACCCCTGGAGACATTTAAGGTCAGGCTGGACTGGGCTCTGAGCAACCTGATGTAGCTGTAGGTGTATCTGTTCACTGCATGGGTGTTGGACTAGATGGTCTTTAAGGGTGCCTTGCAACTCAAAGAGTTCTATGTTCCTCTGTTACAGCATACTAATCCATTTCACTGGGAGTGAGTGAAATATCACACAGATGTCCTGGAATTGCCCAGAAATGCTGGGTATGGCAGCAGCCATGCCATGGTGGGCACCAGCAGTTGTTGTATCGTACCTCCTGAAATCACAAAACCCTGATAGACAGTCCTTAGTTTATTGCAGTAGTACCAAGAGGCCTCAGTCACATATTGGAGGTCCCCAGTGACCACAACGGGTGATACACAAACACGTTTAATTAAAAGTTGTCAGAACGTGTGTGGGCAAAGAAGGGGGAATTCGTTCACTTACAGTTCTTAAATCTGCCAAGCCACCTTCAGACAGAAACTGAGTCAACACAGGGCAGTAACTGAGAACCAAACAATACTTCCTGATAAAAATAAGTGCTTTCTCTAATACATGAAGTAGGGAAAATGTCTGTATTCATTAATTTGACACGGTGATCCAAGATCCATGAATTCAATCATTCAAAACACTTTTGCACGATCCCTGAAAAATTGTGTTTATATAGATCTTTAACAGACTAACATTTTTAATCTTTGCTTAATTAGGTTCTTATCTCCTCTCCATTGCAAAGTAGCTTTAGTAGCAGGAAAATGTGTTTTAATCTAGCGTTCTCTATTTTTTATTCTCATTCTTTATTTTTTTTCATCTGTTTTCAACAGCTTCCTTAAAAACTAGTTATTTACTGATTCAATTCCCGTTCCCCTTTGCACGTGCAGCATCTTGAGTAATGGCTCATCGTTTCCTTGTGGGCAGGTAACAAAGTCCTTCCATAGATTATGAGAGCAATGAAAATCCTGACGAGCTGCAGTAACCATGTGATAGTTATTGTCCCGTGTTTGGTGGTAGAATTTCAGCACATCCTGGCTCAGAAACTGGCAGCTAACTGGAACATTCTTCCCTTTTAGGTACGTGTATGAGTATTTAACTAGCAAAAACAATGTGTTGATGGGATCTGATCTCAAACAGCAAGGAGAATCATTTCATATTTCGATGCACTGCTACCTCACAGAAATAAAAAGAATAAAAAAAGAAAATAGAAGAATGAAAAAAAAAAAAAAAGAGAAAAGTGCAAAAAAGAGAAACCAAATCACTCTGTACTTTTGGATATAGCACTGTAGTGGGAATGTAGAAGAATTCAATAGACAGAACAGGTTTTCTCGTTGCTGGTAGCAGCACTGAGTCATAAAAATGTTAGTTTATTGGTTTCACCATTGCCAATTTAGAGAGCTGGTAGAATGTGCAATACATAATTCTTTGTACTTTTCAAGGTGAATTGAAAAATGAGAGTGAAGAGAAATGGGAGAAGAAGCAGGAAGGAGAAATGTTACAGCCCCTGGCGAAGCTGCTGTGACAGAAAAGTATGTATGTGGTGCTCTAACTTACTGTCCTACCTCATAAGCAGGCCTTCATTCCTACTCTCCTTGCATATTCTTTGTAGTTATTACTTCGTTACAAGTGGAGGAAATGATACCAGAAGTTGCAAATGCCCCCTGCCATAGTCCCTGCTATGATAAATTATTTATGTCATTATTTAGCCTACAACAGTAGCTAACAGTATCAGCCATAAATCAGGACCCTACTGTGCTAGCTGCTGTACAGACACACAATAAAAGTAAATCCCTCTCCCAGTGTGTTTGCACTTCAGGTAAAATACCGAACGCTTGTTGCTGGGTTGCAAACCAAGTACAAATTCTGAGCAGTCCAGGAATAGGAATCTGCTTTCACGTCATTTGTGTGGCATCATTGAGGTGCAAAGTGCACACCTAAATAACAGCACGTTTGCATCGCGTGTTTTGTCATCAATGGGAAACTGAGAAAGAAGCTCGGGCATCTGACACAGCGTAGCAGACTGTCCCAGCACCATTTGACAGAGATGTCATAAATCCTGTTCAGTGTCTGCTAAAACCTTCCTTCCTTCCTTCCTCTTCTCCTGACCCCTCAAGGGCCCAAAATGATGAGTAGGGTTAGAGTTTGGTAAAGGAGACCACAAAGAGTAAGATGGTGTTGAGTTGACATCACTCCCAAACAAGGAAAATAAAAAATAACAAACTCCGACAGATTAAAGGTTAAAAAACCCTGTAAGGCAGGACAATATAAGTCTGAGAAAACTGTCCAGAAACTTTAATACTAAATCTTGTCCAAATACACAAGGAAGAGGAAGCTGACAAGACAGTTTGCATGGCTGAGAGGTGAAGGCACACCAACAGAGTACAGAAAGAGAAGGAGATGGCAGAAAAAAAATGATTTTGCATCCATTGTTGGCATGTAGGACTCTGCAATATGCACGAACTCAGGCCCACAGTAGAGCATGGTAGCAGCAGCATCACAGCATTGTCTCAAATTGAAGTGTCAGTAGAAAAAGTTTTGGCGAGAGTGACATAATGAATAGCAACAAATCTCTAAGACTGGTGCTAGTGGAACTCAGTTATGAAACAGCTGAAATAAGCATTGCAGGGTGTAACCTCTCACTTAAAATTGCCTCAGTGTCAGCAAATGTGATGCACTTCCTGGAGGTATCTGGGGAAAAATTGGGGAATAATACTGTACTGTGCAAAATGCTGTAGCCCCTCACAGAATAAATGGGCATCCAGATAAACACAGAGAAACTTTCCATAATACCCAGGAACTCTGCTCAAAGACCAAGACCCCATTATGCCACGTAGTGTAAAAGCACAGAGCAAACAGATTGCTTCCAGCCCAAACAACAAGCAGGAAAATTACACGCAGAGTGCCAGAGGAGACAGAGTAACACAAATAGACTTCAGCAGTTAGGTTTCTGAATGCTTACACTGAGGCTTATAAGTTAAGTGTTTAACATATGCAGGCCAAACAAGAAATGCTCAGGGAAGAAGAAGAGACACTGGCAAAAGGATCATTCAGCTTCAGGAAAATGAACTAACTACAGGGCAAGGTCAGGCTGGTCAGGTAAGTATGGAGTGCAAAAAGGAGACTAAGAACAGTGGAATGGGAACAGGCACAGAGTGGAAAGCTCAATAAATGTGCTTATTAAAGTATTCTTACGCTCGTGTTTGGGCATCCCAGGCATCATTTCTCTGGTTCTGAACTTACATTCATACTGAGATTCCAATCTGTAGATGTGAGAGCCCCACTTCATTGCAACTTACCTTTGATTCTTTGGTAGGATTTGGCATTCACCACATGTTAGGGTTTCTTAATATTTAAAAACTTGTTAAAAAATTAATATTAAGATTCCTTGCTTCCTGTTAAGATGAAAAACATTACATTATTTATGTAGTATTGTGATACTGCCATAACATTATTTTCAGTACATTTTGGGGGGATTGCTGTGGTACTTAGGATATGGTTTGCTGCATTTGGTGAGGAGTCAATACTGAGACATACTCAGGAGCAGCCGATGTGAAAAGGATAGGAATGCTTCAAAAGGCTCTTCCAGTTCTGTAAAGGAGTCAAGGGGAGGTGTGTGAATTTCTTGGATCTCCAGAAGACGTTCATAAAAATTCCCTTAAAGACCTCCTTGAAAACTAAGCTGCCTTTGGGATATGAGGAAAGGTCTTCATAAAACTAACTGGATTACTGAAGGAAACAGCAAATGGTTAAGTCTCAAAAAAGAGGAGTCCCCAGTGGAGTCCCCATAAGGGACAAATGCTCAAGCTTATGTCATTTGCTAAATTCATAAATAATTACGAAATCAAATGAACAAAAATTTAAATCATTCACAGAAGTAAAAATGAAGGCTGACTAAGAAGAGTTGCAGAAGACCTTCACAATAATGCACAATACACTGCCAAAGGAAATTCAATAAAGGCAAATGAGAAGTAATGCCAAGAAAAAAAAAAAGAGGAACAATTCTAACTATATAAAGCAAAGGAGAAGCTCTCAGATAGTTATCACCATTCAGGAATGGAACTTCAGAGTTAAAATAAATAGTTCTATAAAAATGTCAGCTCAGTGCCTCACAGTGGTAAAAAGAAAAACAAGCAAAATTGACCAACTGTTTGGAAAGAAGTAGGAAGAAGACAAAAAGATGTATTATAACATTAATGTGGTAGGTAGTAATCCCAGTCCAAAGGATTGCAAAACAGACTTGAAAAAGTGACATCATTTGGAACAGCAATGATGAAAAATAGGCAATGGCTGTCATGTACGGAACAATCAACCTGAATTCCTCAAACTGGAAATAGAACAAAACTGAGGAGCATTTGAAAGAGATCTACAAATGATAAGATATAAAGAAAAGGTGAGAGCCCCTCAGCACAAGTTCTTTTGGACATTATGTATTGTTGAAATTCCTGTCACATGACATTATGGATTCTGAGAGTTTCCAGAAAGGTCTCAGAAAGATTAGATTGGTTTGTAGAAGACAAACACATGAAAGATACACGAAACACAAAGATAGATCTCTGCATTAGAAAATCCCCATGATCCATACTGGAGGCTGGGAGTAAATTACCAATTACTAATTAAATTTAAGAATTCATTACCAATTATTAATGCCAAACTAATGAAAACAATGCTCATAGAATGATAGAATTGTTTCAGTTGGAAGGATCTCTTTAAGACCATCTAGTCCAACCCCCTGCATAAACAGAAACATCTACAGCTACACCAGGTTGTTCAGAGCCCTGTGCAGCCTAACCTTGAGTGTCTCCAAGGATGGGTACCCACCACCTCTCTGGGCAACCTGTGTGCCTCATCACTCTTATTGTAAAAAAAATTCTTCTTTATATCCAATCTAAATCTCCCTTTTAGTTTGAAACCATTTCCCCTTGTCCTATCACAGCAGACCCTGCTAAAGAGTCTGCCCCCTTCCTTCTTGTAGCTCCCCTTTAGATACTGAAAGGCCACTATCAGGTCTCCTTGCAGCCTTCTCTTCTTCAGGCAGAACAGGCTCAGCTCCCTCAGCCTGTCTTCATAGGGGATTTATCAGATATAATATTCAGCTCAATCCATATAGAAATTTACCGTATTCAACTATGCATGCTCATAAACCGATAGTATAGGAGTCTACTTGTTGACATCCCTAATAACTAACATCATTTCTGTGAGCTAATCCTAGTTTTGAAGTTGCTTCTAACAGAGCTCTGTGTTAGGGCAAAATTATAAGCTTGAATCAATACAACTAATTGAAG
The DNA here is from genome assembly GCA_028571105.1 of Tragopan temminckii. NCBI lineage: Eukaryota > Metazoa > Chordata > Aves > Galliformes > Phasianidae > Tragopan > Tragopan temminckii. The sequence continues at coordinate 50,687,357 of JAOWBP010002052.1, read as the reverse complement.
CTAAGGCCACTGGAGAATAGATAGGTATTTAACAGTCTGAAAACTGGAATTAGAGTTACAGTCATCCTCTAATTGCATTAGAAAAAACAGGTCCACAATGTACATGAGAAGAATTGCTTTCACTGAAAACTTAAGCATTCAGTATTATTGAAAGCAAACACGAATTAGGCTGACATTTGTCCATTGAATGTAAACATATGTACTTGGATCACTGCCTAAAAGCTGGACGTGCATTCAGTTTTGCTTCACTCATGACAACATCCACTGATGCTTTACAAGACACAGAACTAAACTTAATTAAGTAGCTGAAAACATAAACCTGCATTGTGCCAATTCCTTAACAGGCAATTGCAAAGATGCTGTGAGTAAACTGCCATGTCTGGAGATGGTCTCTCCAGCTGTAGAACATTTCTGCCACTATTAGGTTTACATGTTTATGTTGCACCAATTACCCATATAAGCACAGAATTTCTGTCTTTGTTTCTGCCAGGAACTGAACTCATACACTCCAGCTCAGAGGCAGAGTATCTCTGAATGACTGTAAAGCTGTAAATGAGAGAAAAAGATGTAGACAGGAATGGGTAGAGTAAGGGGGCAAGCCAAAGAGGCATCGGCTTGGTGTCCAATAGTCGTATGATGGAAGGGGCGGTGCACTGTTGCTGGCTGTGCTGTGCTTCCTCCCAGGGGGGTTCTGGGTGCTCCCAAAGTAGGGGCATGGCACAGGGTGTGAGGGCAGAGTTGTCCCTTGGTGTTACTTCTGGCATTCCAGATCTATCAGTATAGATGATCATGAGGAGGCCCCAACACAGCCAAGCAGGCATACTGACAGAGCCGTGCAGGCACACATGATCTTGTGTTCAAAAGAAATATTTCAGAGTGATGTCACCTTCAAAACCCGTCTTCGCTTTTCTTTCAGACATATCATTAATATAAGATTACAACAACACGTAATACAAAGTTGTGCCTGTCTTTGAAATGCTCATGTTCCTGTTACCCATGCAATCTGATTGGTTCACAGAAACCTTGCCAGAGCAGAACAAGACATAAAAATGTTGCAAGGCATCCACAGATTTATATTTAATATGAGGGGAGATGGCATCTGCAAGCCTACAAAATGCCGGGCTTTAAGGTCAAAGCAACACAGCCACCACACGTAACACACTGTGCCCACAAAGAGGCAGTGTTATGCCAGCCAAAAAGTAACAGGTAGGAACATGGTGAGCATACACCCTAAGCATCCTGAGCAAAGTCAACAGAGGCATCTGCGGGAGAATTATAATCAGAAAAAAACATAACTCCAAAAAGCAAATATTGTCCTTTCAGTAAGTCTTGTGTCAAAGTGAGGCAGTGCTGAGGTGGGGGCAGGCAGAGGCAGCTTGCCATCCAGCAGCAGGGTTACAGAGAAGCGTTGCTCTGTGCCTTGGGCTTTCTACTGAGTCTTCAGGGGCTCTTATGTGCCTAATTAAAAAAGATTACAAAAGATATCAAAATGGGAACACTCTTCTAGGCAGGCTTAAGTAGAGGAGGAGAACTAATAAAAAAAGAAAAGGAAGTTGCTGTTGATGTCTTCTTAAGCCACAATCCTGAGAGTCTGAAATGGATGCAATCTGTCCTTTTGTTTCTACATTTCCTTTTCTGCCAAATCGCAGGAGAAAGTTAATGGCAAAAGAGATCATCTGTTTCTTCCAAATGGTTCGTGGAATACTTTAAAAATTGGCAGACTGGAAACATTTCAAGCCAGAAGGGAAAATATTCATGTACCCACAGATCAAAGTGTTTCTAATGACTGAGCATACGTAGTTCTGAGCATTTCTCAGGTGAACAAAGCAGAAATGCATCTCTAAGAGGCTGCTTACAATAGAACAGGCAGCAGGTTACAGACCACAAAACTGGCTGATCAAATGAAAATGGTGCCTGACTTCAGAGCTAAATCAGAAGCAGAAGGGGTTCTTTGGGTATGGAGCAGAAGGAAAATTAGATGGGGAAATTAATGGGACTGTAAGCAGCAGAAACTAAAATCTTCTAAGAGTCAGAGTGAGAAACAGCGATACAGCGAAGAGAAAAGGGAAAAGGAAAAGGAAAAGGAAAAGGAAAAGGAAAAGGAAAAGGAAAAGGAAAAGGAAAAGGAAAAGGAAA
>JAOWBP010002052.1:50674668-50685121 GCA_028571105.1 Tragopan temminckii | reverse complement strand
AAAGGAAAAGGAAAAGGAAAAGGAAAAGGAAAAGGAAAAGGAAAAGGAAAAGGAAAAGGAAAAGGAAAAGGAAAGAAGAGAAAAGAAGAGAAAAGGAAAAGAAAGAAGGAATATTAAATAGCTATTTGAAAGAGAATTTGTTGCTTCAAACTCAAAACATTGCAAAGTACCTGCCGATGGAATTAAGTGATCTGTGGGTAAAAATGTTGATGCAATGATAATTTGCTCTGCTTTTTGCCCTTGTCTTCTAATCAGAAAAGTGACCCTCAAATTAATTTGAATGTTAAATTTGAATCCAGGGTTGGAAACTTGCTAACTGTGAAATTTTACTGTATTTAGAATACCGTGCCCGATCTACAGGTTACATACTGCTTGTTATGCTCTGCACTGAATTAAATCTCATCCAAATGTTGTCTTAGGAAGACAATAGTCTTGGTTTCACAGTTAATAGTGAACTGAAATTTAATACATTCTGAGAATGTTCTTCTGCCCTTTCCTTTTCTGTTTTTCATTTCCAACCCAAAGCTGTAAGTTATGGTCCCAGAGCAATATCTAATGTTCTGTATGTTTACATGTCCTTTTGGAGTCCTCATCTTCCTGACATGTGAGTGTGACCAAGCAAAGGCATCACACACCCGTCAGGACTTCATAGACACGTTAGAGAACAGGAAATGTGGAACAATGCAGATGTGCTGGCTTTGCCAAACAGTCCTGCCCTTGGCAGTGCAAATCAGTCCACAGTGAAACAAGAATTACGTATTACAGGGGGTTGGACTGGATGATCTTTAGAAGTCCCTTTCAACCCAAACTGTTCTCTGTAAGACAATACCTGTATGTCCGACTTGTGTAGAGACCCAAGGAAACAGACATGATAGAATTGTGTTTGTTGTCAGATTACTCTATTTTCTTCACGTCATGAAAATAACCTGGAAGTGTGTTATCAGGCAGATGTGCTGCACAGCAGCCATCTTCTGCATTGCTCCCAAGTATTCTCTGGAGATGCTTGAAGCCATGAGTTATGACAGTCTTACTATATTAACGCTGAGTTCCAGCATTTAGAATGAAGCAAGCAATGGGGACCTGCAGCATCAGCTCCCCTCCTGCAACTGACATTGGAACTACCTGGTGGGTCCAGAAACTCACACAGACACTAAGCTCAGAGCCAGCTCTGCTGAGAGCCACATCAGTCCATTCCACGTTTAGCTTTCATTACCTGCTGCACTGCTGATTTAAACAAGCAGCAAATACTGTTTACTGAACTCAGAGCTGCTCCCAGGCTCTTCTCCTTGGACAACATTCAGTTTTGCTGCCTCTTTTCTGAAATAAGCATGATGTAAACGTGTCAAAAAGCAGTCTAACAGCAGGTAGAACAGGCTTGGGCTTTCCACTCTGAGCTGGTTGCAGTAATGATGCTCAGAGTATCATGTGATTTCTTAAAGCTTCTACATAGGCGAGAGCGCATACCAAAAGCACCACAAGGAAAATGTTACAGCTAATGCACTAGAAATAAAGAAGAAAGGCTCTAGAGTGAAATACAGAAATGGATCCAAGCCAAACATTTTGAATTCAAATTATTCCAAATGTTTCAGGGTTTTTGTTCAGAGTCAGTGGTTTGAGAAGCATTTGCCTGAGGTGGCTACTAGGCAGAAAACAAGTCACCAAGAAGAAACTGGTCTCTGATAGATTTTGTACAGCTGCTGCCCAGGAGGTACCCAGTGCTCACATATGTGGAAGAAGCAAAGTGAAAAGAGAAGCAAGATCTTGACACAAAACATTGTTTCCTTTAATGAGGTTCCTTCTTTTTTCCAATGGCACACAGATAGCAGTGATATAGTCACAGTAGGACTTCAGTGAATTTAAAGGATTAGAAAAGTGAGATGGGAAGGACCACTGGTGAATGGTGAGATTAATTGTGAGAGTCAGCAGTCATAGTAGGGCATGAAAAGGGTGATGAAGCTGGGAACACATCTAACATACTCTAAAGTTTGCAGAACTTAAACCAGAGCAGCCTTAGATGTATAGTACTATCGTGTCTATTTATTTTCTGTTCTTCATTCAAATCAGGAAATAGTGTAAGGCATGAGGATACCAGGCACCAGATATCCCAACTCATATGCTGCACTGGCAACTCTCACAATTTCCTCCATCTGAACTATGGTCTCAAGCATCCAGGTGGCCTTCAGGAATTGCTGTCCTCACCTACCACGGGTCATGTAATCTACTAAGGAGAAAAAACACATTTTTTGTCTCCCATCTATCTCACTGCTGATGCAGCTGCATTTGGGGGAAAAAAAACAGCAACAACAAACAAACCAACTCCCATCCCACCCAAAAAAACACTGAGAAGTCTATGTGGTGACACCAGTCAAAGCAGCAAGATGAATATGAACACTGCCCTCAGGCTCTCCCAGGAGCTTTGTATCATTTCTCACTTCAGGATACAGTTAAATGTTATGCAGTTTTCCATATTATCTGATGTAGAATATAGTGTCCATGCTACAGTTTTTTGATAACTGTATTACCAGCAAGCATGAAAATAACCTTGTTATATACATCCATTTTATTTCATGCATAGAGAAGAACAAAACTAGACAGTGAAATTTGTTTATTTTTTAATTTTTTGAGATGTTGATTCTCATTTTTAAGCATTATCCTTCATTGTTTGACATGCAAAGCACTGCAAACCAATGTTCTGTCTAGGTCTGGATCTGTGTAAACCAGGCTACTTACACACATGGACAGAGCCAATCTCCAGAACGCTAACCTGGACCACGATAACTACAGTTATCTTAATTTTTATAAAATATACAATCAAAGTTGGATATAATGGGCATAATGGTGAGCCTGGATCTCAGAACATGGAACTGCAACCCCCTCCTACCTGCTACTGTGAAGGCTTTATGCATATAATTGGTCGGTTTATCTTGCCTGTGCTAGGGTAAATGCAATTCGTACGCCAAATTTGTGTCAGATGACACTAGAGCTGGACAAGCATCGAGAATTTCAGATCTCTTCAACCTGACATTGAACATTTTTCACAATCAACAGCTCCATCACTGTTTTCGTGTATCAGAGTGGTGCAAAACAAAGCAAACGGATATCAGGGCCCCACAGTACACATAGATAGTGTATATCAGTATAGATCTATGAGCTCCTCCTTCCTCCTGCTGCCTGTCTTACCTAAGGAGGAAGAACACAGAATGTGCCCTATACAGTTCTTCTCTCTGTCCAGACAGACCATAGTGGGAGAACAACTTGTAAATGACATTTTTTATCATGCTTAAACAGAAGTCAGAAAGAAGTAGGTCAATTGCATGGAAACAGTACCACCCATGGCCTTGCATCCCTCTTATGCTACCTATTCCACATGTGCACAGCTATTACTGGGGCTTTCTGAGGAGACTGAAAGTTCCATGCTGGTACACCATCCCTGCTGAAGGCAAGAAAAATTCAGGCTCTAAAGTTGTCAGATCCTACTTCCTCTCCAGCATTTAAAATAAAACAATTTTTTGCTCTCCGAGTCCTTGTAAACAAGTTTTATAGCACTTTCAACTTAAATCCATTGTGTATTGCTGGAGAATTGCAAGTGTTTAGGATTTAAACCCTTTTTTCAGAGTATCAGGCTGAAAGAAAAATAAAGGCTTTACCTCTAACAGCTTTCATAACTCGCAAAACAAAGCTCGAGCATTTATTAGCATGAGTATGTTGTGAACAAATAGTTTGCTCAAATAAGAAAAGCTCAAATGAAAAATAACTGGTAAGTTTTAAAAGTTCTCTGCTGCATCCATCTTTAGATCTATTTATTTCCTCTTCCATAATTACAAACACCAGAGGCGCAAACCTATCTCTTTTCATGTCTGCACTAAGTGCCTGATCCAAAGTCCACTGCCATCTTAACTTCAGCTATCTTTGGATTAGGCCTTAAATAAATAGTTAGATACAAAGAAGATTCAGGCAAAGCATTTGGAAGCTTTGAACTGTGTTACTCTGAACTTTGAACTGTGCTGTATTGTACAATAATCCTTTCTGCTATTGCCAGGCTACTTCTTCCACCCCTCTCATAAGACTACTACAGATATGGGATCACCTCCAGAGACACATACGCAGGAAACCCACTGCCAAGGAAGGAGGTTTGCAGAGGGCTCTGCAGGAAGAATCAGTTAGCAAATATTTTCCAGCCAAACCCCAGGAACCCATTCATTGACTTTGGTTTTTAGAGCATGCAAATCTGGACAGAATCCATTCTGTTGAATATTGCTTTGGGAACTCCTCGTTTTTGTTTTGACGCATAAAGCTAGAATTTTAAAACCTAATGAACTCTGAAACCAAATCTTGGAAAAATTTGGGCGACATTTGGAAGCAAACTATATTTCCCTTAGTTAGTTCACTGTACACTGAATGGGGCTACCAAATCCATAGGGCACCTGAACTGGCAATTTGTGTCCATTTCTGCAATTCTATAGAGAGTGAAACAAGGAAAGCATCAAGGGCACAAATCCAACTGCACATAAATCAAGGGGAAAACTCCTGCTGACTTCGAGTCCGGAGTGGGAGGACGTTCTGGGAAGAGCTTTACAGTCTCATTTACTGGCAAAGGGTTTTGTTTCATGCCAGAAGCAGGAACATACTTAGTGTGACACCTAGTGTTGGCACCAAATATGTTACATACGGATCTATTAAAGGCAGCACAGCAAGGACACAGCAATGTCAACCACAATGCGAGCTCAAGTAACAAGAATTACGGCTGTTGTGTTTGCAAATTTTTAATCCCTCATGAAAGAAATTCAAAAAGGATGTAATGATAATACAAGGACAGTGATATGACATTCAAGTTATTAAATTCTCTTCAACATCAAATTAGGAGCACCTCAAGGAAGGTGTGGGAAAACGTTTCCGAATCATTTTTCAAGTCAGCAATTCAGGAACGTAATTAATTCTAAATAGTAATTACAATTGATTATTAATCAAGGTCTGGCACTTCTAGCTCTCCATATACTATAAATATGATTTGTTTCCATAATTATGCTGACAGGCTGCAGTTTTACTTTACTCTCTCTGCTTGATCTTCAAGTTCCTCTGCTTCACTTATGTTCAAACTCAGAGAACAGCACTATATGAAAGTGAAATTCGTCACTGCTCATATTTTATGACCAGCAATGACCAAATTTCCGTAACTGCAAGCCAAATGCAATGAGAAGTACAAAGTGTATGACAACTTTTCTGCAAACTTATTTTGAACAAGCACAGTGACATCCACTGCCATCTTCTGGAAATGCCTCTGAGCTATTCACTCTGGTGACCTGAAGAGCACTGTCTGATGTCAGTTCTCTTACAGAACCAAAATAGTCTTCCAAAACTTTCCCAAATAAAATTCTAATTTTTATAGAATAAAGTTTTCTACGAAAGACAACCGCAAGACAAGTCCCTGACTACATATACACATCAGCTCAAACAACTGTATAGAAAGCTCGTAAGGCAGTGAATTTCTTCCATTAATAAAATCTTTATTGATAAAGGTAGCTTCATACAGTCTCACTGCTGCGATTTTATTGATATGAACATTTCACTTATGAAGAAATAGCTAGACCTTAACAAAAACAGCAACCTTGTACAACACTGCTACAAGCATCGTACAAGGGAAAGAAGCAAAAGATACTGTCGAATTTCTAAGTTACCTATATTTATATATATATTTCTGTGTTTGATTTGTTTTTAGCTGGCTAATTGTCTGGTCATTATTTCCTGATTAACAGGCTAATTTCTTGTAGGGATCATTATTTAAAGAAGGAGAAATACATTCAAGGAAGCCATTCTAGACACAGAAGTCAAAACCATTATTAAAACATCCAAGTGCAAAGGACATAAAATCTATCTGCCCTGTATTTGATAGTGATGATACTAAACATGATAAGAGGAAAATAAAATATTTTGCCACGAAAGTGCTTGAAGTTAATCTCCCTTGCACTGAGCTAAACATATCTCAACACAAAGATCTTCCTCCATGGGTGTAGCTTCCCATAACTAAGAAGAAAGAAAAAAAAATTAAGACCAAAATTGTCCACAACATTGACTGCTGTCAGCCTCTGGGGAGTTCACCAAAATGATAAAACAACCAAGGAATCTATCACTTTTCAGTGAACTTTGACTCAGCAGTGGTCAATGACACAATGATTGGATTTGATGGTCTTATGGGTCTTTTCCAATCTAAATGACTCCACGACTCTTGGAGTCCAAGTTGTGAAGGCAGCACCTCTCAGGAGTATTATTTCCAATGGCTGAAGAGAACACAGCTTCTGGGAGGATGTCGTGTAGCTTCACAAATAATGCTGATCTCCCAGTATTGAATTAGCATTCCAATGCTATGTCAAGGTGTGGATATGAACTTCCACCACCTTCAGAGATTCCTCATTACTTCAGTATTAAACAGGTCAGGAAGCCTGTAAAGCAGAAGTGTGAAGAAATTTCTTTTTTATTCTCTGCTATCAACAGGAATTACTTCAGAAGGAAATGATTCTAAACAAAAAGTTTTATGTAGCCATAAAAGAACTACATATATTCAGATGTGGAAATAGAATTTTTCAAAGCTATTTTGGATGGTTGTGATTTTGAAAAAGGCAGAACAAGTTAATATCCAAAAAGTACTTTGTGAATATTAACAACATAAATTAGCAATTTGTGCTTAGATCTGAAAATATTTTTGCTAGGTCTAAACTTATGTTTGTAAGCGAGATGCTCAGCAGGAAGTAATTACATCAATTTATTAGGGAACTTCTGGTTATCAATAAGGTGTCTGCTTCCTATTTGCAAGATATTTAATGCCCACTGCGTGAGCAGCATGGAACACATTCACTCTTTAATTGTGGTTATGACAGATTTATTCTGCTGCATCACTGAGTAAGCAGTCATCTGTTACCTTTATGAATCTGAAAGATTCCTATTGCCAATAATAAAATCACAGAGAAAGGAGAAAAAAGAATTGCAAAAGAGTTTGATTTTTTTCTTCTATACATTTGTTATGAACATTATGAAAGCTAAATTAATTCTGACTTGAAGATTTTAACTATATCGATAGATGTCTTTCAAACAAAAAGTACAACAGATGAAGTTCTGGATACAATTTTTTCTTCAAAGACCATTTCACAATAAATAATACTTTAACACAGAAAATTTATTTTAAGAGGACTTATTCTTGGGGAAAATAAGAAGACTCTCAAAAGAAGGGACCAGGAGGGAAATATCAAGTGTCAGGGATGCGAAGGAAGAACTTATTTAGCAAGTATACGTCCACTGGTAATGAGGAACTCATATACTGCCAAGTATATACAGTGATACACATTATAGCCTTTATTCATGAACTCAATCTAACACAAGCTGATACTCTTTCTTAATTTTTCAGTCTTGCTCATTAAAATCAATGTCATTGCTCTAACTGTGTAAAGATGCTCTATCAGGTCCCTAAATCAAATGCTGAGCTTTAAGATCATGTTTGCGTCTTATTGCTTAAGTGTCATTTGGGCAAGTGTGGGTAGAGGAATTTTCATTTATAAACATAATAGAATATTCCTGACAATATTTATTTATGTCAGGAAGAATGGAATATATATTTGACTTTTTCATATGGGAATTTTAATGAAGTGCTTCTGCAAAAACACTTCTAAACTTTTCAACTTTTTCTAACATTTCATAATTTCGCTCCCCCAAACCTGACACGCATCATCAATGGTTTCGTCCCTTCCCAAACTGCATTTTTCTCAGTTAATTAAGTTTACTTTAAATAAGAACAGTTACTCAGTTCTGTGTTAAAAATTGGCATCAGTTTCAAAACGTAATGGTTGTTTTCCAAAAAGTTTAAAACATAACTGTCAGGAACAGAAAATTATAAGACAGAGCTGAGAACAAAAACTTTGTCCAGATCATTACAAAAAACGTGCTGTAAGGGAGACTGAATGTCATAAGCTCTGGTGTATGTTTCTTAATAAAAACGTACTGTTAATCTGAAAGTACTGTACTATATTATGTAGGGTGCATAGTTACGATGCGCTCATACTTCCTCTTTGTGATACTAGGACATTGCTATCATTCATGATCCTACCCAGTATCCTGGTGAAATTCTGCATTTGTGAAATGTTTCTCTGCTACTACGACTTCCTTCTTTCTCAGCACCAGAAAAATCCTTTCCTACAGAGGCTGCTCCAACTGTAATGCCTCATTTTTACTATATAAGCTCACAACATTGGAGATGGATATTGGTCGTATGGCAATAGAAGTGAAACCTTCCCACCAATATCCCATTATATTTTGTTGACAGATGGCTGAAGAGGGATATTCTGACAAAATGGCGTCTGACATGGACGTGCACATGAAGCAAAGGCGTGTCACTGAACTCCACCTTTTGGAAAAAATAGCATCCACTGCCATTCATCGACACTGGTTGAACATTTATGGAGACACAGTGGATGTGAACACAGTGAGGCAGTGGGTGGTGTGTTTCAGCAGTGGCGACAGCAGGTCATCTCCGCTGGTGCAGATTATGAGTGCACCTTGCAGGCTCTTGTTTATCACTGGCAAAAAATGCATAACTAATGGCAGTGACTGTGTTGAAAAATAGTGTTTTGTAGCTGAGAATTTGCTCTATCAAATGGTGTTATTGTGCTCTTTGTATCTGTTGTAGTTTCCATGGAAATACATAGGAGGCCTTACTTTCGGAGTGACCTACATAGAAAGTGTGTAAAGCCCTAAGATTTGAAGGATCAGTCAAAGTAGAAATGAGCATTCTTTAATTTACTGCTTTCTCAGACACATGGAAGTTTATTGCCTTACCACTATCCCACATGTAATTGAGTAACAGTTCAAGAGGGAAACCTCAAAGAGCTTCCAGATGTCACATTTCATAGAGGGGTCCCTTGTCAGATATTACAGTACATCTGGTTGACACAGTTGTTGGGCAGTAACATCACTGTAGTCTATGCATGCTTGATGAGTCAAATGCTGGTTTTATTAGCATTACTGAAACTATGAAACTACCCAACTCCCTCCAGTATGGGTCTGCTTCAGTAATAATTCCAAGACAAGGTGCCTTGTGCTCCTGCAATACTCTATAGGCAGTTGTGTTTGCTCTGCTCAAGAAAACATCTTCCAGCCTTTGCTGGGTGGCCTGTCAGTGAATGCTCCTCAGCACATTTTCCCTTCCACCATTTCTACAGCTTCTTACTTTGCAGGAAGGAAGAACGAATCACTTGAGGCTTTCAGAGAAGGTCATGTGACAGCCATAGTGGGAGACTGTCCCCACACCTCATGGGTTTATGAAAGGACTGCTCGCAGTTTAGCCTACTGATGGTCACTTGGGATTTTCAAGCTCTGATTGAAGATACCACTTCTGCCCCACTTTCATCTATCACAGATTAGAATATGTATAATGTCTCCAAATATTATATCAGAAGCACGGGAAAGGAGAATCCTCCACCAGCTTGTGTCAAGGCTGGAGCCAGCGACCTGTCCTTTACAGAAATAATCGCTCATGAAAGCAAAATTAAATGGATGTTGATCGAGAATTCGCTTAAGCTAATGGTGCGATCGGACATTAGTGTGACTAATGGCAATGAGTCCTTTTGATGAATTAGGTGGCAACAGTTCTCCAGCTGCTTTGGTTCTGCAGAAACCAGTCAGGCAGTTGAGAATATCTTTTCCGATCTTTCTGGAATTAACTTATGTTGAATTAAATAACAAAGGAAAATTATGAATAGTTCTGAATCTACTGGCAGAGGCCATTACTAGGGTATTAAAGTACAATTACAATCACCTTGTCTGTTTAGAAATCAAGTAATCACTCTCAAACTTCTAAAAACTTACACTTAACATTTGCAAAAAGGCCTGATACATCAAACCTCATTCAGAAAAAGGCCATAACATTAAAGTTGTGTCATGAACGTGTCATCTTACAAAGAACTATTCCCAAAACACCTTTGCAATTACTAACAATGTAAACATTACAAAATAAAACCTGAAAAGCCATTATATGTATTACATTCTACTATGCTCCTGATCATTTTCTATCACAGGATTTTGAACCACAACTATCCACTGCATTTCACTGTTCTGTTCTGTTTCACTGTCCACTCAGTGTCATATCTAGTAAACAGAAAACTCTAGAGAGTTACCCCATATTTTCTCAAAATAAATAAATAAATAAATAAATAAAATTAAACTAAATTAAAAAAAAAAAAAAAAAAAAAAAGGAAAGCTATAGAATTTAATTACAGCAGTTTTTGGGTGGCTGATGTCTCTACCTCACTAAAATCATAGACAGTTATTTTCCACTTTTATGGCCTATCTTTTGGGTCAAGCCCAAAACATTTTCCTGTGTTTATTTAGCTGTGAGGATGCTTCCACCATCAAAACTTCATCTTGAACTGCCTTCTGCTGAACAGAACCAGCTCCAGGACATAAAACACCC
>JAOWBP010002052.1:50654848-50669894 GCA_028571105.1 Tragopan temminckii | reverse complement strand
TTGGAGGCAAGCAGCTCCATCTACTTAACCTCATCTCAGAGAAAACACTCTGCTTTCTCACAAGAGTCTGCCTCTGATCTTTGAAAGCAAGCAGCCCAGACCACCAACGTTTGGGAAAATAAGTCCAAGACTGCAAGCCAAGTGTTTTTGTAACCTCCAGGAAGTCCAAGTGCATTTCCCACATAAGAGAACTATGGAGATCATTCTTAAGCAGAAATTGGAATTAGGCAGTATAACATCTTTAGCAGCCCCAGAAGTCCTCAGGACTGTCTGCTGTGGGTCAAGTTTTGCACAACAGGAACTGAGCATCTGAGGTTTTGAATCACAGTGTGGAGGTGGCTTGGCCACTCCTACCAAAGCAGCCAACAATCTGGCCTGATAAAACATAGAACTGTCTCTATTAAAATACATTTTGTCCCCATCACAAGTTCCCTCCCTTGCAAAGGCAGTACTGACAGCCACAACTGGAAGGAAGAAAGCACATCTAACACAAAAGTTCAGTTAATGTTAATTTATTCATCCAGTTATTTTATTTTGCATCCCTCAAAGTAATGTTATAGCATAAAGGTTATTTCTTGACGGATAGACAAATTACATAAACACTGATTTTAAAAATTTCATTTCTCACATTAAATTGCACTTATCTAATTACCCATTAAAGCGCTTGTAGTGTGAATGCACATTTCTCACATAGCATTCCAAAGCAATGAACTGGAAAATGATACCTTGCCAAAATAGCACATTCGCACTTCTGATAATAGAGTTGAAAGACAAAAACAAAAGAAAAAGAAAAAGCAAGAGAAAGACCCAACTGATTCAAACCAGCTTTTGTCACAGTTTCAGAATCCAGTAAGGTCTCTTCAACTTTTTAAAGAACAAAGCAATTTTATTCTTCGTTACACACTAGTAAATCACAAGCCTGAAGAACACTGTACTTATTGTCCAAAGGTTACTAAAGGAGCTCAAAAGAACAGAACAAGCACAGCTCACTCAAAGTACACTGAAGACAAGCTCTTTGACCATGCTGTGCTGATGGATGCAGACAGATCTAAACTGGCTCTGACTGTGCTAAACATGATGTGGAGAGAGAATGCTGCACAGGAACCCAAGATCGATGAGCCAGTTCCCAGGCACAGAACAGCAAAACTGCATTAGTGCTGCTCTGCACCCTTGGTATTGTGTGGCAGCAAGAGTCAGAGCTCATTACCTCGGGAACTGTGCTAAGCTCATTTATACACACACAGTCGTCAATGCTGAGTTGCTAAGCCTGAGAAATGCTGAACTCTACTTGTGGCTGCATCTTTATGCCATTCCCCATGTGCCAGACCCCCAGACCTTTCTGGTCAAAACGACTCCCACAGCTAAGCATCACCTCAAAAGAACTTAAGCCTTTATTCCTACGCAAGCAACAGATCTGATTAAAACCTTTCTATTCACTCAAAACATTAAACTACGATACTGCCCATCACTGGTATAGTTTCACAAAAAAAAAAAAAGAAACATTTTAAATTCAATGGCTGAGTGTGCAGAGAGAGATAGTGTAGGTATCTATGCACTGATCTTCTATGACAAGCATCTTCTATAGATTTCCCACATTCCCTTGTGTATCTGCTTTATTTTTGCAGATCACTCTCTGGTGCCTGGTTACACTGGCAGGCAGCTAGGAACCATTATGATTTATAGCAGCCCTCTGAGCACTGCCTATAGACTACTGTTACAGGTCTGAGCAGCCCCAAATCACCCTCTTGCTGCAATAATACTCTTCCCAACACTACTCCTTTGCATGGGTGTTGCAACCACACAACACTTCAGAAAGTCCATCCTAATCCAATACTATGGGGACTGTACATTCTCCTAAACACCACTGTGTGACAACATACACAGCAATCTATTTGGTACCATTAATAGGAAAAAAACTCAAGAAGCTCAGAAAAGGTCCGTGCCCAAACAATTGCATCAGTGATCACGTTACTGCAACCTCTGTGCAAGACTGATTGTACAACTTTTCCCAGAAATTCCTTCTCCTAACCCAGTAGCACAACAGCAATTAAAAATGCAAACAAGATATTAGGCAAATAAAAGATGTAGCATATAAACATAGCTAATGTAAGCGTTGGGATGATAAAGATGAGGCGCAGTCTGCTATGGGTTCTCTCCTAAAAGAAAACCTACTGAAATCCTCACCAAGAATTGTGCTTCTGAACTGAGAAACTAAACCACCTGCCTGTTCCTCCTTAGTCACAAATGCTGAGAATCTCTGGGAACACAGATCAACACATTTGCTTAGCCGCCCGATGTTAAGAATGCCTCTGTCCACCTTATTTAGGTTGTGGTCAGCCACCCTGTTCGACACAGTCATCTGAAGTGCCCTGAGTGGGCCAGGCTCTGGTCTAAAAGCAGTATGATCACGAATCACTCTCCTACACCTTTAAAACATACCAGTTTGGATCAGCTGGAGGATCTCTGTACATCATGGCCAATGAAGTTTCCTCCTCTCCCCAATAACATCTTGCATTAGTTTGCTAGGCTAGCATGTTTATTATTTACATTTACTGTGTTTCTGTCTTAGCCAGCCTTTGGGAAAGTGAGAGCTGAAAGTATGGAAAGAAATGATAAGTGAGGAAAAAAGGTGTAAAACCATCTTTCTATTAAATATACACATTGATAAGCCATACACTTAATAAAAGGAGCAAAATCTATTGTTTAACAGAAGTATGGGTGTAGCAACATTCGTACTTTACTGGGCTACCTTTTAGTCACACAAAAAATTGTGTCCATGTGTCCATGAAGGTGTTATCTCAAGTTGGCCCTTTTTCACATCTTTCAGTCCATCTACATGTGTAGATGACAGTTCTGCTCTGGGATGCTCTAACACAAGCAGTATCTGAGACATGAACTGCCACTGATGCCTGGTGTGCAGTGTGCAGGCATTGCCTCCCTGGGTAAAAGAGCTACACTTAGAATTACCCTTCCAGCAAATCAGCTTGGTATTATCATTGGGCAACTACTGTTCATCTTCTTTGTCATGCAAGGCTGCTGCCACTTGTTTGATCTTGTTTGTTTTCTCAAATAGAAGAATTTCAGCTGAACCTTTGGAGTTCATCCTGTCAAACTACAATACAATTCTCAATTCAGAATTCCCAGTCTATTCACTCTGTAATCCCAAAACAAGGCAAAACATTATTATTTGTCTCTCATTAGTATAAAACAGTAACCTAGACAGCACATCTAAACCAGAAAAAAATAGTACTGTGTGGAACTAAAAATAAGTAACGTGATAATGTATGCAAGTTATATTAGATACAGGAGGATGTTTTCCTTTGTCTTTGGCACTGAACAGCTAATCCTCACTCCCTACTACGATGTTTCTCTATCAATATTACAAGCTTCTTGAAGGCATTCAGAGTCCTCTTTCAGCTTAAAGTTAATAAACATTCAGAAGGGGAAAAGGCCAAAAATAAAGCCAGTGTAATACCAAGTTTTTCCATCAGTACAGAATAAGGTTAGAATTCTCTAGCTGGGGAAAAAAAAAGTTACGCTTCCAGAAAATGAAGAAGTTCCTAATGAAATCAAGCTTCTGTTTTGTGGAATTAGAAGTAACGATTCACCTTTCAAACTAAAACACACTCAATTTAACACAGAGGGATTTGATTTAATTTATAATATCAACATTGCATTTCCTACAGCATGAGTATGAAACACATGGACTGCAAGGTTTTGTGAGGAGCTGGATGATGAGTTGGCAACTCAAAAGCACTCACTGCTGAGCCAGCTTAGGGTAACATGAGCACTCCAGGGTCCCATGTCAGGGCATAACCTGATCACCTACAAAGATTAGAAAGAAATGTTCCCCACGTGTAGACTTCAGCAGCTGCCTCTGTGTGTCATCCGTTCTGATGTTTGGTTTTTGGCTTCTTCTTAAGTAGAAGTTTATCAACACTTCTAGATTATGTAGACAACAGAGCTGGTTTGGTATACCAAATCCTATTATCTTATCTCACTGTCAGAAGTTTCACTGCTGTGCTTGAGAAAGAAACCAGTCCTATTACACTCTTAAATATGCAGCTCTATTCCAAGGTTATTTTCTGTACATTACATATTCTATTTTCATCACCCACAGACACTGTAAATGAGCACAGTATACAAATAAAAATGCATAGCTTTACACTTGGGCAAATAAGCTTAGCATCATAAATAAAGCTTGTGATATATGTATGTATATAAATACAAAATACTTTCTTAACTATCATTTGCTGTGTATTCCTTTGTTATGTAATTTAATTGGATTTTACTTACTAGATAGCATGACTTAAAAGCCACCTTACAATGTTGTATGTGTAACTGGTAAACTCTTAAAAGCCACCCACAATACATAAACAAAATAATAAATCCTCCTTAGACCAAATCAGACAATTCAGTAAGAATATAAAGTAAATATACTTTCCTACTCCTCACAGTTTCCATTTTCCCACTGGCAAACTCCACTAAAAATCCAATTTCTCATGGTCATGGGGGTGAGCAGAAATGCCAGCCTTGCAGTCAGACCAAGTTGCTCGTACAGTTCACAGATCTTGGAAAACAGTTCACCTCCTACTTTATTTTCTTATTTCAGTCTTGGGAAACATTCTCAGATAAACCTTGGGACATTTATTTATCTATAGGTCAAAGCAAATACTTCACTGGTAATTTAAAAACCTATGAAGATCTAAGAGGAAAAGATTATCAATAGTCTGAAATAAGGAGTGCCAGAACCAACACTGCCCATTCGTGGGGTCCTCCCAACAGGGACACTGCTGCTCCTGTAACACAACCAGAAGTTGCTGGAAATGCACTGTTATTTGCCAGTACCCATACAATGTTTCTGCAACGGCAAGCTCCCACTCACTGAACAGGCAGATAAAAGGTGGCTGATACAGGATGCGTATCAGGATTGATTTTTTTTGACAATTTATCTGTATTGGATAGGGATCAGCCAGCCAAATTTACTGTGAAGTTGGCTAATTCACTGAAGCCCCATCAACCAACTTTAGTCTGCTTATTTAGCAGATGGGTAACCATGTTCCGTTTTAACAGAAAATCTTGTTAAAACTCAGGCTAGAGGCTGGGGAAGATTGGAGCAGGAGTCTGGAGTGGGCTGGACTGAAGGAAAACACAGAGGTTGCAGGAGAGAGACTTGCTTTCATAATAAGTTCCTGATCACTGAAGGCAAGGTTTGAAGTTTGCTATGGCTTAAGAGATCCCACTTTGACTACAGGATCCTGAAATGATGCAAAGCTAGAAATGGGCAAATCTGTCTGCAAGGAGACATTCGAGGCAAGCAAAGGACTCTGTGGTTTCACTTGGCCACTGTGCCGTTTCTCCCCATGGGTCTGGACAATGATCTTTCAGGTGGAAATAAGATGCAAACAATTTCCCTTCTCTTATAAATAACATTTCAAAAACTTATCTGCCTTCACAGAGGCTGAGATCACGAGTTTTCTTCCCTCGTGTGATCCCTCAGCACATTTCTGCCAGTGCACTAAGATCATGCTGCTGTATCCTTTTGTTCTTGGTAACTCAAGTGGAAATGGTAGCCTACTAAGAAGAAGCCCCAGCTGGTCTACATTTGGATGCTACAGGAGGAACACCTGCATAAATAGGGGTTCAAAACATGAACTCAGCTGTTTGCGAGGCTACCCATCACCTGTAGGCTGCTCTAGTTTGTGAGATGATGAAAAAAAAAAAACACCATGAACTTCTGGAAGAAAAATACCTGTCTTACCTTTTTGTTAGAGCAATATCCTATAGCCATATCAACAAGTCTGATGGATCTACTTGTCAAACAGAACATTAACTGTATTTTAACAGTTTTGGATTAATAAAGTACAGTGCCATCAATCTAATCAATCTCCTCAGCTTCACTGACCATAAGCATGTCAGATGCCAATACTTCCAGTGGTCCCAATACTCTTTTGAATATCCCAATATTTTCCATTTTCAAACAACCACCAACTCTCACCACAAGATCCCACTGGATACACCATGTCAGCTGACATCATACTAATCTTGGGTACACGTGTGTTTTACATCTTTTCTTTGTTTTTACTACCTGTCCTTCCTGTGCAAAGTAAGTTACTGGAGTTAAGAACTGTTTACTACCGTGTATTCTTCTACCACGTGATACCAACATAACAAGTTTTATAAAAATGTAATTATGAACAATTAAAACCATTTAGCAAAACATATTTGGAGTTGATATGGGTTTGAGCAAATTAAACTAGTCAGTTCACATTCATTCCCTTAACTGCAGCAAATAAAATTCTCTAATTCTGCTCTCATTGCCTTTCCTTGCCTACTCTTTCACAGCTTCCTCATCCACCCCTGCTCCATGCCAAAGTCCAAATATGCTTCCATTAAAAAATTATATCGCTCCAATTGTACGAGCATACACAGTATTAAAGGTTCACAGGCTGTTTTTCTAAATTACCATTCATGTCATTTTATTACCCAGTCATGAGTAAAACAAACAGGTTCTTGAAATAAGATATCTTCTTTTCAACATTAGACTTAACACTTGACTAGTTCAGTTGATGTTTTGTGATAGGTGTTGTAGGTTCATATTACCATCTTCCTGCATATCTGCATTTAAATCTCACAGGGCAGTGTAATTGGGTCTTTACAGCATTACCTTCCACCTACTGGTAACAGATAATGGCACAAATTGTACAACAACTTATTAGCTAATATCAGAAATCTAAAGCATGACTTGCCAAACTGAAGTCAATGGAAATTTTACTACAAACAAGTAACTAAATTTGCATTAAAGAAACATACAACAAAAACTTTGAGGAAAAAGCGTAATAGAAAATGGACATTTTTACACTAAAGGAAGATTTAATGGCAGTTTTCTTGTAAGACTCCACAGGAGAGTACATTCCAAAACAGCTAACGCAACTTGAAGGCTACAAGCTTATGGCCAAAAACTTCACAGACATAAATCAGTAAGGTTTTACCAGTTAGAGTTGGCATGATTCAATGCTTTGTGACACAATCATAGAGCCATTAGGGGAGCTACACTAACAAATTTAATGTAGGAAGAAGAGAATCAACGCCACAGGCCAGATTCTGCCATTACTCTACTGAGTTGTTTCTCATTGGTATTTCTGTAGAAGTTAAGAAGTATACAAACACACAAGAAGATGGGCTCCTCCAAAGGGAATTCACACCATCAAACAGCATAGAGGGCCACATACGGTCTAACAAGAATTACTAATAGTAAATAAAAATTTTTTAGTACAACTGATTCTAAGCATCTGTGAAACAGAATTCTTCTCATTGAGGATGATGGTGTACTTCTACAGCAAAGTTTCTCTTCATTATCTAAAGGAAACACAGCCATGACCACCACACCTACAAGATACCCAACTTGTTGGGAGTTATTGCTACTGTTGCCTAGAAGAAGGCATTTACTTCTATCTGCCAGGTGGAACTGACAGCTGGCAGCTTAACATCCCACAAAGACCAGATAGCCTCTAACAAACACCACCAGACTTCCTGTTCCCACTGTCTCTGGCTCTCATTCCCCGCCTTGGTTGTATTTTGGACTCAGCCTTTGCTCCTTCCCTGTTCAGGTGGCCTAATACACACACCTCTAACATTGCTTATATTTCACCACAGCAAATATTAATTACTCACATATTGACAAAGACGTTTGCAACCCATTTATTCGCAGCTTTTGACAGGGGAAAATCAATGTCCTCGTAGGAAATATTATCACACAAAACATTTTTATTGGAAATAGTTGTCTGCTTCAACTGCTTTTGCTACGTCACATCAAGCAAAAGTAACCAGACATTCCTATGTCACAGAATTTATTCTTCAGATTACCAAATATATCTTCCTGTCTCTCTCACTGAGAGCGGACAAGATTATTACACCCAGTGTATAATCCACTGCTGTGCTGAAAGTTCAGTGTTTGCTTGAGTTAGGTTGCACCCAAACAAGAAATAACATGCCTACCACTTTAAACAAATGAAGCAATTGCTCTTTCAGTTTGAAAAGCTTAGCAAGAAATCGGGTTTTACTTGTCAATAAGCGCAACCATGTACAAATTGTATCAGCCCAGTGTACTTTTTTTCATGGAAGTTTCTGAAACTATTATAGTGAAATACACAGAAAAATTAAAAAACAAACAAGAAACACAAAGAGACACCCACCATCAAAAATCTAAGGAGTACTTAAACAGTAAGACAAGCCACACTTTAAAGTGTTATGCTCCAGTGGGAGGGAAAGAGATACCTGTGGGAAATTAAAGCCAAGCTTCTGGAAGCATAGAGGTGGCAGAAAATGTTTATTGCTGAACAACTAAAAAAATTACAGCTTAAAAAAGAAGTATTCAAATACCTTATTTATAGATATGCACAAAGAGCTAACCAGACAGAAAACATGCCAAAAAAAGATCATTATTTATCTCAAAGGAGGCATCAACATACAGGTCTGTCCATGTTCTATTCATATCATTGGGCTCCAAAGATTAATGGATGAAACACAAGGAATAACTCAACTCTGAAATTCACTTGCATAATGAATGTAAGGTCATAGGTGTGTCAAGATCCTATGATTAAGTTACAGTTCTTCAACTGCCACATACACTTCACTGAAAAAGAAATAGGCTTAGAGAGAAATGAAAATAAAAATTACTTAATGAAAATATCAACTTCAACTTTTATTTTTTCACCTTGCAAACTGAAGGAGCTGGTAGGAGTCCCAGGAAGGCTAGTGCTATCTGACATATCCAACTACCATACTGAGGTTGCATCTTTCTTATCTTGTGTTTACTTTTGCCCTTGACACAAGTACACTCTGAAGGCCAGGAAAATCCCTTTGGCAGTGTGTGTCTGTGCTGTAGGATGTGCTGCTGAAATGACTCGCAAAGACATGGGTGTGAGTGAGTTCTGATCAGTTCTGCTTTAGCAAAGCGTGTAATTCTGAAGGGAATGCTACTCATCCTATTTACTGCCTTAGTCTGATCGTACAGCCAGGCTGAAACTGCCTGCAAGGAACCTGTGAGCAAGTGCTCTGTGCTGAAAAGATCTCTCATAGGGAAAGCTCTGCTGTTTGCAGTTTTTACCAACAGCAGCTATTTTCACCTATTTCCTGCAGGTGCTTTCAATTTTTCAATTATTTTATGTATAGTTAAGCTTGTCTGGTTTATTTCTGGAAAGATTAAGTATGTAAACCTTCTGAAGGTTGCAGTGCATTTTATGTTAAATAAACCTGAGTGGTATTTATTTAAAACTGAAGATACAAAGTTCATTAGAGAGGACATAGCTCTTTAATTTGCCAGCAGGTTGACTGATCAGCAAGTATGTACTGGCCAGCTATGCCAGAACATGCCAGCCACAAAGCTCTGTGCTAAACAGATAGCACATGTTATCTGAACATCCCACGGGGATCATCACAACACTTAGCAGAAGCTGGGAACTACTGAAGCTGAGGTGGAAGAGGGATTTGAGAGAGAAAGGAAAGAAATCTTCAGCAAATTAGATATCTTGTATTCTACTGCTCCCGGAACATACTGTTTTGTTTTCCAGTGTGCCAAATTCAATAGATTAGTATATTAGAAAACGTGAAGGTAAGCAAAGCAAAGTGACATTTGGGGTCGGCAGCTATGGATGGTGGCTGATTATAACTTGATAAGAATACTCTGGATCAATTCTGGAAAGCTGCTCAGTCACTCACAGTAAAGTATGACCCAGCAGGATAATCTATTTATTAGGCACACTGCTGCTTCTGCTCCTATCTGCACATCCTCCACGAATGATGCCCTAATTTATGAAAAATACTTCTTTTCTTTCTTTAAAAAGACAGAAAACAAACACACACACACAAAAAACCATCACCTAAGCTTCAGATCAACTTTTTTTTTCCTTTTTTTCCCCCCACCTGAGATGATCCTTTCAATATCTCTGCTTCTCTACTTTAGCTGTAGCCTGTGCAGCAGTTTTAGTAAATGTGATTGTAGGCTAGAAACAAATTTGATGTTTTGATGTGCTCATTACTAAAAATATTAAGTCTCTGGAAAAAGAAGCAGGCAGTACACAGGCAGTAAAGTATCTTCTCCTGTTTGTTATTTTTTTCTACTGTTTTCAGTAAAAAAATAGCTATGACAGCACATGCTGGTAATCATCAACTAAGCTCCATTCTCCTGCTTCCTTTGTAACAGGGATTTTATTTGTTATCCAAGATTCTCTAATACTAATGCTGGTTTGTTTTAGTATTTACACACAGCCAACCTGTGTTTAGCACTGTTAGATTTATCAGTTGCTCACAATCCATCTGAAAAGCACTACTTCTAGCTTAAGGCTCTTTCAAGGCCAGTTTCTGATGATAATTTTGAAAATATGTATCATAGGTAACTGTTAAAGACATGCAAAGAAAGTTTTGCCCTGTTCTTCTCAGCTTCTCGTGCTACAGGAGTAAAATCCCCACGTTGGTACATACTGATATAACAAAAGGCTTTGACTAAATTTCAAGTTCACCTCAAATCTAATCGACAGATGCAAAAACTTGTTCTGAGAAATTTGCTACATTCTCAACTATAATTATACTCACAGGGAATTTAGATGAATTAGACCTGACAAAATCTTCAGGAAGACTCTCAGAAGCCAAGCAAGATTGTTATAAATTCCAGACTGTCAAGCCACAGTGCTGACCCAAAAGTCAAATTCTGTTTTTGTTACTCATTGTGAGGGGCAATGCTTTTTTTCTGAGAGAAAGAACAGGCTTTTGACCCAGACTTTAAAAAGGTCTCCATTTAACCTTACCAAGTTTAAAATAAACTTCGCTTCAACTTTAGCTTTGCTGGAAGTAGACATGTTTCACCTGGCTCAACTTCCTATATTTTGGATAATTATTCCTTCTGAACTGCTCTTCAACAAAGAGCTACAATCCATTTTCACTGTCACTATTTAGAAAACATTCCAAGGTAGTTGCTTTCTATAATAAAAACAATATTTAAAAAAAAAAAAAGATAGGAAAATTCCTCCTTGAGAATTACCAACTCAAATATACCCTCCTCTGCTTACAGGTTTAGCTGGTGGAAGATCACTCCAGTCAGCATAGTTGTTTATGCTCAGGTAACTGAGACACTCTATCATCTCCTTCTTCCCCATCTTCCCAAAACTTCTGTCTCTGTTTGTATGTAAGAGGTTAGTGAATACTGGCAGACAAATACAGAGAAGTGGATGTTGGTTCTCTGCATTTCCTGTAGCTTTAAAAACCAGAAAGATGATCAGCAGATCACTTGATAAACCAGAAAACAAACACCAAAACTTGTTCATCGCCCTCTCTGATCTAAAAGTCAGCTGGCAGAAACATCAATTGATTAGCAAGGTGCTTAGTTAACTTACCACTTAGGAAAAATTACCATCTGGCCAATCAAAAACCTTAAAATTCTAAACGCCAATGTCTACTATCAAAAATCTCAGACTGTACCAGGGAATTTTTAACATATTAATTTTTAACACATCCATCCTGAGAATTTCCTATTTGAGAATTCTCCAGTTCTTCATACTGCAATGCACTGTCATAAATACACTTTTTTCCTCTAGTTGGAAAACTGTCTTTCCCTTAATGACTGAAACTTAACTATTTATAGAAATGTACACAGTTCAGTGGACAACTGTAACTCAGTTTGAATGGAAAACATTTACATAAAATAGCTCAAGATCACCAACGGAATAAAGGCAGGTTATCTAAGCCTTCAATTAATATCTGCTTACTTTTTTTCATAATGACACACAATGGCCTTGTAGAAGAATAACAGACACCTTTATGATACGTTCAGGGATTTTTATAAGAATTTGATAGAAATCATGAATGGAAATAAAACTATCAGTAGAGCACGTGAGTTAAAATCAGCAAACTACAGCAGCAAGTTTGGCACAGATGATGGTCAATTTAATTATTTTTTTTCTGTATCCATGAGAAGTGAAAAATGCTGGGCTAAATTAATGTTTGCTTTAAGCAGGTGTCACACTTTTTTTTTTTTTTTTTTCAAATTAATCATGCCTCTCTCCTTTAGCATCTCTTTTCCCTGCTGCAGGCCAGTTGTATATTTCTGCTTCTTTTAAAAATTAGGAAATTAGAGATAGAGTCCTCCTCTTATGTAATTATTTCATTGCTGCTTTTACTTATCACCTTGGATGTGCTTCTTTCCATCAAACTGCAGAGTCACTGTTCTGTTAAAGGAATTCGGCCTCAAAACAGCTGTGACAGCATTAATGCAGAAGTATTTATGGAAACTAAATACAAAGTAAAAGCAATACCATAATTTATGTTATGCAGAATAATTTTACTTTATCTGTAGTCTCAATCAGCAGCCAGTTAAGACATTTTGGATTTGAGGTAAATGCAGTTCTTGTCAACAGGGAAGGTTTTTTATTTTTTCCTTTAAATGATCCAATTGGAGAGACTCCAACTCACTGCAGCTGCCTTCATTACTTAACTTCTGGTTTTATTCTAACCTTTTTTCTCTGGCTTTTTCTTTTCTTTTGCAGATCACTTTACCTTTGCTTTATAAACTTCCTCATTGTTTCGTTGTTTTAGTGTCTTGTTTTATTTCCTCCTACAAATACAATATTTATCTTCCCGTGGATTACTGTACTCTATCACCATCTACCAAACATTTAGCTTTAAAAGAAATAAGCAGACTGAAAACTGAGACAAGCCAGACCCACACACATTCACATACCTGCATTCAGTTTGCTTTTCACTCCATTACCTTTCCTAAAATGACATTTAAAACTTGACCTAAAGTGTTACATTTCAACTGAAATGTAGAAACAGAGGGATTATCATGTTATTTCTTGCAACAGTCACCCCAACAAATTTAAATCAAGCATTTCTGTCTCAAGAATAAGCCATACCAAGCTGTCCCAAGCATCTCCAATAGCAAAACATGGACAACATCCTTCCACAACAGGGAAACCAGCACTAATGTTTTCTGCTAACTTGATCTGAAAGGCTGTTTATTCTACAGCCATGCTTCGTGATCAGATTTAAAGTATGTGATCAGAATTAGGCAAGAATACAAGGAAAGGTTCTCTCACCTCAGCAAGACAACATATCTTTTTCATTTGTTTGAGTTATCTGTGCATTGGAAAGAAAATGGCTTTCTGATGCTACAGGAAGTCACCAGAAACCTTTGAACCACAATGTGATGCAGAATGCTGGAGATCAGAACAAAGATACAGCTCTAAATAGTTGAACCTTTGTATGTATGCTTTAATTCTTCTGCAAGAGCCTACTTGGATGGAGGAGGGCACAAGCGGGCACTGACTA
This sequence comes from Tragopan temminckii, assembly GCA_028571105.1. Taxonomy (NCBI): domain Eukaryota; kingdom Metazoa; phylum Chordata; class Aves; order Galliformes; family Phasianidae; genus Tragopan; species Tragopan temminckii. The sequence goes on along the minus strand of JAOWBP010002052.1, from coordinate 50,656,571 downwards.
CACCAGGACCTAAATGCTGGCATCTGAATACCACTAAAACAGAAGTAGGAATTTTACAGTCCATTTTCAGTCAAAAGTTTGTTCCACAGTAAATAACTCACCCAATTGCTCACATGTTCTTCATATCTCTTGACAGAATGCCACTTCCTATAGTACAGCTCCAGGAAGCTGCATCTCCCAAACTAATCACAGGAAACTGCCTTCTTATTTGGTAGTATCCACCACCTATGAGAATACAGACATGCATGCAATTTTATTCTTTTTCTATTAATTTTATCTTTTTAAATAAGCACGATTACAAATTGTCTATTTCCAATTGCTATCTTTAGAATGATTTTTTTCCTTGCATTGTATGTTGCCACCTGTTGGAATGATAACTATTGACCCCAACAGCATTTCTGCGACAAACTGTATGTGCTAGGGGGTTCTGTCTGCTCCTCCAGAAAATTCTGAATTCGTTTGCCAGTTCCAGTCTCGCCAGATGAAAGGAGCACATCTCCAAAACATTGGCTCCTTTCACACAGTGTAAAGAACAAGGTTTTGGTAGAGTAACACGAGAAAATGACACCAAGGAACAGGTTTCACACCGATGCTTGTAGAACCACCTTTCCTCCTAAAGGACCAGGCTGCCACCCTGCCAAGGGATGAAGCATCTAAATTCAATCTCATGGAGAATAACCGATTAACGCTGCTCAGTAATTTACTGTTTCAGGCCAGGTCCACTGCATCACTCATTTCAAAGCCCAGCTCCAGCCTTTGCTTCAGGAAGAACATTCTCTCTCCGAACTCCAGTTTTCTAATTTCCCAAACCACCTATTTTAACCTAAAGCACCATGTTTACACTCAGGACTCAAAGGTGAGTTTGCTTTCATTTCAGATGCCATTTACCATCACACCAAACCACTGTATAAAGAATGCCTCAACCCAAGCCACTGAGTAAGAACCAACAACCTGAATTTCTGTGGAAAAAAAAAAAAAAGGTTCGTTTACGACAGACTGAAACACTCTGAAGGCTCATAAGTCTGTTTGAAAACTCACTTGTGGATGTAATGTGCCAAACTGCTTTACCAGGTGAGTGGAAGAGGTGCTGCCTACATGCTTAACCGCTTAATAATTCATGCTTTTAACGAGACACTGCCCATAATTCGGGCATTTAGCGGCCATCAGGGTGAGATACAAACACCCGAGGAAAGCAGAGCACGCCGCTTTCCCCGCTGAAGCCACTCAGGAGCCCAGCAGCCCTCAGAGTAAGACCCCGCCCTCAGCTCCGCGCGCTCCCGGCGAAGCCTCGCGAGAGGCAGCCCCGCTTCCATGTTGCCACGTTCAAAGCCGCCGGCGACGGGGAGCGTGGCGGACACGCGCAGCCCTCACGCAGCCGCTCCGCCCGCCCCCTCCGCCTCGCAGCCAATCGGCGCAGAGAAAGGTCACGCCCCATCCCCCTGTGCGCTCCGCCATTGGCTGGAGGCTGCGGGCGGGAGGGGAGGGGGTGTGCCCGGCGCTTGGCCGCGGTGGCTGCCGGCGCTCCCGCACGCAGCGCTCGGGCGGCGGCGGCTCCTGACTCATTCCCGGTCTAGCCCCGCCCCGCGTTACCTGACAGGAGGCGCCATGGCCTCCCGCAAGGGCTCCAAGGGCACCGGCGGCGCTCCCGGCCCCGGCTCTAAGCGAGGTGAGTGGGGCTGCGTCTTCTGGAGGGGTCGCGGCGGGTGGGGGGCGGGGGTCCGCC
>JAOWBP010002052.1:50621216-50632789 GCA_028571105.1 Tragopan temminckii | reverse complement strand
TGTTTGAAGACTTGTGACTTTCATGGATTTTTTTCTGTGTCAGGCTACCACAGCAACAAGTGATTTCTCTGCTAAAACTGACTTAAACACAAAACAGCAATCTCTTTTAAGTTAGGAATTCTTATTTTTTATTTTCTGTTCTTTAGCTATTACCTGACAACTGCATACTAAGGCCTTTGCATCTGCAAGGGTTTAAAATTGTCCATTTCCTTCAGATTTCACTATAAATTTGAAGATTTAATTTGCAATTTGTGTTTCAAAGATTGGTTTAGTAGCTGAATACTAAAATACTGAATACATTTTCTATATGATTTGGGCACACCAGAGTAGGATTAACATTTATGATTTTATTTGTTGTATTACTTTGTTTTTTTTTTTTTTTAGAGGAGCTTTAATGATTAAGTTCTGTTTAAGGGTTTTGTGCGATTTTGAAAGCCGTGTGTAGGAAGTGTACTCTTCCCTCCCCCAGCCACTCCAAAGTTAAGAGAGGAGGGGAAAAAAACCTACCTAAAACCTCCTCCAAACAAACGCAAATGTTTATTGAGTTAGTTCTGTGGGGTTTTTTTGTTTGGTTTGTTCATTTTTTTTATACCCAGAGCTGAAATGCCTATGATTTCTTTATGTCAAGGAACCTATAAGCACTATGGGGAAAAAAATACTGAAACTAGTTTACATCCATATACCTTGCAAGTTCCTCTTAACTAGGAAAGACAGGACAGTATTTCAAAGTTCAGATAATCAGGATGAATGTTATACCTCTGTACTCACTTTTGTTCTGTGTAGAGAAACATGGCTTTAGTAGTATTACCAAAAAAAAAAAAAAAAAAGCATGTATAGGGATCACCAGTGCCTGTCTGAACCCTCAGAGACGATTTTTATTCTTCAGTTATTTTTAATAAATAACAATCTCTTGAGAAATTCCAGTCTGAATACAGTAGTTAGTAGAATTTTTGAACTGCAGATACAGAAGGTCATCAATATATTGTTCTAGTAATTGGATTACTAGAAAATAGTAAAATAGGGGAAAAAAATTAACCTAGTATATCTGTGACCATTCAGAGGGAAGTGAATTGTAGAATCTTAGCTTCCACAAATGAACTTTTTTTCCTTTATCTTACCTACGGTAGAATGAAGTATTTGCAAACAATCATACAAAGATTGCATGTTGAGAAAATCTGTGATGAGTTGATGGGAGTTGAGATTTGCTTGTTTGTTATTATTTTTTTATTATTATTATTATTATTTTTTTCAGGTATGGTTCACTTAATTTAGGATAATTTTCATGTGCTCTATTTTTTCATCTTCTGTTGTAGAGTCTTTAAATGTTAGACTGGCATATGCTCGTTCTCTTAGGAGAGGTGTTTGCACATGAAGAAAGGCATATTCTTTTGATAAATAAAGTAGTTGCATTAGCACTGTTGAATAGATAAAGATTTTGACTTTCTAGATAAGTGGCATTGTTTGGACTTCTCCTAAAGTAAAACAGTTGTTTCCTTTAAGTCACTGATTTAGCATCTCTCAGCTGCCTGTTGGGGCAGTTTGTTTTTAGTTACTAATTTCAGGTACTTCTTACCTTGCTTGTGTATGAGTTTTACTTTGAAAAGCACTTATTCCCAAGTATGTGAATGAAAAATGTAGGCAATCCTTAGCATATCTGCTAGAAGTTAGCCATCTTCATTGAAGACAAAAATTAACCCAACTATGAATTTGTGGTGGTGATATTTCGTTGTTTGTGTAGTTCTAAAGAGAAAAAAGAATATAAAAAATATGTTCTTTTCCATAGCTCAGGATGAAGTATTTTTGTATACATTGGCTTTTAAATATAAAACAAAATCTTGGATAGATTTCGTAAAGAATTACGAAGAAAGGATTTGGGCTTTATTTTATTGTTTCTGGGGCAAGCATTTTTATTTTTAATTGTTAAAATGTCTCCCAGTTTGTTGATCCCTTTTGTGTTCTGATGATTTTTAAAGAGAATGTACTGCTATAGTCCATGTTACACTTCATAAAGGCCCAACACACTTTGTCTTGAGTTGGGACAACAGTAGGAGCTTCTATATGGTTATTCACATGTCTACAGAAATACCATCTAAAGCCTGTGATTTTTTTTTTTTTAATTTTTTTAAACACCAGATTTCAACAGAATAAACAGTTGTTTTATAATTCCGTGTTTATAATTTTGATTTTATTGATTTTTTTTTTTGGGGGGGGGGGTTCATTCTTAAATTAAAATTTAATTCGTCACTAAATAGATTTACTGTGGTAAATATCTTTTGTCTCCTTTTGTCCAAAGTTTGAAAACAAATTAGATTGATGACTGACTACCATACATAAAGTTAAGTCTATAAAATTTAATTTTTATAGAATTAAGCCATGGAAGAAGTTGGAGAGGGGTATTTATAATACCTTGGTTGCTTCCTGGATTGAATCTATCATTTTAAAACCTTTTGGGCTATCCAGTGAAAAAATTAAAGAGAATGGCTGGTCACTCAAGTAAAGGTCTGGACATGCAGGTACAAGGATGTGGGGCATCGTGGACTTAGAAGTTTCCTCAGAATTATCATTGATATTTTCTCTGTGTGCCATAAGAAAAATATGTTGCAGCACATTAAACATCTCTGCCATAAGCTTCTCTTATTTTGAATGTTTCGTTAACCTGCACCTAATATTGCTTTGTAGTTTGCATGTGCAAGATGTTCACTTAATTTTTTTGTCTCAACAATCTGTCGTCTTAGTCCACTTTTCTGCTATTCTTTCCAATGCAAACAAAGGTTTGTTCTGGTTAGAAGTGGAGAGGAACATTCCTTTCTCTCCTTCTTTAAAGCTTACCTATTACTGATGTTTATCATTGCTTGATCATTCTGTTGTGCTTTTTCCAGAATGGAAAAGTTGAAATGTTATTATTTAGTAACTCTAAAACAGTAGATTTTAATAAATAATAATTAACCTTGACTTTAACCACGACTTTGTATTTGAAGTACTAATTAGATCAATTATCAAATGGCCTAAAATAACAAGTACGGATGTCAAAGTTCAGAAGTGATGAGCTCTGTCTTCACTGCTCTGGCCATCTGTATGTCTCTTCTTTAGCTATCTTGAGCCAGCTTTAGATTTTCTATGCAGTAATTCATAAGGATTTAAAAAAAAAAAAAATTATAAGCAAGTCTGTGTTCCTTTATATTGGATACATCTTTGTTTTTATATAGTCTCTGTATACCTTTGTATTTGGAGTTAATTCCTGAGGATCAAGTATATGATGTTGAACAAATATCATAGGAAAAATGATTGAGAAGCAATTAAAAAAAAAAAAAAAAAGGCAAAACAACAAAACAGCCAAACAAGAAAATCGTAAAACCCTCAGCAATCAATCTAAGCAAAATTAAAGTAATGCATGATAGAATAACTGTTATGATTACAGTGTGGCTGTGACAAATTTTGTTTAAATACTGTTTCCCTTTAAATATTATTCTTAGTTGTCTGACAATGCAAAGCACTCAAATTTCGACATGATGGTTTTAAAGAAAGAACAGAAATTGTGTGCAGGATTCATAAGCCTCACTATTTAAAAACTTTTTAAAAGTAAATGCTACAGTAAAAAAACTGAATATAGATTAATTTGATTTTAGGATTAGAAAGAACAGATGAGAAAGCAAAGCTGCCTTCTGTTTTAAGGTTTTTGCATAATATTGTGCATGTTTATTGTCCAAATTCTAGCCTATACTTTGAAAAACTGAACTTTCCTAACATCTTTCTATTTCCTAAATAGCTCTGCTGTCAAGACTGCAGTCTGTGACATGAGTTGTCTATCACAGATCCTCTGTTGACAGTTTCCTCTTTCCACCTAACTGCTGTCCTTTTTTTTTCTCTCTTTCCTCTATTCTTGTGTAGGCCTGACCAAAGATGGCAGTAATGAAAATATTGATTCCCTTGAGGAAGTCCTTAATATTTTAGCAGAGGAAAGCTCTGATTGGTTTTATGGCTTTCTCTCATTTCTCTATGATGTATTGACTCCTTTTGAAATACTAGAAGAAGAAGAGAGCGAAGCTGCAGATGATGTTGATGGTACGTCACAGAATGAAGGGGTTCAGGGAAAAAAGACTTGTGTTATTTTGGATTTACAGAACCAATGACGGAGAGACTAATTTGATTGGCTTTCAAAAATGTCCATGAAATCATCAGTCTTAATAAGACAGGAATTTCAGGCATTGAGGGGAAACTCCCAAATGGACATTCTAATGATTGTACTAAAGACAGCCATGCAATACAGTTATGATAGTTGAAAGCCTTTCAGTGACTTTTCCATTTTTGTGACAGGAAGACTAATAACACACAGCTGTGTAAATATGTAGAATAAAACATCTGTCTGCAGTTGTGTAGTTGGTTTCTGTATGTGCTTCAATTTGTGCATTTTGTGCACAAAACTTACAAAACTAAATGTAATAACCTCTACTGTTAACGTTATAACATTTGTCTTTCTACAAAACATTAACTGGGGCATTTTGTAACAGCTTTAATTGTAAAGTATTCTGGCATGAACGCATTATGTAAATACATATTTGTATGTTAATCCTTAACGTAGACATAACAATGATAATTCTCTTGTGAAATTTAATTTTAATAAATAATTCCTTTTATGATTCACTGATTTCTCAGCCAGACACTTTTTACTTGATCAAATAAAAGCACTTTGCTTAAAAGTGCTTGATAGCTTTACAAAGAGATTCAGTTCTTAGTGAACATCATTTTCAGGCTGATATGTCATTTTTATGGTCTATTTCTCCTATCTGTTTTCCAAATAAGGTTTCAATTCTTATGCCACCTTCTTCCCCCGTTTGCATTCTTTTTCTTCTTGTATAATGATCACGCTGCAAGGGCTGTTGTGAATTAAAATAAATAATTAAATATAAAAAAAATAATAACGTGGACCTTTTGTGGAAGTGGGAAGCTGTGATTGTATATTTCTTCTGTAATACTGAATATATTAAAGATTAATTAGAAATTAGAATGTAATGTCTTCTATTGCTTGTTAAATTAAAGAGTTTTGTCTGCTATCGTAAAGTTACTGGTATATAAGGGGTAGTTTATAAATGTATTCTGCAATCTGTATCAAATCCTAAAAGCTGGAAATGAGCTGTGGTTTTAAAACAGGAAGGGTGTACTTAATCAGATTATTATTATTCTTTATTCATGAAGTTGTTTCTTGTTCAGACTGTTTCTTGCTGTGATTATGTTTGTATCTGTTTGCCATATAAAGTTTATACTCAAATTTTAACTCTATTGATGCAAGCTGAAATTTCAACCTCTTTTTCAATTAGATGAGTATTCGGTTGCTTTGGCATCACAATTTTAAAGCTATTTAATTTGCTAATACTTTGAATACTAGTAAGGTGTTAGAACTTGTTTGCTCTTATTCCTTTTGATGTAACAATTAAAAAATCATCAGTGGTGTGTGTTGCTGTCAGAGCTTTCTTGAAGTTTAAGATAAATTGATTTTAATGAATTGCATAAATTGTGATTGCAAGCAGGAGCTGGGCAGGAAAGGTGGAAATAGTTTAGATGATTCATGTTTGAAATTAAGAGGAAAATGAAAGCTAAACTTTTATTTTCTTTGATAGTCATTTACACAAAACACAGCTGGTAAGTTAATTTCCCAACCGAAGTCCAAAAAAGTTAAAAGTACTTGGGAATTACAATAATTTTAGAAAGCAAAGCTGCTGGTTTTTACCTACGGTTTTGGCTTCTAGAACTTTCATTACCTGATTTCACTCCTATTTTAATGTTTTCAGTGACAAAAATATAATGTGTAAATGAAAGGAATTTTCCAATTTTCATAGCTAACTAAGAATGGAAAGTTGGCAATTTATGTGAAATTGGTAGCAGTTTTCATTAGCCACTTTCATCTTTCTTACGGGTCAATTAAATTAAATTGTGAAGAACTGCATAAACAAATATCTTTGACTAAAGCTGTAATCTATCAGTTTGGCCACTGTTTTTAGAATTTTGTAGGATGATTAGCCTTACCCTTTTCCTTGTGTTGGTAAAAGTATGTTGTAACTGCCAGTCCTCAGCAGAAGTTTACAAGCTTTGAACAAAATACTCCATTGACTTTAGTAGCATAAACTGTTGCTTGGCTTGATATTAATATAAAGAAATTGTAAGGGGAAAAAAAGACACCTTAATACATGTATGTCTGAGAATATGTATAGCTGAGAACATGTGGGAGGTTTGAACCCTGGGTTTCTGTGACCACCTTCAACAGTATTTAATTGGAAAGGAGAGGAGGGTATTTTACAATTTTCCAGGGGAGGAAAAACGTACTGCTCATTGTATATAAAATAACTTAGAAATGAATAAACAGGAAAATGTTGACATATTTGTTGGAATAATTAAAATAATTCTGACAACTTTTGTCAGTGCTATTTTGGTGTTTGTTTTCCCCCCCAAATATGAGCTTTTTGAGTGCTTTTTCAATCTGTTGTTTGAAAGTCAGTGAATGAGGCTTACTACCTGTAGATTTTATTGTATATTAATCTTGCATTACAAGTGAATGGCCTTAGAAGAAAATAACTTTTAATGAAAGTTTTTCATATGATTTTCAGTTATATGGAGAGGTAGAAGAATGCATTGACATGTTAGTAGGATTTTCGTGTCAGTTCATAGTAGTTAATGATCAGATGGGAAAAGAAACCACCTGTATTGTGAATATGATTTGATAGATTGCTGCCTGTGGTGGTTGTGGAGTCTTTCTATGGAGATATTCAAGACCTGTATGGACGCCTACCTGTGCAACCTATTTTAGGGTACCTGCTTTTGCCAGGGGTTGGACTCGATGATCTCTTGAGGTCCCTTCCAACACCTGTGATTCTGTGATTTCAAAGATGTTGTGTTCAACTGTTATGGACAGATGTTTACTATTTTCCTGAATAAATTGCGATCAGATAAGCAGTTATCATTATGATGGAACAGCAGCATGAAATTCATTAAATGCTCTATTTCATGTGGTCAGATGGGATGGATTCTTTCAGGTGAGCCTAATCAATATAAAAGGCTTGTTGATTTCCTATAGGAGATGAGAAACCAACAAGATACGTCTGCAACTTCAGAAAAGAAACTGCCCTTTGTTCCTGACTTGGATTTTCCTTCTAAAATTAGGTAGTTAAATAAGTAAGAGGCTTTAAAGCAGCTTACTGAGAATATGTTGAATGTTCTTTTTAATTTTTTGTGCTAGTTGTCTGAATTAAAAAGGTGTCTTGCTCTTGAGAGGGCTACAGGCTCTGTGATGTCCGGCAGTCTGCACACAGATAATGAGTAGAAAGAATTTAAGGGTAGGTGTATGATAGCCTTCTGTCAGCAAGCTGTTTCGTTGGGCAGAAGGCCTTATATATCCAAAGCAGTATATACTAAATAATAATTATTATATGTAGATACTTATTCCAATGATATCTTTTTGTGTATATATATATGTATACATACACATATGGTCATCCAGTCCAGGTGAAAATGAATATGCAGCATGATTTCTGTCTTGTGATTTTTAGATAATATTAAGATTTTGAACAGTATTGTTATACATAATCTTTCTGTAAGTGGGTCTATTCATGTTATGTTAAAATAGGTTATTTGCATAATTATGTCAGATGTTGATAATTTGCTGAGTCTTAAGATTATTCATTTTGTTAAAAGCGTATTTATAGGAATTAAAGCTTGTTTGAGTATTTTACAAGTGAGATATTAATGAACAAGGTTTTTTTTTTTTTTAATCAGTTTTTCAAGATAGCACGTATGTAGATACTTGAAAGGACTTCCAAATGAAAGTATAATATTTTTAAGTGTACAAGTCTTTGCAAAATTTTCCATTTTTTTTCCTGTGGTAACGTGTTTGTAAGAATGTTATCTCAAAATATCCAGGATCACTTCATTATACTGTGTACTGATACTATGTACTGTGTACATAGATGAGAGGTTGTTCTTAGATTTAAATACTGGTTTGTGCAGCCTATGTATTAACTGATGCTGTAGTGTAACTAAGTTGGAGTCTATTTTTCCTTCTCTATGAGGAAATTGTTGTTGCTGAACATCTTGCTTACAGTTTAGAATTAATAAGATTTGAATAACACACATGAGTCAGAACACTGTGCTTCAGCAATGATGGCAGTCCCTGATCTCAGCAAGACCTTCAAATCTGAAGGTGAATTTGTGAGAAAACTAATTAGAGTATTTCATTTGACTAGCTCAATTTAAAAGAATTTTGGCATAGTGTAAGTGCTCAGTGCTTTGAAAACATGTAAGAGAAATTAAGTGCAACTTTCTTCTGTGTGTAGTTTTTTCCTTGTTTGTTTTTAAGACTAAATGTTGAGGTATATTGATATAATTATGTCTCGGAACCTAAGATTAATATTCAGATGTCCAATGTAGATCTCTTACACGAATGAGAAGCCTATTGCTGAGACATGAGTATATCTTTACTTGTTTAACAGAACTATGTATAATTTTAAAGTATATTTACATTTCATTAAATTTTATTTGGCTAGTAGGTCATGTGATTTTTGTTGTTAAAATAGTTGTGTTTATGGGATGTAGATCTTAGTACAGAGAACCATGATAATCTAGTTCTTTTTGTAACACTCTAAAGACACCAAAGCTACCTGTGTTTTATATTTTGGAGAGGCTTTTGCCCAATTTATGTGTGCTTTTTACCAAGTTTCACAAGATGCTGAAAGATCTGAATTTGTTACCTATTTTCTGGAAGGAGAGCAGTCAGCATCTTGTATTTGACTTGAAGTAGAGAATTAATTTTTTTTTTACTAAGTCCTAAGTTTTAAATGATCTTAAGTAAAGCAGCAAGTAGTTTGAACTGAAATGGGAACTGCTTTTTGAAATATGAGCAATACATCACTGTATTACAAAATACATATTTTTGCCAATGGACATGCTTCCATTGGATTTAGTAGCACCCAAACATCTAGAAGAAGAAATGAGAGTAAAATAAACTTAATGTATATTGTTACATTTGTGGCATCAAAGGACTAATCCAATCTCCTTCATACTTTCTGAAGTTTCTTATTTTGAATTTTATTCTGTTCAGTTTTGCAAAACATAGATTGTAATTCATTGTGAGAAAAGAGATCATATATAATGTTTATAATAATGTACATTACGTAGGTGCTTGTAGATCTCTTGAGTTAATATATAGTTGAAAAATTGGTCATAACTACATGACAGAATGCTTTCTGGGGAGAACTGAGGTAGCTTGAGGAAGCTAAGAACAGCTCAAGTAGCGTGCAGCTGGTGATGTGGTATTTTGCTTTGGTTAATCAGCCTTCTATCTTAGTACCTGTGTTGTTCTTGCTACAAAAAATGCTTTAGTCTTATTGAGCTAATGCTTCGTATTTCGCTGTAGCATTACTGTGTGCTATGTAAAGGTAACTTTTTACATGGCAGATTCAACGTTTGTTGAATATCACAGATATGTTCATAACTCATTTCCATTTTGCAATAAATCAGGTGAGGAGCCAGGAGGGGTAGCCAAGAAAAAAGCTAAAGTAAAAGGTATTTTAAATGTTTTTGTGTGTGGAAACTTATGCAGATGATGTCTGAAATGCATGCGTGTTGCAAACACAGATTGCAGGTTATAATGATTACTAATATTAGCTGTGTTGACTAAGTGTTGTCTAATGGAGCAGCAAGCTATTATACCCCCCATTTTTACCACCTGTTGTCACTTAATGGCAATGTGAGTGCTTTCCTAACTAGACATTTGTTTTCCTTTATTTTTATCAGCAATTTTGTTGTTTGGATTACAAGTAGTTTATGTTAAGTGTGTATTCTACATGGTTTTTAAAGAGTTCTGATATGTATGCAGTATAAGTCTGGTCAGTGTGAAATCTTTATTTTTGTAAATTCATGATACTGTTCTTTTACTGCAGTTGGGCTTGATTTCTTTTAAAGTATGGAGTTAATCATAATTTAGTTATTTCATCTCTTTCTTTTCTATGGGAGGAGAAATTTGAAGTTCAGTACCTTTTCCTTACGTTTGCAGGATCAATTGCAGTGATGGTCTTCATAACTTTTCCAAAAGCTTGAAGTAGGGTAGCTTACAACTGATTTATGATGTATACTTATTTATAATTACATTGATGTATGAGCAAAAAATAATAATTCAGAGGTGTTCAGTGCAATAAAAGAGACTTAAAAAGCTAATTAACCTAAACAAAACTCCAAAATATTAGATACATTTCAGGTACTGAACCTTTTTGGAGGTGCTCAGTTACCTCCACACAGCATGATGATATACAAAAAATAGTCTCTTTATTACATTGAAGACATTTTGACTTTCATGTATGCTGTGGTTTGTTTTGTTTTTTTCCCTATCTGTATGTGAAAAAAGCACATTGCTTGTATTATCAAGTCTCATTAGAAACAAAATGCATTTGGTGGGGGAAGCTTTCATGCTTACATGAATATGTTTTAGCATCTTTGCATGCAAGTTAATTTTTTTTTTCTTGCATTTGATCCATGTTATGCTTGTTATGACTTATTGGTGAATTGTGTGTTTCCAAGTTCTTAATAAATGTCATTTAACAGTGTATTCCTGTGTTTTGGGTTGTTTTCCAAAGGTGCTTGATATTAGAGTGAGGAAATAGTGTGATAATTTCTAAATGCTTTGTGCCAAAAAAAAGTACTGGAAGGAAATAGAATGTTCTTCCTTTTAGACTGAGCTGCGTGATTCAATTGTTCACTTCACAGAAAAGTTTTGTAGGTGATATAGGCAGAGAGAAATGTTACAAGAGACTCTGGTCTCTGTTTAGAAAATCCTAATTTTTTTCAAAAGTCTGAATAAAAATAGAATTATTGTGTTTTATGTACAAAATCTTTATTGCTTTTATTTTCCAGTAATGTGGGAGTATTAGTACTTACATTAAATATAAATATTGCATGCAGAGATTTCTGAATTCTTTTGAGAGATGAAAAAAAGTATTTATTCTGAAGAATGCTGACAATGATTTTCAAAACTGAGCAAACTGAAAATGAACATCGAACATCTCAGTTTTGAGAATGCTATTCTGACTATTCAGCTGGCACATTATCTAGATACCATATCACAGCCACATGTGCTTATTTTTCTATTTCAATTGTATCACTTGAGAGAGAACTCCAAAAAAGCACACAAGTAAATTGATAAATCAAACCATTGCTCTTAAGACCACATACGGAAAAGATGTACAAATTGATATGCTGTTGTTACTTTGATTTCATTGACTGTGGTCAAATTGAAGTTAAACATCTTTTTGGGGGCTGATTTAATCCACCAGAACACGATTTCTTCTTAATTACTGTGTACCTATTTCCCGTATTTCTGAAGTACGTACCTAGGAAACTTTAAGTCTCGGCTTAATCTGAGATAATGTCAGGAATGTGATATGGTATGCAATTCTGTTGTAACAGCAGAATTGCTAATGTTCTTTACGTTTCTAGACCCTACAGGAGCCATAACACTGCCAAAGATTAAAAATTTATTGTTCTTTTCAAACCCACAGACAAAATGGTTTTAGCATTCTGCAGCAAGATAATAG
>JAOWBP010002052.1:50600717-50616669 GCA_028571105.1 Tragopan temminckii | reverse complement strand
GGGGGAGTTTATCCTTGCATTTACATCTCTTATTTCAGTCTTGCTTATATCTTTCCTGAGGAATGATGGAGAGGAAAATTAGGCTAATATCAGTACGTTCTTTCTTGTGGGTGTGTTGTCTTAAGAAGTGGCATCATCTTTCCAACTTCTCACTGTACTTCATGTAACTGGGACTGTAAGTTGTAACTAATGAACATCTCATTCTTGAGCAGGTGTTTGTCTGAGTAAGATATGAATTATCTTTCTTTCCATCTCTTACCTTTGTATTGATCATTGCTGTTGTTCATTGATTTTTTTCTTCCATGGTGTTTTGGTCTAGAAAGATTCAGTGGTATGGATAGTAAACCATGTTGTGGTGAGACATCATCGATCATACTTTTTGTGCAATTACTTAAGTGTCAGGAGAAATTGGAGTGACATTGCTATATCTTGAAGAAACTACAATTCTCTTTATCAGATCATTGAAGTTATGAAAGCATATTCTCAGTATGAGCTTCATATTCTAAATTTCAAATTAGTTATTTATAAGATATAAAAGTGATCATATAAAGCACTTTTCCAAGGATTGTGAGGAAAAACCTGAAGCCTGTTTCTCTTTCGGATACTAAATAGATCTTGAGAATAGCACAGTAATTTGTTTACTAACCCTGAATTGAAGACAGATGCTTAAATTTCTGTCCATATTTTTCTCATTGTATGTCTAGCTTTAAAATGTATATTTGTTTATTATCTCAGTACCCTTTGATCTTTGTGTACACTAAATATCAGGACAGCCCTGCTGTTACGATTGATTGTTGAAATGAATTTTCAAGTGTTTAATGTCAGTTAATTTTAACTTTAGTTGCTGCTGATGTAGTTGAAACAACTTATAAGTCAATCAAACAATAATAATAAAAAAGCCTAAAGATAACTTTATAACTGAAAAATGCAGGCCTAAAAGAAAGATCTGTCCCAGAACAGCCAGCATCACCAATATCTGAGGAGACCATTCAACCTGATGAGCAGTCATTCGTCAAATCAGGTAAGATTTTTCATAAACCACAGATGAAGCAAAAGATCCAATGTTTCACTTGATTTAGTGTTCTGTTTCTTCAGTATGCAAACTCACTGTGCTATTTCTTTGGGTAGAAAATCAAATCTTTAATCACTTTTATGTGTTGTTTATACATTATAACATTTAACTGGAGTGACTGTTAATAACTTTTTGTAAATCAGTAGCCACAAAGAGTTTATTGCTTACCCAAAGTATGGATTGTACTCTCCTCACTTCTCATGGTTACTGTTAAAACCATATCACAGCAGAATGACTTTCTGCTGGTGTATAGTTATGGCCTTCGTATGTATGCAGTCATATACACAGTCAGTATAACAGCAGATTCTCCAGCTAAAAAATAAAAATTAGATATCAAAATTAGTAGAAATCATTTTCCTATTTGGGGAAGAGGAAAAAAGAAAAATATAGAAGTAGCAGTACAGCAGCTGTTCCTTCTAAATGTGACTTTTTTATAGCAAGACTGTTTACAGTTTCTCAACTAATCTGACAAGAATAGAAAGGTCTATTGTTTAATTCTAGTAACTTCACATTTTATGTTGTTTTAAACTTAAACTAAAAAATTGAATTGCTTGATAGGGTTAATCAAATATTCACTCTCCTACTGAAACTAATAGCATATAAAAATTAGAGTAGGTACAATTTTTAGTATTAGAAAAAAGTCACAAATATTTTAAAGCCCCTCAAATATTAGTAAAATTTATTAGATTCAAAAGGAATTTAGGGGAAAAAAATGTTAAATGCCAACTTTCAGATATGCAATTTACATTTTCCTATAATTCACAGTGTATTTTTTTCCAGTTCCTAAAAGAGGCTTATCCTGTTTCATTTTTATGTATACCTAACACAATAATCCACAAATGCGGAGCATATGGTTAATAAAATGTAGCATAGAATCTGTTTGAAAAGACTTGAATTACTTGAATCATTATAAAATATATAACTAAGGTGTTATTTCCTGTCTCTTCCGCTCCCAACTTTTTTTTACAAACGTTTTGGTATTTTATTTGAAAATGCATTTGGATTGGTTTTGTGCCATGGAGTTTCTCAGTGCAGTTTTTCAGGATATGTCATGAGCTGGTGTATTTGATGATTATTGCTTGTCCCTGGAAGCAGTTTGTGATTTAGTCTGCTATGCCAGGAGAAGTCCTTGCTATTGTAATATTATTATTGTTAATATTCATTTTGCCTACTTCTAAAACCAACAAAATGCCACCTGTACAAATGATATTCTGTTTTCAAAAGCTGTATGCTAGTACTGCTACCTAAATCATAAGAAAACAACAGATGAATTCATAGAAGAGAATTCATGGTTTTTAGTTATCTCAAGTTACGACTGTTATTGCTGCTGAAAAAAAAAGAATATGCAGGAAATCTACTGTAGAATAGTTCTTTCAATTCATTTGATGTAATCGATGCAATATTTGCTGTATTGGACAGTAAACAAAATCAGATTGTATCTACATGAGTTGCAGAGGTTTATCTGAATTTGTGGAAATTGATGGAGAGGAGTAAGAACTTTATGGAGGCTACCGAAAGCTGCAAGCCTTGCTCTAGTGTTAATAGATTGTATTTTGTACTTACCTTCACTGCAATTTATGATCCCTTTAGAGCACAAGAATGTTGATGTAGAATTGGAAGAGGAAATTCAGCCTGTTCTTCATGATGCTCTCCATTCCCAGCCTGGTAATGAATTAACATTTAGACATCACTGGCGAATTATAAATTGTGCTGCTTTTTTTTTTTTTTTTTTTTTTTTTTTTTGATGCACTCTAGGTAGTTTTACCTGCACAAGATACAAGATATTCTAATCAAATAGTTTGTGATTTTCCAAGAATATCTTGAAAATTCACTCAACAAATCCTGAAATGGTAACTTTTTAATTCAGAGAATTCACAGAAACACTCTGTACAGTGCAAGAATGGGTAAACAGGAATTGTTTTTATTCGTGAACAATGAAGACATTGATCAGTCAGTGCAGGCACTTTGGACTTCTACTACTGTAAGAGGCAGTCAAGTTGTGTCCTCTGTTGTGGAGTAGTAGAAAAACACGATAGTTGTGTTGAAAGCTGAATTTTTTTTATTGTAGTAGAGTGTATCAGTGAGTATGTGTTATCTAAAAATGTATATTCTTGATTAGGAGAGGGACATGAAGATGTAGATGAAAGCATAACTGACCAGTGGCAAGAGAAGGAAGAAATACATGCAGAAACGTTTGAAGCACCTGCAACAGATGACATGCTTAGAGAATTAGAGAATGAAGTGACAGAGGATTATGAGATACCAGACTCATTTCAGAAAGGTATTTGAATGACTAAATATATTTAAAAATTAAATGTTCACAAAAATACAAGCAGACAAATTTAAATAAGAGTCAAGTGTCTTTAATTTAATGAGAAATAATTTCTGCTTGTCATAGAGTCTTGGAAAATATTGGGATGCTTTAAAGATGTTCTGGAATCCAGGTAGCTGTAAATTATAGTAAGCTTACAGCTGTGTTGGCTTTCAGACAACAAAATTAATCTGTGTTCCAGCTACACATTTCACCCCAAATAGAAGTGCTCATACAATATCTGAAGTGATATTATCAGTGAAGAATATCTGAAGACTGAGTTTGCTTCTATACTCAAGAAGCTTTTTCTATACTAAATTTTAGGTGTTTCTTATAGGCATTCTCAATATACTTCCCTTGTAATGTGACACTTTAAGAAAATGTTGTATGTGAGCAATATTCCAAGTCTTGCCAGGAACATGGTATCATATAAAGAGGATATTCATACCCTGCTGCCTTGAGATATCAACAGGGTATTACAAACTGTAATATTACAGCAGAATCATATGGCTTAATTCAGACTTAGGGAAAAGTACATCTGAATACTTTTGTCTGAAGTACTGACAATTGGGCATATATTTTAAGACATCTTTTTGAAAAACTCATGTAATGATTACTGACTACACGTTCTGACTGCTGAAAGTATGCTGAGATTCTTTCATCACAGCTGAAGTAATTCCTTTCAGTCTTTTAGTCCTCTTTATTTGTTTGTCTCCTGTTCTTCGTGGTGTAAGCTACAATAGGGAAATAAATTGAATATTCAAACACCAGTTATTTTAAATTTTGAAAATGATTATTAAGAAGGTAATATAAATATGTTCTTTTTTTTTCTTTGTGTTGAATCTATCATGGAGTCTGATTTTAAAACAGCAGATTTGAATTTGGGAGATGAAAATTTCTGTAGGGACAGTCATCCTTTCCAGAGCAAATGTATTTAGTGTATGTGTATTCTCAGTACAACATACTTGATTATTATTTCAATCTATTTGAATATCTTTCTGGCAATAGAATAAATCTACTTATTATTTCTGCTTAGAAATGTTACTATTCATGCATAATATTCTGTTAAAGGGTTTCAACAAAAACTGGAATTTTTAAATATGTCTATTTCTTAGATGCTGATTTTGTAGCAGATGACCCTGGAGCACCAGAACCTGAAAGATATGAAGTTCCAGGTATAATTTTATGTTTCCAAAGCCAGTAATATTAACTTTGTGTTAGAAATGTTAAGAGAAAGCAAGATATAAAATGTTAGATTGATTTAATAATAGATAATTTTGAAAATGTTTATTCTCCAAACTACTGTTCTTGACTTGTCTTATATATTTTTATTTTCACTGAGATGACTGTATCATATCTGCTATGACAAATGGTTCTTAATAGATAAAGTATAAAAGAAATAAAAAATAAATAATAAATAATACATAAAACAGTACTTTATGTACTACTGTCTTGTAACATTCTACATTGCTGAGATTCTTCTGGCCTATTATTTTTGTCTTTAGTCAGGAACTTGTGCTCTTGCGTGTTTCAGAAGTGTTCAGTTCATAACCTTTCATTCAGAACTATTTGATGTGTTGCAGTCAATTATACTGTCAGAGCCAGTAACCTTCACAGGCTTGATATGGAACTATCTTTGCACTGTCGTTCTGTACACCCTAATTTATCTTTAAAGCATTCTTAAATGTTACATGTACTAATACGGTTAGCTTCTAGTCTTCATCATGCTGTGTTTAATCAAGTCTGTGTCTTATGCTGAGGGCCTCATGCCTGGATGCAGTACTCTAGGTGGGGCCTCCCAAGTGCAGAGCACAGGCAGACAATCACCTCATTCTGCTGGCTGCTGCTCTTGATGGATCCCAAGGTACATTTGGCCTTGTGGACTGCAAGCGTACACTGCTGTCTCTTTTCCAGCTTTTTATCCTCCCACAGAGCCCACAGATCCGCCTGTACAAGGTTGCTCTCAGATTCTTCTCCCAGTCCATACATATGCTTGGGATTGCTCTGACCCAGGTGTAACACCTTGCACTTTGCCTTGTCGAACCTCATTAGGTTTTTGTAGGCCCACTTCTCAAACTTGTCCAGGTCCCTTTCTATGACATCTCTTCCTTCTGTTGTATCAACTGCACTACTCACCTTGGTGTCATCTGCAAACTTGCTGAGGCTGCTCTTGATCCCACAGTCTGTGTCAGTGATAAAAACGTTAAAGAGCACCAATTCTAAGACAGATCCCTGGCGGACACCACTTGTCTCCAGACTCTATCTAGAAAGACCGTTAACCAGCACTCTGTCTGTAACTGTCCAGTAAAGTCTTTATCCACCAGATAGTTCAGCCTTCAAATCCATATCTCTCCAGTTTAGAGATAAGGATGTGGTGTGGGTAGTCTTACCAATTAGTCCATCCATTGAGATCCATCAGCTGGATATTAAAATTTCCGTGCTATCTGAGAAGAGTTTTCTTCTGAATGCTAGTAATGCCTCTGTATAGCATAAGCATTCTATTCCAGTTAAATCAAGTTTCAGTGAATTTCAGTTTAAACTAGGTTTATTTTCTTTGTCCCAATGCTAGTTCTGCATTTTACATTCCCTTTTTATACCAGATATGATAGCAACAACATTTTTTTGCCTGTTACAGCGGAAGGATGCAGTGCTTTTCATTAGACTGCTATTTGTCTAGTGTCAAATGTCAGTTTGTAAGATTTTGATTTAATAGTTTTCTACTAGATAGATAAATGAAGCTATTGAAAGATGTGTTATTGATGCAAGTTAAAACAGTGGGTGTTGAAAAAAATATGTTTTTTCATATTTAATTTTCAGTTTCTTATGAGTATGATGTGGATTTGGAAAACACAGTAAGTGATCCAGAAGCTCCAGGTTTGTACATTTTCATAAATTCGTATTGTAATATAATCACTTCTTTAAGCAGGCTTTGAAGTAATGTGTCGTTTACTGTTATGTCACAGTTTAATTTTTAAACAGATTTTTCAAGTAGTATCAAATAACATTGTTTTTTGCATCTATGTTACCATTACAGTTGTATACAAAGCATTCCATTAATCCAATCCACAAACACTTGCATAAGTATTTGCTAGAGTAAATAATCAATAGATTATTATGCTAGGCTGGGCTAGGGAAGATGTGAATCCTATCCAGAAGGAAACTGGAGATCCTGGTCACAAGGAGAAAGCTGAGGTCCTCAATGACTTCTTTGCCTCAGTCTTCACTGCAAGAGCTTTAGCTGCACCACCCAAGCTGCAGAAAGCAAACAACTGGGTGATAAAATCTTATTTTCCCATAGAGAAGTTAAGATTTGAGACCATCTTAAGAACCTGAAGGGTCACAAGTCCATGGGACCTGACAAAATCCATCCACAGGTCTGAGGGAACTGGTGGATTGAAGTTGCCAAGCTACTATCAATCATATTTGAAAAGTCATGGCAGTCTGGTGAAGTTCCACTGACAGGAAAAGGCAAACGTAACTCCCATTTTCAAGAAGGGTAAAAAAGAAGATCCAGGGAACTACAGGCCCATCATTCTTACCTCTGTGCCTGGTAAGGTCATGGAACAGATCCTCCTGAAGGCCCTACTAAAGCACATGGAAAATAAAGTTGAGGAAATTTGTGGTAAATAATGTGGCTTCAACAAGAGCAACTCATTCCTGACAAACTTGTTGGCTTTTTATGGCGTTACAGCATCAGTGGATAAAGGAAGTGCAACTGACATCTACCTGGATTTGTGCAAGTGTTTGACACTGGCCTTCACAACATCCTGCACCAGATTAGAGAACAGTGGATTTTGATGGATGGACCACTCCCTGGATAAGGAATTGACTGGATGGTCGCACACAGAGAGTTGTGGTCAGTTGCCGAACGTCCAAGTGGAGACTGCTGACAAGTGGCATTCCTCACGGATCATTACTGAGACTGGTGCTATTTAACATCTTTGTAGGTGACATGGACAGTGGGATCAAGTGCACCCTCAGCAAGTTTTCAGGTGACACCAAGCTGAGTAGTGCAGCTGATGCGCTTACAGGGAAGGGATGCTATCTGGAGGGACCTGAACAGGTTTGAGAGCTGGGCCCACGAACTTCCAACATGGGCTTCATGAACTTCCAACAAGACCGAGTGCAAGGCCCTGTACCTGGGCAGGGGCAATCTCAAGCAGAGGTACAGGGTGGGCGGAGAATGGCTTGAGAGCCCCTGCGGAGAAGGATTTGGGAGCGTCGGTTGATGAAAAACTCAACATGAGCAGTCTGCGCTTGCAGCCCAGAAGGCCAACCATATCGTGGACTGCATCATGACAAGTGTGACCAACAGGTCAAGGGAAGTGGTTCTGTCCCGCTACTCTGTTCTCTTGAGACCCCACCTGGAATACTGCATCCAGTTCAAGGGCTTTCAACGCAAGAAAGACATGGAGCTGTTGGAGCAGGTCTGGAAGAGTGCCATGAAAATGATCAGAGGGCTAGAGCACCTTCCCTACAAGGGTAGCCTGAGAGAGTTGGGGCTTTTCAACCTGGAGAAGTCTCAGAGGAGACCTTTTAGCAGCCTTCCAGTGCTAGAAGGGGGCCTAGAGGAAAGCTGAGGAGGGACTTTTTATAAGGACATGTAGTGGCAGGATGAGGGATAATGGTTTTAAACTGGAAGAGGATAGATTTAGACTAGATATTAGGAAGAAATTATTTACTGTGAGGGTGGTGAGACACTGGAACAGGTTACGCAGAGAGGTTGTGGATGCCCCCTCCCTGGAAGCACTCAAGGCCAGGCTGGATGGGGCTTTGGGCAATCTGTTCTAGTGGGAGGTGTCCCTGCCTATGGCAGGGAGGTGGAACTACATAATCTTAAAGGTCCCTTCCAATCTAAACCATTCTGTGATTATCAACAATCTGTATGTATTCCTAATTATAATACAAATATGCCTAAACTTATTATGTTGTGGTGTAGCTCCTGGATGTGTTTTATCATCTAGCTGTAAATTTCAAATAAATATTTTGATGTTTATTCTTACATGCGTATTTCTGTTAATTTTGAGCCTAATAGTATATGACTCTTTAACTTGTGCTACTTAGCTGTTGCATGAAAACTTGACAGAAACATAAAATATTGAATATTTTTATTTTAGGTGATGCTGATCTAACATTAGAAGATGCTGTTGAACACTACACAGGTACAGTCCAAAATCGTACTTTTTTCAGTGAATTTTATCCTCAAAAAAAGCTGTCCCCTTTCCTCCCCTCCCAGATTGGAGCTGGTATATAGCATCAGTATACTAGAGTAATCTTAAAAAAAATACAAATGGATGTCTGCCAAAATGAGCAGAACAGTATTGTGAGGGTTAAATATTTAGGGTATTTATTTTTTAAATTGCATGGGAATATTTCTGTAGATTTAAAAAAAAAAATGGTATTTTGAATTTGCTAAAGACTTTTGGAGGTGGTATATCTGTTAGGAAAAAAGTGATATCTTTCTTAAAAAGTAAAAATAAAAAAATAAAAAAATCCACAGTTTATTGTAAAGTTTTACTGTATGTAAGAATGACTGATGGGTATTTCCTTTACGATTTATAGGTCATTTATAGTTGATTTCATGACTTGTACAAGAAAATCCTAATTACGTGATGAATCATTTTGAAGTCTTACCTAGTAATGCCAGGAAGTTCCTTATTTTTCCCATAAAAACTGTACAATCTTCACTTGCAGAGAACTCTTTGTATTATGAACTGTAACACAGTATAAAATAGTAAATATTTGATTTTTTTTTTTTCCTGAATGAACTTGATTCTGCACTGTTTATTTTCTTCAAAATTCAATGAATTTTAATATTGACTTTTTTTCCCTTCTTTGAACAGAGGACAGAGTGCATGGTGTTTATAACGAACATGGTATGACAACTGTTATATTTAACTTTTGTATGTTGAATCATAAACCTTATTTTACTGTTGAATTATTATGATAGTATTTCTGTGATAGAAAATGAAATTGTTTATCCTAATTTTTTTCTTGTTGTCATTCATTTTGTAAGTTCTGTGATAAGGTATTTTTGATCTTTGAAACTCCATGTGACCAGTCAGTCGATCTGTAACAGTGGAACAAATGTAGAATATACATATTAGTTAAATTCCCTAACGGATCTCTTTTGTGCCTGTGTGGCATAAAATATTGAGAACACCTCATGCCAGCCCTCTTTTCCCCTTTTTTCTTTAATAAAACCATGGTAAGTCAGTGGTAGTTCATTGTATCTGTGTAGCTCAGTATTACTGTATTGTAATCATTTTGCTCGTAGTTAACAGCTCAGTAGAGATTTACTCCAATTTAGTTTGATTTGGTTAATGATTTGCTAATGATTGCTAGGAGGGTTAGTACCTGCTAAGATAATGGAATTATTCAGTGTGCTAGATGCACATTGAAGTTCTTAATTTTAAAATACACTATCATGTATCAAAGACTTACAACAAATGGTCACAATTTTACTCATTTTCATACATTATTTGAAGTAAAAATAATTAGTATTTTTAACCTATTTCTTCTTCAGAGTTATGAAAACTATACTAGCTCTTTATTTAGAGTATAGTAGTGTTGGTGAATTATTATAGTTGTACAGAATGATGGCTTTATTGTTGTCATTGTTTTAAATATTTCATCTGTGTGGGTAAAAATGCAGGAATTTCAGCATTATGTTCACATTTGGTATTTGTTTTGTATGTAGAATTCCCCACAGTGGGTTCCATGAAGAATTCATTTGTTTATGCAGGCATCAAGAGTAGAGAAAGCTTTTGAAAGCTTTGCAATAAAGAAATGAATTAGATGCCTAACAGCTAAATTATTTTTAGTTTAGTCTGTGAATCAACAACATATTTTTCTTTCCCTTTAAGAACCAGAACACGAGAAAGAGACTGAGGCTCAAGATACAGGTATAGTCTATTGGTGTATGTATGTCTGTGTGTACATCTGTGTGTATGCATGTATATATTTACCATGTCATATATTTTAAAAAAAAAAATCTTTGTTTTGTATGTAGTTAAACTGCCCACAAACCTAAGAATAGAAATACAATGAGGGGAGAAATAGACAGTGAACAAAGTGCAGAAGTATTAGCCATTTAGGTTGTTGACAATGCTATACTTCATTACTAAAGCCAGTCAGTATGAGTAATCTTTGTAAGGGTAAAGACACTTACAAAAAGATCCTTTTCAACTCATAAATGTGTTTCTAAATTTGCTCTTATTTTGCTCTTGTTTCTTGTCCTGCTTGTTAGTTCCTTCATGGTCTTTTAATTGAAAAGGTTGTGTGTTTGTTTTTCACACATCCATCAGATGTAGTTGATGATGCAAAAAATGAAACTGAAAGACATGCTCAGAAAGACTGAGGGTTTTTTTTAAATGTCTTCTTTTAAAGTTAGTATGTCTTCATTGTTTAGAAGGTAGATTTTAAGTGTTCACCTAATAAATACAGTAGTTCTACAGAAAAACAGGAAAGAAAATTTAAGGTATTTCTTTCTTTCCTCAAAATTGATAAAAGTTCATATTTGCCTTCTGAAATTTTATGTTCACAGTTGAACAGAGCTCATACACAGAGACATTCATTTGTGTTATATGTAAGATTCTTCAGTTTAGAGTTTGACCTCATTGTTGCTGTGAATTAAATGTTTTTTAGCTGTTGAAGATCTTCCTGAGGAAGTTCATGAAGCCACAGAACCAGGTATATATACTGTTATTGTGGTTTTAAAGTATTTTCGCTATCCACCTGTTGGTTGTTTTTTGGTGTTTTTTGTTGTTGTTGTTGTTGTTGTTTTGGTTTGTTTTTTTTTTTTTTGAGAGAGAAGAGCTAACTATGTACTTCTATCTTTTTACAGTTAGAGATGAAATTGTTGAAGATTTAGAAATTGAGAAAAAACTACCAGGTATGAAATTCTTACATATAAAGAAATCAAGCATTTTTCTTCCATTTATATCTCTTAATATGTTTCTTTAAAAAAGACAAGAAAATGTTCTCTATGAAGTGCTTAATGTCAAAAATATCACTAAACATGATGGTTTTTCAAACATGACCTTAATTCAGTCAGCTGGAGGAAAGTGATTGTCGCTTTAGTCTTAGCATAGCTAGGAATTTGCTGCTATAGTTTATTCAAGTTTTCCATTTCATAAATTGTTGTAATGACAATCATAATTGAAATCCCTTTTTGGGAGGAGGGGGCAGAATGATACGAGTTATTAACTAAGAGGGTCTAAACTTATTTTATATGAAATGTGTTTAGCTGCTTTTGTGCTACTGATATTTTAACTTGTTTGTCCTTCAGTTTAACTTCTGCTTGTTTGATACTAATGAGACTGGGTGGCTGGTGAGGAACAGAAGCAAAATTTTAAGCGTTTTGTGTAACTTTCATATTTAAATTTATTTATAACAGTAGAAAGTAAGCATACAGAAGAAGATAATGTGGCCACTGGACCAGAGGAATCAGGTTTGTATATTATGTTTCACATGAACTTGCTACTTTATAAAAATTAGATAAATACCATAGAATAGAATTCTACTGTAAAAATATATTCATAATTTCTCTTGCTGCAGAACTTTTTTTCCTTTAAGGATGAGTGTAACTGTGTTATTAGAAGCTAATGTGTTCCTTTTTTTAATTTTACTTTGCTTTCTAATGTTAGTATTTTAAATGCTTAGATAGGAAAGCTCAGTTTTAGAAGTCAAGAGTGCTTTAGCTCAGAATGACTTGTAACAATAAAAATGATCATAGTTGGTCATAGGAATTCAAAGATTTTCTTGCTATGCTCTGTCTGCCACCTGGCAATCAGTAGTGCATACTCTGGAAAAAGAGCATAAATGTAAGAAGAAAAGGAGAATATTACCCCAGCTTTGAGCGACACCACTATAGAATTTGTGAGTCAGAACAGATATTACCCTCTTTTCAGTTTCTCGTATTGCCTACAGTCAGTATTATAACTACTATGAATTCTTTTCTGGTAAATTTGACTCCCTCTATGCATAAATAGGGAGCTATGTGCAACCTTGAGCCTATTAGCAGCAATTGGTGACATGTCTAATTTAAACATACATCCTTAATTTAAAAAAAACCTGAATTTTCAAGTAAAATCCATAGTCAAATAGCATATTAAACTGGGAGATTTGTGCTTATGATAGTACAATTTCAGAATTTTGTTTTTAAATTTGATTTTAATTTTTTCCTAGAAAAACTTAGCTGAAGAAAATTTGTATCCCACTTCAGAAAAAGTATCATTACAGAGTAGTCTTAATAGGTCACTGTTTTGAGCATAAGAGGAAAACTTTCCTGTAATCATTTTAGACTTTCTGTAAACATTTAGAGAACTATCCAGTTTCAGTTGTTTGTGCACTTTCATTTACAGAAGTCCCTGTTCAAACTGAGGATTATTCAAACGATAATCTAGTGGGTAAGTGTTTAACTGTTTTCCTTATTTTTTTTTTCCACCAAAAAAAAAAAAAATTGTAGCTGCATGGTAAGTTTTGCAAACAATTTTTGGAAAGTACTGAAGGGTAATCATTACTCTCATTTTAAGTTTTTTGTGGTTATGAAGCAACAATTTGTATCTTGTCCTCGATAAATGTGAGTGATGGCAAATTGAACTATACAGAAGTATTTCAAGTAAAACTCTGAGTAGTTTTAAAATAAAACTTATATTAAATGATTTCAGGGCGAGCTGTATACGATTGCTGTAAAGGTAAAAATAAAAATATCAAATGTCAAAATATGTGCGTTTCGAGAGTAGCTTATCATGGGTGATGATATTACTTCTCTGTATGTCAGTCAGATCTACTGGAGTTTGGCAATGGCTCTTTCTTCAGGCACTGGTCCGTGAACAAAGCTGGCTTTGTCATACTGTCACATTTTTTCCTGACATAACAAAATGAGCACTTCCAGCTCTTTCATCAGGACAATAATAATTACCAAAACCATTTTTAGAGTAACTGCCTAGGGAACTTACCTGACAGGAGGGAGTTGCTTCATTGGAAGCTTGCGTGTCGTTACATTTGGTCCACTTTTCTGGAGTTAGTAGAATCACAGAATTAAGTATCACAAGTCAGTAGTTGGTTCTTTTGTAACTGAGGCAGTGTTGAGGGCAGCACTGAGCTGTGTCTCTCAGCGAGAAACCATAGGGATCATAATCCAGGAGCCTTGAGAGCTGTTTTAGTTCTAATTAGGCTCAGACCACATGTGATGTGGGTGATGAGACACTGGAACAGGTTGCCCAGACAGGTTATGGATGCCCTCCCCCTGGAAGCGTTCAAGCCCAGGCTGGATGGGGCTTTGGGCAAACTGGTCTAGAGGGAGGTGTCCCTGTCTAAAGGAGGGGGTTGGAACTACATGATCTTAAAGATCCCTTCCAACCCAAACCATTCTGTAACTCTATGATGTGGTTGTTGGGCAAAGGAGTTTTTGACTGCCTTTGTACATTGGTTAATCTTTGCAGTATACAGAAGCTCTGAAGTGGTGCTAGGAATAGCAGGGAAAGAAACTTTTGTATTCGATGCTTAGACATGCCAAAAGTACCTAGAGAACTGAAAGTGCAGGAGGTCTGTGTGTTCTCCCAGTACAGATCGGAAGCATGACTGGGTTCATGTTTTAATTTACATGCTGAACATTAGCTGAGGGGTCTGAAATGCTTGTTGTAATACATGTCACTGATTTGTCTGTGGGGTCTTTCTAACCTGTTTATCATAATCGCTACTCGTTACGTATAAGTGTTCACTTATAGTCAGCTAATAATGTTTATTTTCATAATGGATGTCAAATATTGTAAACAAGGCTTATGAACAGTGTTAAGTACAAGTAGTAGTTGTCTTTGACAGGATTGGCAATAAGATCAGTGAATGTAGCATACATTCCATTAGTTTGTTGTGGAACTGTAGAACAAGAAAAGATGCACCTGTTTTCTTACAGAAAATGTGGCTGCCTACACTTAAAATAATAAGTAGGTCTTTATGAGACTATTGGAAACTTTTAACAGTAGAAACTTCTACTGCATAGTGTCAGTTATGTTGATATGAGGATATTAAGATGAATTTGTCTTGTATATGCTATTTCAAAACCAAGTTCAAACTCGTTATTAGCTTGAAATCTTTGAATTTTGTTTCTATGGACCATATTTTTGTCAAAATCAAAACCTATTTATTCAGTTACTAAATGAGACTGTTATATGCAGTATCATGCTCCTGAGTCTTCCCTTATGAAGTAGAAAATGAAAATAATCTAGCACAAAATTTTCTACAGTATGCTAACATACTGAAAGATTGTAAGTAATTTGTGTAGTTCTGTGGTAGCCACTTTAGAGGCAGAAGAATCATCAACCAATTGATGTATTTTGTAAAAAGCTTGTCAATACAATGCAGAAGTCAATTTATATAACATCTCTGGAAATTGAGAAAAACAGGATACGCAAGTTAAAAAAATTTACAATTAATGAATTTTCCTGCTATTAAAGGTTTCAGATGTGAAAGCTTGCAGGAAAACATTATTCTCACAACTTTTTCCTCTTAGATGATGAAATTCAAATGTAGTAGGGAATAAAAAAATTTTCTTTTTGGACAGAGGCTTCACTATGAGTTTTCTGTTGTCAGAATTCTTTTCTCCTTTGGCAGCTTTTGATATAAATAATTTAGGATTTTTGATTAACTGTTTTCATTTGTATGTAAATTACAGTGATTGTGTTGGAATGGTAATTGGGATATATTTGAAGGGAAGCATTTTACACTTTTGGGGGATACTATTACTCTTTGTATTTGAGTTTTTATCCCTTACATATGTAGTTCAGATTTAAAATATGTAAGGTTTTTTTTTCTCCCTTTCATTTGTATACTCTTCATTTACTTTTACCAGCTACTGAAATCCCTTGTGTTCAGAAGTTTCCATTTCAAAACATTGACCCTTCCTCATTCCCTGGCTCCTTCTTGCACAGTACCTGTCCTTAATAATAGCCAAAAAAAAAAAAAAAAAAAAAAAGTATATTTGACATGGCCCAGATTTTCCTTTACGAGGTTAATGGAGTGCCATATGATCAGAAAAAAATTTACTGCTCAGATAAATATTTGAAAGTGTACATTTCCCACCTTCTACAGCAACTTTGTGCATATTCATTATGGTAACACCTAGAAATGATGGCTTTCTTAAAGTCTGAAACAAAGTTGCTTCTTTTTTTTTTTTTTTTTTAAAGATTTATTTGAATTTTTTGTTTTATAGTAAGCTGTGTTTTGGTTGGTCCTTTAATATAGATTTCCCCTTATTTTTTCAGATACTTAAAGCTTCAAAAGAAAAGTCCCTACATCAGGAGGACCAGCCCTAACCATACGCTACAAAGGGGAGCAGATGGTTCTCATAGATCTTACGATGTAATTACAGAGCAGTTCAGGGCTTGGGAGCAAACACTAAGATACTGTAAATGGGTTGTAGCCAACTGTCATCTTAGTAAGCTTTTTGTTGGTGTTTTTTTTTTTTTTTGTTTTGTTTTTTTTTAACTAAGGTAATAAATTTCTTACTTTGAAGTTAAACTTTTACTCCAAAATTGCCATATATGCTCTCCATGTATACACATACA
>JAOWBP010002052.1:50574938-50585821 GCA_028571105.1 Tragopan temminckii | reverse complement strand
GCAGGGGGGTTGGAGATTTATGATCCTTGTGGTCCCTTCCAACCCTGGCCATTCTGTGATTCTGTGATTCTGTGTGTTTATTAAGGTAATGTAAGAAAAACTCTTTCTGTGTGGGATTGTTATTTACGTGCTAATTATCTGATTTCAGGGTGGAGCATGACAGCAAGTCATGCAGAAAGAACCAAAGGTGGTCATCAACTTTTTCCTCACATAGAAACAGTTCAGACTCATGGATCCCTTTAGTGCTGAGTTAGTATTGGCTTAGCATTAACAAAGGCGTTAACCTTTCTCTGAGGGTTTGTTTTGTTTTGTTTTGTTTTTTTACTGTAGATGAAATGATTTGTCTCCTTAAAGCTCACTGTAAGATCTTATAGAGAAGGTGTCATTAACTGAATCACGAGCACAGCTAACGGCAGCATGGGGCTGTTCTTTCCATCCCCACACAGTGCGCATGAAGGCTTACGAAGCAGAATAAAATATAACTTGTCAAAATACTTTGGTATGTATCCAAAGTATGGACTGCGTGATTTTTTTTTTATTCACTGTTCTGAGTCATTTGTGATTTCTGTCAATTCCCTTAATTGCTTTAGATAAATAAACAGATATATATAGTCACAACTTTATCAGGACATGCTAATCATTTTTAAATGTATTTTTCAAAATACCATACAAATGTGAAGAAATTACATAGCTTGTTCTGTTCTCCCTTCAGAAAAACACTCAGCTGCGTAAGACAAAAAATGCTTTTATCAAAAACTTGAGCAGAGAGTTATTCAGTCTGAATGACTGGCAGTTACTTTTCATACAGGATTTTGTGATTTTAATAAATAAGAAATCAGTTCCTTCTCAGTGTATTTTGAAGCCGCCTTATTTGAAGATACATGCTATAACATACAGTGTTAGTTTCTAGTTAAAGCTAATCAGTACAATTGCTGTGAAGTATGAAAGAAGTAACAAACTGTATCTTTTTAATTTCTTTCCAGTTAAAAAGAAGAAGAAGCCAAAGCTCTTAAACAAGTTTGATAAAACCATTAAAGCTGAATTAGATGCTGCAGAAAAATTACGTAAAAAAGTAAGTTTTGACTGTTTCACTCAGAGTCTAAATGGTGGGCATGAATAACAGCTAACTTAGGAAGAAAAAAGAATGGGGAATTACTTCTAGATTACATTTTGTGTAACTTTCTTTAAGCTTAAATATTTGGTGACCTTTGGTACCACCAGTCTAATTTCTGTCAGACAGTTTATCTTTTTCAAATAATGTATATGACCAGTCATGTGTTCGCTCACTTTTAACCATGAAAGCATGTAGCTTAACTGTTGAATTCATATTATCAGTAAGTGTTTAAATTAACCACATGGATGTGGGTTACATCTGTCCTATCACTGAGGTCATCTGTTATCAGAGAACTTAGATAACAGAAGCATGTTAATATGACTTCCTTGGTATAGGTTCATGTGCTTCATGAGCATTAGGTGAAAAACTTTGTCAGAGGTGTTGTTTTTGATGGACTTTTGCATGTATCATACGAATGTCTCTGCTGCCATACAGCTTAGAGCACTGAGACAGAAACATCTGCTTCACACCAGCTGCAAAGATTGTAACATCAGTCAATCAATTTCAGTAGTTTAAAAACTTGAACAAAGAGTGTGGAGAACAACTGCAGGTCTTTGTTCTGCCCTTTTTGGTCACTTCAGAGGGCAGAACAATGAGGAAATATTCCACTGTCAGCACAGTGCAGTAAAAAAAAAAAAAAAAAAGCATTTTAATCATTGCAAGTATAGATGAGTCTTGATTTTTCAGAAGACTGACTGCAGATTTTGATTTACTTTGCCATCCGTGCAGCCCCACAGGGGCTGCAAAACTGCGGCAGGGCTGTTGTACAGAGAGCACTAGTGTCATGCTGCTTCTACCGCTGCTCTTCACTGGGGACCTTGTTTACATGTTGAAATACAAAAACTCAAAACATTTACATGCTTATTTTGATTATTCTGATGAGCCTATGGTATCAATTTGCCGACTGTTTTTCTGTATTTGTCTCATGGTGAGTTGCAAACAATCGTGCTTGTCTTGTAGGAAACAGGGTAAATATAGTGACAACTCATAGAATCATAGAATGGCCTGGGCTGAAAAGGACCACAATGATCATCTAGTTTCAACCCCCCTGCTATGTTCAGGGTCGCCAACCACTGGACCAGGCTGCCCAGAGCCACATCCAGCCTGGCCTTGAATGCCTCCAGGGATGGGGCATCCACAACCTCCTTGGGNNNGTCACCACCCTCTATGTGAAAAACTTCCTCCTAAAACTCAGATGTATGTAATATTTGAGGATAGCAGGGCAGTGGTGTATAATAATCACTCTCTTGTAAAGCTGTAAGATGTAGATGTGGCAGCAAGATCCGATGCCAAATTCTGCCAATAGTGCTTAGTTCCTGTTTAAAAGTGCCATTGGTTCTTCTGAACTTCCACCCTAGTTTGCTAGTCAGCATCAGCCATGAAATTACTATAGTTGCATTCGAACTTTATATGGCACAGGGAGGAGATGCAGAGCTCATGTGGAGTCCTGAGGAATGTACTTGTTCAAAACATTCAGAGGAAACATCCATATACTGATGGCTCTATCCTATTTTCCAGAGACCCACAGTTATGCTGCAGCTGGTCATATGAGATATCCAGAGATGAAATTTCTGTCTGTGTATAAAACTTTTTTCTGTATGTTGCACTCAGTTTGGAATTTGTTATTATCCATAGAATCTTTATATTTTAATATAGACAGGTTGTTGTCTTTTGAACGTTTCTTCCAGTCAACAAAAGCAAAATACGATAAAAATGTTATTAGCTTTAACCATGGGAAGTGAATGTTACCACTTTGTAAGTAATGACAGTGATTTCTCTTAAACAACAAAGTAATCCCAACAAAAATGTGAGTTAAAATTGTTGTTTCATGGTCTGAATTTTGTATATTTTTTGTTTCAACTTGGGGAAACTTATTTGCTATTAGGCCACGCATCTTTCAGCATCTTTGTGAGATGTAGATGCTGATGAAATTCTTTGCCTTTCAGGGAAAAGTTGAAGAAGCTCTAAGAGCCTTTGAAGCACTGGTAAATCAATATCCAGAAAGTCCACGAGCAAGATATGGAAAAGCACAGGTACATAAATAAATGAATTACAAGTCATAAATGTTTTATAGGTGAACCATAAATATTTTCTAACGATAGAACTCTAGATCCCATTCAGATTTCATTTATAATTTTGTAGATTTTTCCTAAGGAAAAACATTACATGATCTGTCAAACTGTGCCCGTTCCAGTATGCTGTCCTTCCCCAGTTACTTCATAAGCTGTTGTTTAACTTCAGTCTAGTGGGAAGTATTGTCAATAACACAAAAATAAGATGGGAAGTTTCTGTGCAGTAGTAAAGAATGTATAAAGGATAAAGAACAAGAACAAAAAAAATCCAGACAAGGAGGCTTAATTAGCTTTATCTTGTGGAGGAAGTTGGTGTGTTTTAGATGTTGTTCTCTCCACCCTATTCACACACAGAAGAAAAAAAAGAAAAAAAAAACACATTGGAAAATAAGCTCTACCTTTTTAATACTGTTTTTGAGCCATGTTGAGTTGTCTCAGAGGAAAAAGTTCTGACTTGAGGCAGCTGCTCTGAGACCACCCTGCAGTCCCTTCCCTAGTCAAAACCTTGCCACATAAACATAACACAAGAAGTAATGGACTAAAAAGAGTTATGCTTTTAAGACTTACCTAATTTATGAATCTGTTCATTACATCTAAGAAAATATAGTTCCTGTCCTCATAAGTTCACTGTTTTTAGGGAGGACAGATCATATAAGCCAGCTTTTTAAGAGTTCTCCCAGTGACACAACTGCATTCATCCTTTCACACCAATTTGTAGTCACCGCCTACCACTTTAATAAAGATGAGACGGACCTTCAGATCAAGATCTGAAGTCATAATGAGCAGGCATTTTTGGGGAATGTATAAAGGCAACTATAAATTCATTTCCATTTTCAGTATCATTTGTAGACTCATCCAAGTCTTTTTACTGAGCACTTGCATTGACGTGACCAATGACAATTTTATTGAATCAAATATGTGTAAAGTGCGGCTGTTTGAAAAGAGCAAGAAAATCATGGGCTTTGCTGATAGATGGATTATTCTGACGATTCACCTTGTAACAACTTCAGAATGGATATTTATGCCAACAGAATACATTTGAATTTGCCATTTCTCATCGCTAACTAAAAGTAACATCTCAGAGGAAGATAAATATAAAGCCCTGGAGTTTGCTACAGGAGCACTTTGCCTTGTCTGTGAACCATGAATCAGAATTATATGCTAATTTGGTAGATTCTAGATGTAATAAAGCATGAAGATTCACTTTTCTCCATCTTTTAATAACTTTGAATGTCAACTGTTTTTCCCTCAAATTAGTGTTTTTAGAAATTTGAGTAATCCTTTCTTTAATTCCTGGAACTACGCTTCGGCCAGATGAAAAATATTCTAAAGAAATAGTTGAAATCTTTAGGGCTGAAGAGTAGACACATCTCAAACCTCCTTATAATGACTTATAGCATATATATTGGTGAGTTTAATCAGATGTTACATTGAAAATGTTTCATTTCTTTTCTTTATTTATTTTTTACTATTCTTTACCCTGCAATTCCCTCAAAAAAGGAAAAACAAATGTACTAGTGAACGTATACCAGAAAAATAAATAATCTCATGATTTATTTGTGAGGGTTATTTGAAAGTAACTGAAGGAGTATTGGACTGAGGAACTATGTTTTATGGTATTCCTCACACTCAATTTCAAAAGAGCCTGAGGAAAGAAAGTAATAGGCAGAAGTGCAAAGATTCCAGATATTAACTACTTACTACAACTAACATAGTTGAAGTTGTTTAAATTAATGTGTGATCGATACAACAATGGATTGAGCAATAAGAGCTTCAGTTTCATCAGTGCTTGTGATGCATCTACACCTTGCTCTGCTAATTGACTTCAGCCAATAAAAATAGAAGCATTTAGGAAGAATGATTTAATCACATGAAAATGCATGCTTTTGAATAAATAATGCAAAATAATTCATTAAAAATTCATGACTTGAGATACAGCTGTGGAAACAAATTATAAAAATAACATTCCACAGGTGACATCAGTAGTGGTTCCCACTGGCTTTAGTGAAGCTGTACTTTCACAGTAGAAATCTCATATATCCTTTGGCCTGCTCCTGAACTTAATGAAGTAATTTAAGTAAGAGTCATGTGATAGGTGCTATTTCAAGATATGCAAGAGTGAAGTAAATTCTTTATTATTTTTTCTAAGAAAGACTGTAAGTAAATTTGTCAGAATATATGAAAGAAATATTTGCTGGTGTGTTTTGATCTGCGTGTTACTGTTAGCATGAGACTTAATATGAAATTAATCTGGCAACAGTTTACATTTCTTCCACAGTGTTAAAACAAACTTTGTTTTGTTTTTAAAAGCAGGAATTGTGACTTCTGCAAATATTAATCAAAAAAGTGTGTTAATGTATACAGTGGTCATGACGTTGTATGTTTTAGGTACAAACATTCTTATGCTTTCAAACAGTTTGCATGAAAGAAGAGTTAGTAGTACTTCTAATCTCCTTTATCATAAAACTCAATCAAATAAGTTTTTCACTGTTATGTCAAAATTATATGAATTAAATATAATTTAAAAATTATTCCCATAATCTAACAATTGCATAGGCTGCCTTTAAAGAAAACAAAATTGTTTTAAAAAATAACGTATTATTATGTGTTCTAATAATAGTTTTGTAATTCTCTCTAGTCTGAAGATGACTTAGCTGAGAAAATGAGGAGTAATGAGATGCTGCAAAAAGCCATCAACACCTATGATGAGGTGGTTAGTCTGCCAAATGTCCCTTCAGATCTGATAAAACTGAGCTTGAAACGAGAAGCTGACAGGCAGCAGTTCCTTGGTAAGATTTGTGGATGGTGTAAAAATTGTGAATGTTGTGTGACTTTAAGAAGATCACTAAGGATTTAACAGCAAAAATTCAATTGCATTTTCATTGGAATAAATGAAAAGTCTTTAAAAAGCCTTAAAAATTTTGCTACTGACAGTGCACAAGATGCCAAGCAAGCTTATGACAGGAGATGGTTTAAAAAAGAAAAAATATTGAGTAAAAGAAAAAAAAAAAAAATATTTTCTACTGAGGCTGATGGAAACTTCAGGGAAATAAATGGCATATATAAAGTAAACATATCCCCAAATAAACTTACAGTAAACATAAAGAAGAACAGAATTGAACTGGAGGATAATGTTTTAATTCATAAAGTATTCCTTCTTTTGACAGTTTGGAAAGTCTTGTTTTTCAGTGAAGGTGTATTGATAGTGTATTGTATAACCTAAAGCAGATATAATAAAAGTGTATTTATGCAGTTTTATAAAATAAAAAAAAAAAAAAAGTCTATGGAAACTGTTAACATGCTGTCAGGAAATTGCAATTGTGTATCTTTGCCATCATGAGGTTTCACATTATGTTATGCTAACGTTACTTGAGGTGGCTCATTATTAATTCTCAGGCTGAATTATGAGTGGCAATGATGCTTAGGCCAAAATTGTGAAGCATCATGAATCTCCATACCTGATGCTCTTAATCCCACTTTAAAAAATGTAAATAGTGAAATAACTAGCTAATAGATTGAAAAACAAAACCATTTTTGCTGTTTAACAGTAACAACTCAATACAAGTAGAGCAGGATTATATTCATTACTTCTGGAAATGACTTACAGCAACCATTTAAGGCGCTAGATTGTCTTAAATAGGTGGTTTATGATGCAGGATGCTTATGCATCCCTTTCTTGCTTTTAGTATATTAGACTTTGTCTACTGATACTCGAATTCCATATTTTTCTCACATATTTAGTTTACAGTGCTGTTTTCTCTTAAGAAAAAATAGGTGGACTTGGTCCTGATGATCACAATATCATCAACAAGATTTCGAAACCATGAATCTTTCAGTGATTCTGTGTCAGAGGCAAAGGAATATCCAGTGTGACCTCTTTACAGTTTTCAATGTGTCAGTTTGGATGTCCACATGTAGATCAAAAAGCTGCCTGTTAAGAATACTCTAATACTAGAATGTCTATTGAAATGAGCCAGATTTGTTTTGTGTTTATCAGAGAGTGAAAATCTGAAGCTGGAATGCTAAGAATGAAGTCCTAAAACAATGAATGAAAACAGTCCATCTGAAAGTTTAGATCTCAGTTCTGTGATGTACAAGAATTTTTGATCAGAGCATGAAGCAGAACAGACTTCAGTGGGAGAAGAGATCTGTTCCTGTGAACTGGGTTTTAGTGTCTGCTTGTTTTGATCTTGCTATTCTTCAGTAAGACCTCATTTAGGAAGTCGATGAATCATATATTTAATTTTATACATGTGAAGCATGATTGCTTTCAGTGAAACAGCCGAGCATTTCAAAATGTGTTTAGTTACTTCAGTTAATTAAGACAAAGTTTATTTTGATATGTTTACTGGGTTTTATTAAGTGCTTTGATATCTGTGTATGAAAGAGCAAACAGAGCTTAATGTTAGAGCTACACTGTGAACTGTTCTCCACTAGAGGCTACCATAACACTGTATGATATGCATTCTGAGTGATTTCCTAAAATATTCCTTGCACAACTACGCTTGCTGTGGCAACCAAGCAGCTGAATGTACTCCTATCTGCATAAGCCTTTTCTGAAGTTCTGCCCCGTGATCTTTAGTGAAAATGGAACATCTGGGTCTGATTTGTGTTTTCTTAGATGTTGTGCATCTTACTACTATTACTTGCATCCACTGTTGTAATGAAGCCTTTTCAATCAAATTAGGTCGCATGAGAAGTTCCCTGATTACTCTACAGAAATTAGTTCATCTGTTTCCCAGTGATACGTCATTCAAGAATGACCTTGGCGTCGGTTACCTCTTGATAGGAGATAACAGCAATGCCAAACAAGTATATGAAGAGGTGAGCATCCATTGCAGTTGAGGAAAAAAAAGATTCACGTTCATATGTTCATTTTAAAGATTGCCTGCTTTTAACTTCTTTAGTGCTGAAACATTTTGCATGTCTGTTTTTGAAGGATTAATATTGATGAGATTTATTTATTTTACCATCCATTTCCTGTTAGCTGAATTGCATTCAGACTTCCTGATACCATCATACTAAATGTTTTTTTTCCTCACAAACAGAGAAACATACTTAATAATCCTTGGTTTCTTATGCTTTCTGATAGGCAGGTTTGGAATATATTGGCAACATATGTAGATATTACTTATATCCAGAAGCCATGGAAAACAGAAATAAGCTTGTTTCTTTACAGGAATGGCGTCTTTATCCATGTGAATACAGTAGTTGAGTACCTGCAAATCTATTTATCCGTAGCCTTTTTCCAGATTTTCAAAGGCAGCCTAAATGCTGTTTTTCCTTCATGATCTCATGATCATGAAAGTGTAGTGTGCCCTGTTTATTGGATTTTTATTGCTGTCTAGCAATAGCAGGCTGGGGGAAGGGTCAGTCCTCTCCTGTGATGCAAGAACCCCATTCACATCTGGAAGCTCTCTAACAGATGTGGAGCTTGATGTAACTGGTATAGCAAGAGCTAACAGAACCTGATCAGAGATGATATTGTTGGTGTTGGCACGCTTGTTCCAGGTCTTGTTTGGTGCGTGAGTAGTATAATGATTGACTGGTTACACAGACTGAGGACAAGTCAGCATGTTCGATACCTCCTCCTGAGAGCAGAGGCGCAGTTTTCAGTCCCCCACATCTGGATGTCTGAGGGGTTCTTGTCTCAGATGGTTTATTAGAGGGGATGAGGGCATTTATCCCCATGATTGGAAGCAGGAGCCAAACCCTGATAGTACTGTTTTGTCCAAAGCTCTTCTGACAGCTGCAGTTGTTGCCGAACTACTGTTTGCTTTGCTACTCTTGCTGCTCTGTAGGTCTCTCCATAGTACACTTTTGTTCAGTAATTTTTGGCCTGCTATCAAAAGTTAGCTAAAGACAGAAAATGGTGGTTTTTAGAGATTGACCATTATTAACTGAACCTGCTTCTCAAACAGAAGGATCTTCAAAAAAAAAACAAAAACAAAAACAAACTCATTTGGGGCACAATTTCCCTTCACAACTTTTCAGTGCTTTGCTGCAAGCAATGTAGATGTTAGAATTTCTCAGTAGCAATAATCATAGGATTTATTTATAATTGGAAGATGGTAATGAGTTTGTTATGCAGCTACTGTGAGATTGCATTTGATAGACTTCAGAAGAAGCTCTTACTGCTTTTATTAAGGCTAGATATGCAAAATAAGAACTGGTCTGGTTTCAATATATTGTTTTCCATGCTTCCATAGTCTTCATCCAGTATAATTACTCTGTTTTACAGTTCACTAGTCAGTGAAATAGAACAGATCATAGTGATGTTCTGTCCTTGTAAAAGAGCAACAAATAAGTATCTTTTAAAAGGATTTGGGTTATTGTTTTTTTTAGAAATCATACAGATATTGTCCATATTCTGACTTTTTCTCAGGCTGAATTCTACTGCTGTAATGCACTTTTTTTTTCCTTTATTGTAATGAAGTATAAATTTACATGAAGAATTTTATGAAAGGAGATATAGTCAAAGAAACAGGCTGAAGCTTGCGTGCACATGCTTTTATTCTTGGTTATACCAAAAGCTTCTTTAATGTTTTTGGGCAGATTGCTCTGGGGCCATATGGTCTGCTCTTGAGTGCTCCACTCAGCTGTTGCCATGCATAATTAGGAAGTGACTGACATATGGTTTAAAGCTCTGCCATAGGTGCTGAGGCTCTTTGCATAGTCAACACAAGTGAGGCAAACTATGATAAGTTGTTCCAGTGACCTCCAGGAGACATTTTCTTCCTACGAGTTAAAAACAAACAAATAATAATAAAAAAAAAAATAGGACAAATTAGTCATCTGCTAGGAAACAAGACATCCCAAACAAGAGCCTCAATTCAGTGTTGCAGAGTAGGATGCCTCCAGTATTTATGAATCCTCTGTTTCAGTTACCATGATAGAATATTCATACACTTTATTTAATGCAAAGGGCATAGATATGTAGGAAAAGAGAGCAGAGCTCAGCTCATTCTTAAGGGAGCAGACCTTGGGTTTGACTTTAGACTCTGCTTCTTGCTGATTCCCATTCCTTTCTGTGTAGTTGTCTAACTACATGGGAATGGTGTACTTTGGAACTTGCCTGAGGAGCAAAAGGGGCAGTTGGGTTGGAGGAGAATCTAGACTCCAAGTTTCCCATTTGCAGCAAATGTACTAGATGCCTTGGAAGAGATAACAGTGATCTTGTTTGCTTCCTGCTGTAACGTTATAGTCTAAACTCAGTGTTGGCTGTGTGTTAGGCATGGCCTGAGCAGGCATTACCCACTGGACTCTTCACAGGCACTCTGGACTATGTTGGGATTGCATCATGCACTATTTCAGACCAGACTAAACAGCTGACATCATCTCTAAAAAACTGAATCAGTACCCAAGGAATCCTAGTGAATCCTAGTGAATGGCCAGCTTGCTCATTTTCCAATCAACTTCACCCCCATTTTTTATAACCAGATTTAAATATTTGAAACCAATCAAAATCGTTTCTAAAAAAAGTGGAGAAACTAATTTTGTCTTTGTAGCCGTTAAAATGTTATGATCAATTTTTTTTCCAACAATCTTAAATGTGTTCTTTTTACAGTAGAAGTGATGTGTATAAAGTGCTAAACTTCAGATCAAGACAGCTTTGTACTTTCAGCTGTAGTGTAGTATGATTTAAAATGATACAAAATACACTTTTCAGTTGCATTTACCAGACTTTCTGCTGAACA